>VONZ01000004.1:937500-1082500 GCA_012976165.1 Labeo catla
TGTTTGTACAGACCTAAAGTCGCTAGTTTTTCAACAACTTATTATTTTAAAGCAACAATCTTTGCTCAATACAAGTTGACCAGATTTATGGCAGTAATGCTGATTACTATAAAACATTTCAACGTATCCCTCTTTTTCTTTAAACTATATACATACATGATTATTTACTACACTTTCAGAACAGAAGGTACAAAGCAGACATTGGGGCAATACCACAAGGTAAAAATAAAATGTACATCTTAGTACCTTATTCATCCCAAATGATACATGATAGTACCTCATAGCTACATAAACGTATGTATTAGCACCTAAAATGTGCATTTTAGTAGGTCTACATTTTGAAGCGGTATCACTCCAGTGACAATTAAATACCCTTTTTTTTCTGTGAATATATACAACTACAGTAAAACATTTTAAATACATTATAAAGTATATATAGTGTCATGACATTTAAGTATCTAAATTCATCTGTGCTCTCTTTGTTCCTCTCTTCATGTGGAGTAGTTTTCCAGCAAGGACTAAATGGTGACAACATGTTCTTGGAAGCGCAGAGAAATGAGATAAGCTATTCCATGTACGCCAGATCACTAAAGCAACCAGAGCCCATGACAACACTTGTTTCAACACCTTGTCTCCTGACCTTGCCTTTCTTTTAAAGAGAAGTGCAGTTCACTGTCAGTTTTGTCCATAAAGCTTTTCTGAATTTCAAAACCTGGAGAAGATATTGCATTCATTTAGAAAAACACTTGTTCTCTGAAAACTCTGCTCTTCGTTTTAAGCTTTGGGGAGCTTTTTAGCAGATACTGGCTATTACTGTGGCATCTTTATGTGGGTGGTTTTAAACATGTAGAATCAGCTCAAATGAAAAAGTGTGTTTTTGATCAAAACAAATGAATGGGTTTTTGGGAACTGCAGCAGTTTGTGAATAGTCATGTCTTTGAAGTGTGTAAGCAGCTGGGACACAAGTGCCATCGTGTGTTAATGCTGAATGCCCCATCATATGCTTCCAGTGTTTCATGAGATTAGAGTGGATTTAGTGTAAACGCCTGTAATTTCTAAAAGGCTTGTGAGATTATAAAAGAAAGAATACAGAAAGGGTCTCATTTTTTTATCACCACTGTAACAAAAAACGAAACAAAAAAAGCTGCATGATGTATGGAAAATGCATGTATGTCATAATGATATACATAACATATATATACATATATACATAAAATATGCTCATATACTGTCAGCTGGACTTAATACTGTACATTAAAGTTATAGATCATTGTGATACCTCTGATAAGGTAACTTTGTGAATTCAAAAGCTCCAAACTTACATAACATTATTCATGAGAATTGTCATTTTCTCTCAATCTAAATAAATGGAAGCCTCCAGATTTTTACAGGTTTATGTGCCACATTATTAGTGCTGGAAGCTAATTTTTGCAGCTTTCTCTCTTGAAATATTCCAAAGCTTTGATGAAGCACTCATATAAAATAAGTAATTTAGTGTGCAATATATGATACACAATTGTAACCATTTAACTTGATTTTTAGCAGTACTTTTGAAGGACATATTTTGTCCGATACATTTCAATTTATTTTCAGAGTTGAATATAACAAAATTGTGTGCTAGTGTGAAACCCACTTGCTGCTAGTTTTGTCTGTAGAGTACAAAAGGAGAATTTTTTAAAGGAAAAGTTCACTTCCAGAACAAAAATTTACAGATAATTTACTCACCTCCTTGTCATCCAAGATGTTCATGTCTTTCTTTCTTCAGTCATAAAGAAATTATGTTTTTTGAGGAAAACATATTGGAATTTTTCTCTGTATACTGGACTTCAGTGGTGCCCTTGATTTTAAACGTCCAAAATGCAGTTTAAATGCAGCTTCAAGGGGCACTAAACGGTCCCAGCCGAGAAAGAAGGGTCTTATCTAGCAAAATGTTCAGTTATTTTCTAAAAAGAATGATTTTAAAGTTGGAAGAGAAAATGGGTTGGGAGTTTTTCGGCAAACCCATACCACTGTCATGAAATGGAAAAAAACAGAGTTCAGGCATACGAAACAAGATGAGTGTTTGAGGGTAAAAAGTATATAAATTGTAAGGGTCACTAGACAAGACCCTTCTTCCTTGGCTTCTTCCTTTGAAACTGCATTTTGTACTTTTGCACCATTGAAGTCCAGTATATGGAGAAAAATCCTGAAATGGTTTCCTCAAAAAACATAATTTCTTTGTGACTGAAGAAAGAAAGACATACACATCTTGGATGACAAGGGGGTGAGGACATTATCTGTAAATTTTTGTTCAGGAAGTGAACTTCTCCTTTGAGTAACTTTTTTGTACTTGACATTAAAGGAACAGTTCACACCTAGAAAAATGCTAAAAATGTACTAACCTTAGGCAACCCAAGATTCAGATGAGTTTGTTTCCTCACCAGATTTGGAGAAATTTAGGATTGCATCACTTACTCACCAATGGATGCTTTGCAGTGAATGGGTGCTGTAAGAACATGTGTCCACATAGCTGATAAAAACATCATAACAATCCACAAATAATCAACACAAGTCAAGTAGAATTTTCTATCCATAATATTGCTTTCTCCAGTGCTGACGGCACCCATTCACTGTAGGGGATCCACTGGTGAGCAAGTAATGCAATAGTAAATTTCTCTTTTAAATATGTTTGAATGAAGAAACAAATTCATCTCGTCTTGGTCTAAGGGTATATTTTCAGCAAATTGTCATTTTGGAGTGAACTATTCCTTCCTATGTTAATTGTTTTATTTTAGTTCATAGATAAGTGGTGTATTTTTGAACTACTTTCATTTCATGAAAATATAAGACAGATAATACTTTCTTTATGAAATAATTGCTTGCTATACAGTGCTCTGGCCTTGACACAACAGTTCAGTTCTAAACACATTAAAAAAGACATTTCTCTATAATAAGCTATTCTCTCAGATATGGTCCATGACTGGACAGCTAATGAAAATTAGATGGTTTGTGTGTGAACCCAAGTTTCCATGTCTGTGCTTCTCAATATACTTCATACAAGGACAAACACTGCAATAGTGCTCTGAGGAGTTTTTTTTTTATATAACAACCATGTTATTCAATATGTCTTAGCATCTTCCTTCATGATGAGATGAAATAATGTGTAGTGACAAAGTCTCTTAATGTGGCCTGTCAGTCGCTGTGTGACTGGGGCTGGCTAGTGTGAATTAAATCCTTTCACATCTTTCGATGTGTTGCTGCTCACCTTTTTTTGGTCTCTCTCCCTATTTCATGTGCTCTCTTTGTGCCATAAGCTTCTTTTCCACCCCCACCCTTCTGGGCGAGACATCCTGTGCATGAGAGAAACGGCATGTTTCTGATGTAAAAGCTGAACTAGATGGTAAAGTCCTAACCATTATGACGCTTGAACTGAAGTCTGGCTTTGCTACACAGGAAGATAAACTGTCCTCTGACGGAAATACACTGAAGGAACTGAAAGTAAACAGTTAGAGGAAGCCATGAATCTGAGCACTTTAAGTAACTGATTTCTTGGGTTTCATAGTCTGATGTGTAGAACAAATGGCATGTTTACTACAAGTTTCACTTCAAAAAATAAGAGAGGCAGGGTTTTATCTGCTTTAACTTTCAGTTTAAAACACAAATCACAAAAAAGTAAAATTGTACATGACATGTTTCCTGTCAAATATTAATCAAATTAAATTATTATGTGATGAGTGGGGCGGGGCCGAGAGCCGTGGGAACGGAACGAGGCCGGTGGAGTATAATGGTAATGAGCGACACCTGCGCCACTCACCGGTCTCGAGTCCCACGGAGGAGCTCCGGAAGGATAAAAGGAGGAGCGACGACAGTGGAAGACGAGAGAGGACTAGGCCTGGACTTTATTTTGCGATTTGTGTGCGGCAGTCGTCCGTGAGAAGCTGCCGCTTTACTTTTGTGTTTGTTTATTTTATTATTAAACTGTTTAAATGTTCGCCGGTTCCCGCCTCCTTCTTCCCGTTCTACGAACATTGTTACATTGGTGCCGAAACCCGGGAGGAAGGAGGGACATGCTGTCAGAAGAGCCCTCGCTGCTGAGCGGGATCGCCGTGCTGAGGAGGTCGGGCAGCACGAAGGAGTGGACGAATGTGGCTGCCCGAGGCGGTGGTGCTGGAGCGATTTAGGTGGGACGGAAGGCACGTTGCCATGCTCCGGGGTCAAGGAGGGGTGGCTGCCGTCCGAGAGGGAGCGGAGGAGTCGGCGCCATTTGCCAGGAGGCCGGAGCCTGCTGCCGTCCGCCATGTTGGGGAGGAGCAGGGAACGGGGGACTCGCTGTCGGCTGCCCTCAAGCCGGAGGAGCCATCGCCGTCCGCCTGGAGGTGGAGGAGCGTGGAGCCGTTCACCAAAGGATGTCCAGTACCATCGCATGGCACCGCGAGTCAAAGATGCTCAGCTGGTTGAGGACCAAGCGGCAGTGTGTCCGGGAACCAGACCAAGAGTTTTTTTTTTTTTCCTCTCTCCCCTCTCTCGTCTCTGTCTCTCCTCATCCTTCCGTCTCCTTTCCTCTCATCTCGTCTGTCCTTACCCCCAGGTATGTCGCGGCCGCCCTGACGGGCCCTCCCGGGAAGAGGGGGGGGGGAGTAGAGCGCAGTCTTGAGGGTACCCCCCGGCCTGCGAGGGGCGATGGGGGTATGTGATGAGTGGGGCGGGGCCGAGATCCGTGGGAACGGAACGAGGCCGGTGGAGTATAATGGTAATAAGCGACACCTGCGCCACTCACCGGTCTCGAGTCCCACGGAGGAGCTCCGGAAGGATAAAAGGAGGAGCAACGACAGTGGAAGACGAGAGAGGACCAGGCCTGGACTTTATTTTGTGATTTGTGTGCGGCAGTCGTCCGTGAGAAGCTGCCGCTTTACTTTTGCGTTTGTTTATTTTATTATTAAACTGTTTAAATGTTCGCCGGTTCCCGCCTCCTTCTTCCCGTTCTACGAACATTGTTACATATGTATATTTATGTTGATCTAAAAAGTACAGGTCACCAATCTTTTAAAGGGGTCATCGGATGTCCATTTCCACAAGTTGATATGATTCTTTAGGGTCTTAATGAAAAGTCTATAATATACTTTGGTTAAAAATTCTCAATGGTAGTGTAAAACAACACCCTTTTTACCTTGCCAACATCAGCTCTGCAAAAATCATCCGGTTCTGGTCGAGGTTGCTTTAAATGTTAATGAGCTCTGCTCACCCTGCCCCTCTCTTCTCTCTGTGGAGTGACGAGCCTGTTTACTTTAGCCGCGTTTAGCCACTAAACTTGCTAACTAGCACGTTATTAGGAAAGGCGATCGCAAAGATGCATAAAAAACCCCTTATACTCACTTCTGCTGTAAGTAAAGCTGGATCATGAATGCTTTGGATGAACATAGATGGATATATGTAGATTGGGAGGCGCATTCCATTTACAAACAAACATAATCCACTGCATCTTCAGTGGCTCAGATGTCAGGAATAAATGACGACCGCTATGATTATTATTACATCCAGCAACACCTCAATTGCTCAATTGAAGATATACTTGCCAACACACATTAATGTTCAAACAACATGTAAAAGTGAACTTTGCATCTGATGACCCCTTTAAATAAATTAATTAATATCTTCAATATCTATTTTATTGAGCTAACAAGGACTTTTAAAGGAAAAGCTTGTGCTTCAATTTTTTTTATCCTCCATCTCTTGATCAGTTGATTTCAAAAGCAAAGAAAAAAAAATAAATCATTGAAATGTGAAATTTACATTTAAATGTTACTAACTCATTTCTGGCTAGATAGGTCAGTTTTAATATTCAAAGTGTTTATGGTTTAACTTGATTATCATTCACTACTTTTTACACATCTAGATTGAAATACCTAATGAAATATATAATAGAAATATATATTATACATAATTAATTATATGCATTATGTGTATAAATATATAATGTCTAAACAATATGAATGAAATATGTAAGTTGTCTTTTAGGTTAGACCATTTAATTGATCTGTCTGTGTATGTATTATATATAAAGTTGTAGTGCATGATGAAATCTCATAAAGCAGCCATTTAGTAAGGGACACACAGAGAATTGCTAAGACAACCAGTCAAACTGCCACCTGGTGCTCATCACTGTCAAGGGCACCTGGTGGAGCTCATTTAAAAACAACAACAACAACAACAAATGGTGTCTCCTGATTTATAAAAACTTTTTCAGTCAGTGCTACTGTATTTGGACAGATAAAAAGAAAGCAAAATGCCTGACTGTATTGTTGACAACAGAAGGATCTCACTATTAAATCACAATTTTTCATGTATATTAATGTCAAGTTCTGTCATGAAACTGTAGATTTTGCAGACCGCAGGTCCTTAACGCAATATGATGATATTCACAGTGTTAAACTACTTGGCACAAGCTGATTGGCTCATGTTGCATACTGTACACAGCCAGTGAGTTTGCTGCTTTACATTTAAATGGTTAGCATTTACTAGAGCATTTCGCAGCGCCCTTTCCTCTGAAACCCTCCACCTCCCCAGCTCCACCTGTATAGATACACCTGTATACTGCTACAGGTTACTATATGTGCCATTTGTGCAGCAGCAGTTAGTCTTAAAGAGCAGGTCATATGATATTTTAATACAGGTATTTTTATATTTTCTCCTACAACAGGTTTATATTCATCTAAGGTCAGAAAACATTAAAAAAATGGCAAAAACATTTTGTTTAACACTTATGCAAGCGAATTGTGCCCACAGCTAAATTTTAGCTGCTAAACTGTAAACACTTAGCAAAACAATAATTGTGCTTTACATTCTTTACATTCTTTATTATTACATGAAGTAATTAGAACAACGTTAGTCTACATTCATTGAAACATTTTTGGAAAATAGTGGGTTCACAGCGAATTATCAGAACCGAAAAACTGTATTGGACATTGGATGTAATTTTACGAAAGTGTACCGTTTTTCGGAGTAAAAAAAAAAAGGTAAAATTTACAGTGAATAACCGTAAATTGACATTCCCAGAATTCCCTGTGTTACATTTCAAATTTGATGTTTTTGTGTTAAAATAACTACGTTTATTCTTAGTTTTTTCTTATCAGTTTTGTGCCTTAGTTTTGTACATTAGATGTATGTTACATCTAATGTTGTTAAATAAATGTTTATTGCATTATTTTAGTTTCATATGTGTTACCATGATTGTGTTTAGTGTTTGTGTGAATGACACTGTGCACCTTCGATAGATACGTTAGTATTTACAAGCCGTTTGTGATGGGATTTAGTTCATCATGACATTCCCATCACCAGTTGCTTTTGGTGGTTATCAAGTGTATTACAAAAGTTCAGTTAACATTACAAAAGTACAAAAGATTTCAGTACTTTAATATGTTGGTTAACATTAAATCTCTTAATTAAATTATGGTATTTAAAGGTAAGTTTTTGTAAATTTACCATTTAACAGAATTTTACTGTAGCATTTTTACAGTATTTTATCATTAAATTCACAGACATTTTTTTTTCAGTGCAGTACTATCGTGGTTTACCTAGGTATACATGCACTAGGTATACATCACATACAGTGGCATGCAAAAGTTTGGGAACCCCTTGCAGAATCTGTGAAAATGTGAATTATTTTAACAAAATAAGACAGATCATACAAAATGCATGTTATTTTTTATTTAGTACTGTCCTGAGTAAGATATTTTACATAAAAGATATACGTATAGTCCACAAGACAAAAAACTAGCTGAAATTATTATGAATAAAACTTTTTGAATTTAAAGATCAAAGTAAATTGTACTTAACTTGTGTTCTGGGAAACATGCAAGTGTCTTCTGTTGCTTCTGAAGGGCACTACTAAATGGAAAAAGATATATATTTCAACAAAATAAGAAAAATTTTGACATCTTTTCAAAAGTTTTCACCCCCCGGATCTTTTTTGATTAAAAACTTTGCAGACTGTTTACATCAAAGGAAAACTATGTTGCAAACTGCAAAAAAAGATATTTTTCGAAAACCCACATGACCTGTGCTCTTTAACTATTTGAATGCAGCACTGTATCACTGTATATCCAATAACACCAGCAGCAATAATCAACAACAACAGTAATAACCAACAGCAGCAGGAATTCAGCAGCGTAGCAGATCTGTTCCGGCAAGACCAAATACACTAACACTGTCATAACCATTACCATGCTAAAATCTTCAGAGAGCTGTCATAATAGAAATGATAATAACCAAACAATAGCCTAAAGGCTTGCCAAATATTACTCTACAAAGTGTTACTTTGCGTTATTAAAATGTTTTTTTATGGAATGGTGTGCAGACAATTCTCTGAATTACCTGAAATACGTCAGTGAAATAATTACCCTGAGTTATCAGGCAAATCTGTGTAACAGACCTAGGCTCTGCAAAGAATAAAATAAAAAATCAGGGGGACACCATTAGTTTTTGTTTGTTTTGTTATGCTTTCTGCTTGTAAATCATTTTGTGTATTTACAGCTGACGGTCCATATATGGAAAGGTTGAAGCTAAGAGCCCGATAGATTGACTTGTGGCATTTTTCTTGAGTTTGTATAACTTTTTAGCAATAGTTATTCTTATAGTTATTGACCTTGGCATGAACAGGCTTTAATTTAGTGTTACCAAGATTTGTGAAAGTTCTAGAACAGCTACCATCACAACTGAAACATGTAGCAGAAAAAAAAAAATCACAAACCGATTCCTTTTAGGTTTTTGTCCTTCATTAGGCGAACTTGAGGGGAACTGACTTCATTCATCCAAACATCCTTTATTACATCATGCAAACTAACTCTGAAAAGTGATGTTGTTTTTAGGATCATTTGTTTACATGTACTGTGATTTGTTTAGTGTGGCAACTTGTAAGTGTCCATCTGCATTTCTACGGTACAATCAGAAGTGTTGTGTCCAAAAGATGAGCACATATTTGCATAGAAACAGGAAGCTAAACAGTAAGTTGTCTTGGTTCTGCCACACCAAACCAGAACTGATGCTTTAAAAACTTCTAGAGATAATTGTAGACTTCAGTAGGAGCTCGAAAAGCCTCTATTCCTGTCAGTTCAAAATCAACTCCTTCAAGGTCCTGCAAACCATAATCTTCCAGGGCCTTAAATGGAAGGTGAACCCTGACTGTTGCAGAAAAGTCTCAACAGTGGATTTACTTTCGACTACAACTGAGCAAATTCAATTTGACACAGGATTTGATGGTCCAGTTCTAGAAGGCAATCATCAAGTTCATCACCTCCTGAAAGGGGTCAGTTGGTGCAAGGGAGACACAACACTTCAACACATTATTTGCTCAGCAGAAAGATTTTTTGAACACTACTCTTTTCCCTATTTCAGATAAATGTTCATTCATTGCACTTCGGATAAACTAAAACACTTCTGATGACCTCTAGCCTCTTTTGCACCTATCTGTACTTACCTGTACAATTGTAGAGACTGTATATAGTCAAGAGCACACTTAGCTATTAATATTGAGTTTGAATGCAGTTCATACAAAATCAATACATGGAAAACATTCGTCTCAGTTTACAGTGCACTTTCCTCTCTCTATGTCTCTACACTGTACAACATGTATTTATATGATTACTGAATTTCCGCTGTCATGTTTAGAAGCAACAGACCAAGTAAACTGCCTATAAATGCAAACTTTATTAATTCAATTCTGACTTTCATACCAGTAAGAATCTGTGTTAGTTTGTAGCCTGAGAGTTTTTGCTTTTCTCTCATATGCCACATCCTGACAATCATTATGGCGTAAAAACCTCAACCAAACCCCATTACAGCTAATTGCATGCATCACAACTGAGAAGACAGAGACAGACATCTAAATATATATAAAAGACAGAATGAGAGACTTTTTGAACATTGAAGGCATTTCAGTCCCAAACCTGTTTTATACTGTGGAATTTCTTTTTTTCATGCTCTTTCCATTTTCACAGTTCCACAGTCTCTTTGCATGAACAAAAGAGTTTATAAGTGCCACTCATTTTTTTTTTTTCCAACTAGAAAGGACAATAACAACAACAATAACAAAAGAGGTTCTATTCATAATGGCTTTTAGTTAGAGTAAGAATTAGCATTAATGTATGATAACATAATCATCTTGAGACTGTCATCGTGATTTAACTAGTTTCGTAATCACTGCTGCAGACTCTTCCCTATTCATGCATGATGATGCTTGCATGATTCCCTGATATTCTTGCATCAGATGCATTGAATGTGTAAGGTCCACTGAGCTTCCTGCGATATTCACTGTGCCATTCCTTCCTCTCAGTGTTTCTGAAGGTGGATTTGAACACAGTGACACTGATACCTGTGTTATTTGAGAACCATATTACATAGATTAATCTAAAACAGACCACTTGTTATATTCCTAAACATCAAGTTTCTCATAATTATGACTTACCGATTTTTTTTTTCTCAACAGTGGCGGGAACGGGCTTCTATAGTTTTGACCGTCATTTTGGTTCTGAAGCAAATATTTCTTGATTTATTTTTTATTTTTTTCAAGTTGACATTAGATATATTCAGGCCACTTTTTTTTTTTTTTCGATAAAATAAAAAAGTAATGGTAATCAATTGGTACAACTCCTTGTGTTTAGACATTTACATTTAGAGAACATATTGACCTGTTGTTCGATTTAATTTATTTCAGAAATGAAAAACTCCAGAAACTTGGTTCACCCAAAAATGAAATGTCATTAATTACTCATCCTCATCTTATTCCAAACCCATAAGACTTCGTTCATCTACTGAACACAAATAAATACATTTTTGATGAAATCTGAGAGCTTTTTGACCCTGCATAAACAGCAATGCAACTGAAATGTTTAAGGCCCAGAAGGGTAATAAGGACATCGTTAAAATAGTCCATGTGACATCAGTGCTTCAACTGTAATGTTATGAAGCTATGAGAATATTTTTTAATGCATGAAGAAAAAAAAAATTAAAAATGAATAAACTCATTTTTTTTTCTTTTCATAAAATTACAGTTGAACCACTGATGTCACATGGGCTACTTTAATGATGACCTTATGTTTCTGAACGTTTCGGTGGCATGCTGTCTATGCAGAGTCAGAAAGCTGTCGGATTTCATCAAAAATATCTTAATTTGTGTTCCAAAGAAGAATGAAGGTCTTACAGGTTTGGAATGACATGAGGGTGAGTCATTAGTAAAGAAATTAGTTTTGTTTTTTTTTGAGGAAAACATTTCAGCATTTTTCTCGATATAATGGACTGGTATGGTGCCCCAATTTTGAACTTCCACAATGCAGTTTAAATGCAGCTTCAAACGATCCCAAATGCGGTTGTAAACAATCCCAGCTGAGAAAGAAGGGTCTTATCTAGTGTAACGTTATTTTCATAAAAATAATACAATTTATATACTTTTTAATGTCAAATGCTCGTCTTGTCTTACTCTGCCTGGACTGTGTTTTTCCAGTTCATGACAGTTAGGGAATGTCAAAAAACTCCCATCTCATGTTCTCCCTCAACTTCAAAATCATATCGCTGTTTTACCTTTTTTGTTAAGGGTGTTTGATCTTCGTTGCATGTTTACTTTGCAAAGACTGGGTACTTCTGCAGCGATGTAGGATGAATTTGAAATGATTTTTGAAGGGAGAAAATACGATTGGAGTTTTTTGACATACCCTAACTGTCTTGAGCCAGAATACACAGAGTTCAAGGAGAGCAAGGCAAGACGAGCGTTTGAGAATAAAAGGTATTTAAATTGTATTTTTTTAAATGAAAATAACCGATTGTTTCACTAGATAAGACCCTTCTTCCTTGACTGGAGTTGTTTACAACTGCATGTGGGATCGTTTGAAGCCGCATTTAAACTGCATTTTAGAAGTTCAAAATCGGGGCACCATAGCAGTCCAAAAATGCTGAAGTGTTTTCCTCAAAAAACATAATTTCTTTACGACTGAAGAAAGAAAGACATAAACATCTTGGATGACAAGGGGGTGAGTACATTATATGTGAATTTTTGTTTTGGAAGTGGACTTCTCTTTTAATGACAGAATTTTCATTTTTGGGTGAACCGCTTAAATTTGCATTCATAAAACCCACAACATCCCGCATTCAGCGCAACTGTGTTTTACAGTATTTATTTCAGGCTATGTACAGATTTCACTTTCAGGGAATGGATAATTGGAAATAAGAAATACTGTGTTTAGTTTGTTGTCTCGTTTCTGTGACTACATATTTTCTCATGACTCGAGTGCACTAAAAAGCTGTTATGGTTAGACACAACAAAACTTTGTCACTTTAACAGGTCAGTGTCTGGCACATAGATCCATCTCAGTCTAATAATCATTGTAAGCAATCATTAACATTTTCACCCTATGTGCATCTCTATATTAAACAGATATAGAAAAGCTATATGATTCACATGACATGCATGTGTAGTGAACCTGAGCACGTCAGTGGTAATATGCATTCTTACGAATGCTGAAAACAAGCCTGGGCGAAAAGCTTCGTAATGGTGCGTGGGTGGAAATCCACTGCCAGATCCACAGATTCAATCACTCCTACCAGTGTCTCTCTCTCACCTCTTCTCTGTCTCATTCTCTAGGTCTCTCTCTCTCCCCTCCCTCCCTTTCCTTCTCAAATTAAGTCAAATCAAATCAACAAAGCTTCACTGGTCTAACTGTCAACAATAGGATATCACTGCAAAGTATTCGAATGGGTGCTATTAGTAATAGCAGGAGACAAATGTGATTTATTATTATTGTATAGTTCATATTCTGGGGTCTGGAGAGTGTTGACAGAGGCAGTTAAATATAAATATGCAGGCAATAAAATTGGACCAAGACTTCCGTACTCAATTCCGTTCTCATAAGATTATATGGACCATTTCTAGACCATATGGGTTTGTCGGTTTCAGTGTAGGCTGGTACATTATTTGGAGCAGGAGAAAACTGAGAACTGAGTTGAATTTGTAACTACTGATCTTTCAAATCTAATTTATTTCAGTGAATTGACTGGCATATTTGTGTAAATTACATTCTTTGCTACTAAAACAATTTAGTGATGTGAATGAAAAGCAAAACAGAGCAAAACAAAATCAACAGAATTAACCAAATCACAAAAGCTTGTAAAATGACATATTTGAACCACTGGGACAATTAAAGTAAATGTTGTAGTGAACTGAAATACTGCATGATGTATGAGAAAGAGAGAGACAGGGACAGAAACGGATCCTCACCAAATACAGGCGCAGTGATTACAGTCTAGCAAAAGAAAAAGGCAGACAAAGACAAAAATGGCTTCCAAAGGAACAAAGACTGTGAGCTCAGTTTCTCCTTTATTGCTATGAATTTCAGAATGCAAGAGAGAAGTACTTTGAAAATCTTTCAAACCTCATTCCACATTTTCCAAAACTGTCAAAAAAAGATCAAATGCAGGTGTTCCAGTCATGCATCAGCATATTTGAGATTGCCGCCCTCAGAAACCAACCACTGCTTCACCATAGCTAAGTTATCTGTGTATGTCTGCATTCATGTGTAATGCTTTTAACGAATGCTTATTTTGTTATATTGTTATTCCAGCAGGAGGATCCAAAGCCTGTCACACACCTAGTTTGGCTGGCAGTCCAATCTCAGACATCCGCTGTTAATTAATTTCATTTTTTCTTTCTTCTTCTTTTTCTCACAGCATGTGCCGTAAAGGTTGTGTCCTTTCAAGCTATTTGAACGCTTTTGACCAAATGAATGTTGAAACTGTGAAAGCAATTTGAATACATATATTTTCTACTTCCTCTAAATGTGGTTGAAAGTCAACAACCTTTTTTAGACCCTGCTGACACCTGTTTTTATTGTTCTCCATTTGGGATCTGATGCAGCAAAATGTTTCTTAATATTAGGTGTAAACTGAGGCCTAAGCTATTAGGTACAGTAGGTTCCATAATGGTTTCTGACAAATTTTAGATTAACCAACAAAAGGCTAAAAAACCCAACATTGGTTCATTGGAAAAAAACACGCCTCTACCTACATTTTTGCTCCAAAAACATAATTATAATACAATTCACTGCTGCTTGCAGCTGCAATAAACACATAGGTTGTTTGCAAAACATAACCAGCTCCATATGTATGGTTACATTACTTTCAAACACAAAGCTTACTGATATTTTAAGTATTGTGGGTTTGTAATAGAAGGATATGAATAAACAGATACAATTTACAGATAATGTACTCACCCCCTTGTCATCCAAGATGTTCATTCTTTCTTCAGTCATAAAGAAATTATGCTTTTTGAGGAAAAATTTAGGATTTCTCTAACGGTGCCCCCAAAATTCAGTTTAAATGCAGCTTCAAACGGCTCTAAATGATCCCAGGCGGAAAAAAGGGTCTTATCTAGCAAAACGATCAGTTATTTATTTATTTTACATTACAATGGACCCTTTTCACAAGACTGTGATGACATGTTTAATGGTCATAAATCCTTGAATTTTTTTATATTTTGATATTTTAAAAAATGTATGTACATTTATAACACTATACTTTGTTTTATATTACCTTTTCATTAAGTTACAAAAAACTAATGCTAATGCGAGGGTGTTTCTAATGCCACATCAATGGGAGGGATGGTATATTTGACATCGTTCTCTCTTCTGACTGCCGATATCAGTCTCTCTCTCTAATTTTTCCCTTTGAGTGAAAGTTGTGAAAACACTATCGTGGAGTTTTTCTTTTGTTATTCGAGTAAATGGAAATGCAAAAAATATATTTGTGGTACACCCCCGTACACTGCTCTCGGACTTTACCCAACTATGATGACTTCTGCTATGAGAAACCTGGAAATGTGAGAAAGGTCAATTTGAATACTTGAGTGAACTCTGTTTTTTCTGGTCATGACAGTTAGGGTACATCTGTAAACTAAGATCTCATTTTCTCCTCCAACTTCAAAATTGTCCTACAAAAAAAAAAACAGTTCACACAGAGCTAAGATGAGCATTAGAGGTTAAAAAGTATATAAACTGTATTTTATTTTTTTATTTTTTTGCCGAAAATAACTGATGCTGCATTTAAACTGTATTTTGGAAGTTCAAATTTGGGGGCACCACAGAATTCCATTACATGGAGAGAAATCCTGAAATGCTTTCCTCAAACAACAATATTTCTTCACGACTGAAGAAAGAAAGACATCTTGGATGACAAGGGGGTGATTATATTATCTGTAAGTTTTTGTTCTGGAAGTGAACTAATCTTTTAAATACTGTGACTTTGATTTTGTCCATCGGGAATTGATTGGATCATTGGATCATTTTTGTTTGCTTCTTTCTGCAATATCATATGATTGACAGGTTGCTGGAGGGTAGGAATTATTGTCCCGCCCTCACACAGGTGTACACCTCATCAGAGAAGACATTTTGTTTAGAAGGTAAAAATAAGTCAGTGTTTTTGTTTAGAGATCAGTTTGGCCACAAGAATTAGCAACACATGCCACAAATACTCACAACACAAGTAAATACAGAGACGTGCTGCAAATACTCAAAACGCAACCAAATACAAAAAAGCCATGCAAGTCGCACAGACCACAACGGAAGTTTTTTTAGAGGGCCCCAACAAGTTGTGAAAGTAGGTTAGCTAGCTTTGAAAATATACATTGCACAAGGTGAACCTGGACAGATTCTACACTCGAAAAATGCTGGGTAGAAAACCATCCAGTGCTGGGTGAAATATGGACAACCCGAGTGACTGGGTTGTTTTGAGCCAAAGACTGGATTAAATGTTTAACCAAACTTTATGGGCAGTTTTATTTAACTCATCTATTGTTTAAAAATTACTATATGGCTGGCTTAAAATTAACCCAGAATCAGACACATAATTAATAGAGGCAACAGCAATAATCAAAAGGTGAATGTTATTATTAAAAATAATTTAATTATTATTGATTCAACTAAATGTTCATTTATTCATATTCGAACATATTAATACATTTTAATTTCCAGCATGTTTTGGGTTCATTTTAAGCAGAAATATAGTAATTTTTAAGTAATTTTAAGCAATAGTTGAGTTAAATAAAACTACCTAGAATCTTGTATTAAACATTTAACCCAACTGATGGGTTTGTCTATATTTCACCCAGTGCTGGGTTTATTTTTAATGCTATGCCTAAAATTATCTTTACATTTAGCATTTAATTTTTTTGTCTGTATATTCAACTCACCAGAAAATTAACCTATAATTTTCACACTTGCTTTAGCAATATTATATAATAAATAATGGCAATAAAATACGTTGAAATGTTTTCTTTTGAAATGTTAAAATTAAAATATTTTTCTATGATTTCAACTCCCTTGACAGATTAAAATTTAAAATAACCCAATTTATACAGATTTATAATGCACCTTTTTTAAAACTCACTGTAAACCACAATGTGTTTGTAATAACCTTGCAATAATGTTGGAAATAATGAGGCAAACATAATTCAGTGGAAAAGGAATAGAAGTAATGGTTCTCTCTAAAGAAATACTAGGTAAAAAGGTGACCTTGGACCACAAAACCAATCTTGAGTAGCACGGGTATACAGTATTCAACATTTGAAGTGGATCAGAACCTTTCATCAAAGTTGTCCTAAAACCAAAACAATACCAATTCCTGTCTTAGGACAATTTTGATGAACTTTTTTGATCCACTTAAAGTGTTGACTACTGTATTTGTAGCAATAGCCAACAATGGGTCAAAATGATCGATTTTTCTTTTATGCCAAAATCATTAGGATATTAAGTAAAGATCATGTTCCATGAAGATATTTTGTCATTTCCTAGCGTAAATATATAAAAAATTTCTCAATATTTTGATTTTTTTGCACTCTCAGGTTGCAGATTTTTACATTGTTGTATCTCAGCCAAAATATTGTCATATCCTAACAAACCATACATCAAT
This sequence comes from Labeo catla, assembly GCA_012976165.1. Taxonomy (NCBI): domain Eukaryota; kingdom Metazoa; phylum Chordata; class Actinopteri; order Cypriniformes; family Cyprinidae; genus Labeo; species Labeo catla. Next base: position 954,424 of record VONZ01000004.1, read on the forward strand.
GGAAAGCTTATTTGTTTATTTATTATAATATAAAATTGACCCTTATGACTGGTTTTGTGGTCACAGGGTCACAAATGTATAAATGTCCGCATTTTAAGGAGAAAGGACGCAATTGTCATTTTTTTTAGGAGTTTAACTAGTAGTGTAACGAATTATAGCTGACAGGGAGTAGTAATAAGTAATGTAATAATATTACTTTTGAGAAGTAACGAATGAGTGTTTATATTCGACGCAGACTGGCTTTGTTAAACAACCTTGTTCTTTAAAATAGATTTAAATTTTTAATGAAAAGATTTTGTCTATAATTTCGTGTGAGTGTAAATATTTACAATTCCCTCGTCAGATTTCTAGTCACTGGCGTTGCTGTTACAGGTTGTCAACACTAGGCTAATGGCCACACCTTTCTGTGATTCTTCCTGTGACCAGGGCCCGCTCATCGGCTTTAAATCATCCGCCCCACATACACAGTGCTGATCCTCGTATATCCCCGCGCACACGTCGTTTAACAGCGTTTGCGTTGCGCGAAATACCGAGAGAAGCGCCTTTATTCCGCCTGCAGCAGATAACGGCATAAATCTAGCGGTAGTTAACGGTGCGCGATTCGAATGCTCGCTCGTGCGCGCGCGCTCTTTCTCTCTCTCCGCTCCTGACGTCAGCGAGATTGTCTCTGAGAGCGTCGAGCCCAGCGCACTCTCTCTCTATACTGACCCTCCATTGTGCGCACGCTAACGATGCCAGCGCTCGCAGCCGCCGCCGCCGCCCAGTAGAGACCTCCCAGCCCGAGGACCGAGCACCACGACCCCGCTACACAGTCCGAGAGCGCGCGCCAGAGACTTATGTTCCAGCCCAACGTTGTCTTTTGCGGGATTTAATGCTCTAGCTAGTCGCCGACAGGGAGAGAGAGAGCGAGTGTGTGTGTGAGAGAGAGGGATAGGGACAGCCTTAGAGAGGGATAAGGAAGAAACACCGAGGATATTTCTCACCCGGACCGTTTTGGAGATAAAAAAAGAGCCGAGGTTCATCTAGCCATGGGATGTACACTGAGCGCAGAGGAAAGAGCGGCTCTGGACAGGAGCAAAGCCATCGAGAAAAACCTCAAAGAAGACGGAATCACTGCTGCTAAGGATGTGAAATTGCTCCTGCTAGGTAATGCGGAGTGGAGCAGTGTCTCATCCGATGAATGCACACATATATGGGATCTTTCTTCATTTTGACAGGCGATCTTACTCCCTTGTGTCTGTCTCTTCTCCACAGGGGCCGGGGAATCTGGGAAAAGTACCATCGTGAAACAGATGAAGTAAGTGGCATCTTTTAAATGACATCCATCAGTCAGGCAGGCAGTCAGTCAGTCAGTCAGTCAGTGTGCGCTGTGTGAGACACACACGAACCCACCCACACACACACCCTCGATTGCTTGATGGCGAATTCTTAGGTCCGCCATATTTTCAAGGAGTTCTCTCTCCACTAGAGTGTTACATACATTGTAGCCGTGACGTGATGACACGGTGTAGCAGATCCGCAGTATGTGCATTGGTGGGTTCGGGAAGACGAGGCGCCGTCGATGTGCTGTTCACGAAAATGGTGCTGAAAGTCAACTGGGGGACCGTGTTTCTTAGTCTAATGCTCCATTGGCGTCCACTGACAGCGTAGCCTACTTCACACCCGGCTGAGTAACATTACCACACTCCACCCTGATTTCACTTCATCCTGTGGGCATTTACGGATGTCTCTGATGTCTCCCTGTGCATTTGCTCCTATGTCAGAAATCGATCAAATATAAGATATATATATATACATATACATAGATATAGCTATATAGGCTACTCTGCCCTTCCTGTAGAGAATTAAATGGCTGTTCTTTAGGTTTTTTTATTACAATGCAGCATCATTTTAGAGATTAATATGACATATTACCTGAATTCTATGAAGTATAGACCAATAAATGGTTTGACCCACATATATATTATTTTTTATTTTTTATTGATATTGGTTTTTCAGTATTAGGTCCATTGATAAAAGGCGTCCCTTTAATGGTACTTATTTTCAATTGAAAAAAATAAAATAAAATAAAAATAAAACACACACACACACACATCCCATGTATATTTGCATAAATGCAGTTACATGAATTCATGTAACATTGATTCATTAAATGATCGCATATATTAAATGCTAAAAAATTATTAAAAGAACCCACTATCACTGCCTCCTTACTATGTTTTAATACGGTGTTAGGAGCCTTCTGTTGACTGAGAATGGTGAAGGCTGAGCTTATATGGCAAATGGTGCCTGGAGATAATGCTGTAGGCTGTGTGTGCATGGCGTTGGTGCAACATGAACAGGCCTTCATGCGTTTGCAGTCTGTATTGGGCTGATGCTCATGGTGAAGGAAGAAGGTTTGACACCCAACCAGCTCAACTTCCTCACGGCCATTTTCATGCACTGACGTTCTCTTTACGCCTCATTGAAAACGATCTGTTCATCTACCTTGCGGTTTGGATGTCATATACTCAGTTGAATGTCTTATAAATGCAGCTCCTCTGGTTATTTTCTTCTTTGACTCGCTTTGCAATATTATGATCACCATCTCTGGATGGAACGCTTTAGAATGTAAGCGAGATTTTTATATGTCGAGCATTCGATGAAGAAACGCCTCCATTCGCAAGTGTGCACGAACAGCCTTTGTCGAATCAAAATCTGTCGCCCTTAGAAAATGCCATTTTATATATGATCTGGCTTTGTTGTTATATTACGGTGCTTTTGCAATGCCATCCTAAGCCGTCGTAATGGAAAAACTCACGGATATGATTTGAAATAATGCATCGGAGAATTTCAGGCGGTTTCAGTGGTGGACAGCGCCCAGCAGAGTCTTTTTCTGTGATCGGCTTTCTTCGGCCATTTTCGGTTTTCTCCGTCGTTAAGAACGTTGAACCTGAGGCGAGAGGGAAAACAGGGGATGGATTTGTGCGTCGTTAGTGTTGCCCACACGTGCTCAGAGAAAGGTGCGTTTTTTTCCAAACACCTACCTACGGTGATTCTTTTGTATTACATCTGTGTATGAATGTCTTATGCTGTAAATACAGCGCTTAGCTTGAAGCACAGTTGCTAAATTAGCTAAATCAGCTGACTAGCAGAGCCAGAAATGCTAAACCTATTCCTCTTATTTAACATTTTACATTTCAGTATCCTGTAGCATAGAGTTTGTGTTGTGATATCTTGTACATTTGCAGCAAATTTTAAATTTGATGTGTATTTCGAGACAACATTGACATTCTCATTGACAATTTCCTAAATAGCCTAAATCTGACTTTGCATACTATGATTATTAAACAAAAAGGAAGAAATCGACTTAGGGGCGTATATTGCCTCTAAATATAACAGGTTAATTTCTGACTATGCATACAGAATGAGTTCAGGCTTAGGATAAGAAATATAAATATTTTCAGTTTCAAATTGCTTGGTCAGCTTAACAAATTAATGACAGTATTCACCACTGCTTTTAAACCATTGTACAGTAGCTAATGCCTCAGGCATATTTCTAAGTCATCCAAAGAGTGATGACTCTTTCCTCTCTAAGGATTCACTGTTGCTCTGATGTGCTTAATTGGGTAATAAGAGTGTCTCATGATGGAGCTGGTTAAACTGTTTGGGTCCTAAAGGAGTGGAGTATGTGGCTCTGGGCTTCTTACTGTAATACGCCGTGAATGAGTTGCTTTTTCAGGGCTTTTGTTGAGCTTAACTAGACCGTTAAATGTTCCACCACTGTCACTTCAAATGCTTTTTAGGATTTTGCAGCTTCAGTATAATGTATTGCATTGTAATATGCGTACAGTAAAACATCGTTTTATATCAAATACCTCCACTAAACAGTATTCTGTATTGCATGGCTTGAAAAGGGCGGATGAAACAAGGAGGTGTGCACTTAACATGTCAGAGTAAACCAGGGAACTGGGTGATGTGTGAAAGATGGTGAGAGAACGAGGGCGCAGCGTGAGGAGGGGAGATGTTAGTAAACCCTGTGATTATGGTGTAGTTCTCTAGGCAGGCAACAGTGCTTCCATCTGCTTCATTAGTTCAGTGTGAGAGGGGAGTGTTTAAGTGTGCACAGGCTGCTCACAATAGCTGATCACGTCACACATACACAGCTCTCTCTGTCTCTCTGTGCTTGTCTTCCTGGCACCTAGGCCTATGGGAATGAAATATGAGTGATTGGAGATGTATTTTATGTGTTGGGGGGAGCGAAAGACAGAAAAAATGTGAGTATATGCTGATGAGAACCGTTAAGAGACCCTGGAGACTGAGCCATGTGTGTCATCATCCTGCATGGCACTTCCTCACCCACGCATGTCATGCATGGATGATCAAAGGCAGCCTTCAGAAAACAGATCAAATGTATATGAAAAGTTATAAGGTATAATTTGAGCAATGGACACCATTTACAGGCTGAATGTGGCATGTTAAAGCTGTATGTCATCAGGTCATGGATCTGATTCTTGTTCATAAGGCTGTTAAACATGTTTAGACTTGGCGTTGATGACTTAATGATTATTAATGATAATATTTTGTGCATGTAGTGTTTAACAATTGCTGTCAAAAAGAAATGAGTACTTTTTAAGCTATAACATCCAAAATTGACCAAAATTGACAGGAAAGACATTTGTGATGTTATAAAAAAATTATATTAATCCAAGAATCCTGAGGGAAATTAACTATTAACTAAAATTTACTAAAATTAATTTTTTTGTCAAAATATTAAGCAGCACAACTGTTTTGACCGTTTCAGCATATTAGAATGATTTCTGAAGGATCATGTGACATTAAAGACTGGAGTAATAGATGCTAAAAATTTAGCAGCTATTAAAATAATTTAAAATATACACTACCAGTCCAAAGTTTTTGAATAGTAAGAGTTTTAATGTTTTTTTTTTTTTAAAGAAGTCTCTTTTGCTCACCAAGCATGCATTTATTTGATCCAAAGTACAACAAAAACAGTAAAATTTAGAAATAATTTTAGTATTTAAAATAACCTAATAATCTATTTGAATATATTTTAAAATGTAATTTATTCCTGTGATTTCAAAGCTGAATTTTTAGCATCTGTACTCCAGTCACATGATCCTTCAGAAATCATTTTAATATTCGGATTTGCTGCTCAAAAAACATTATTATTATGATTATTATTATTATATGTTGAAAACAGCTGAGTAGAATTTTTTCTGGTTTCTTTGCTGAACACTTTTGACAAATTTAAAGTATTATCTAAATAATAAAATAAAATCTAAATAAAGTATTAATTTCTAAAATGCGGATCTTTGGATCTTTCTATTCATCAAAGAATTGTAAAAAATGTACTCAACTGTTTTAAATATTAATAATAATAATAAAAAAATGTTTCTTGAACAGCAAATCAGCATATTAGAATGATATCTGAAGGATCATGTGACTGAAGTTTGGGGTAAGGATGCTAAAAATTTAGCTTTGATCACAGGAGTAAATTGCATTTTAAAATATATTCAAATTGAAAGCAGTTATTTTAAATAGTACAAATATTTCACAATATTACTGCTTTTGCTATACTTTGGATCAAATAAATTCAGACCTGGTGAGCAGAAGAGAATTCTTTAAAAAACATTATACATCTTATTGTTCAAAAACTTTTGACTGGTAGTGTATTAAAATATAAAACTTTTATTTTAAGTTAAATTAACAATATTACAGTATTTACTGTATTTACTGTATTATGCAGCCTTGGTGAGCATAAGAGACTTATAGACCTCAAACTGACCTAAAAGTTAGCTTACAGTAAACTGTTCCGGCAAAGTCTTGTTTTATTAAGTGAATTCGGAGCATGTTTGCATCCGCAAATCATGTAATAAAGGAACTGTGCTGATGTCGCAGACATCTGAGATAGGCTAAGTTAACTTGAAGTGAAAATGCAAGCCGAAATTCTTGCAAACCTCTCTGAAACTAATCAAGTGTGGCCTAGAGACTGACAGAAACTGTAAGCAAATGGGACATGATGATGTAGACTGAATCTAAAAATGGAGGTATGAAGAAATCTCAACAATAAAGTCTTTGTGAGTAATGCTGGACTTGCCAAAAAGTAAGAAAAAAATATTGTGAGTCACATAAAGTAAACATTGGCTATCTTATTTTTCTTCTGTAGTAACAATGAGTTGTAAAAGCCCTAATTTAGACTATTTTAGACTATCTCATAAACGTCGGCTCTATTGTCTAATCTGTAAACTGTAATCCAAGGCCACTAGTCATATTATCCTTTAAAAGCGGACTTCTGTTGCTAGATAGGATTAAAATGTTTGTTTTTTTCTAAAATGATCTCTGCAGTATGCAGTATGCTGGGCTGTCCTGTAGCTGGCTAATTGAAGGGTTGAAGCAGAGGACCCAGCTGTTCAGTTACACTCCATCTGTACGGCTATGAAGCTAAACTCTGACCATATATTCGAGTAGCAGAGCATGAAACATCATGTCCCTAGTCTCTAGAGAGGACGTTATGTGTGGAGTTATTAGTATCCGATGAAGGGTTAGATGAAGAATACTGCAAGATACAGCAATAATAGTGACACACTGTAAATGAGTGTTTCACTTCTCCTGGAAGTGGGACTTTAGCTCTACAGCAGTCTGAATTTCCAATGTTACACTCTGGAGCTGAGTATTTATAAATAATAATGAGACTTTTGCTCCTTGGTTAGTATATGTATTACTTATAAGTGCAGAGATGGTACAAGAAATCTATTACATAAATGCATATTTGTAAAATGTGGTTCAGAATCATATATATACTGTTTGGTTTCTTTAGTTAGCCTTTTAAAGGAGAAGTCCACTTCAGAACAACAACTCACAAATAATTTACTCACCCTCTTGTCATCCAAGATGTTCATGTCTTTTGTCTTCAGTCGTAAAAAAGTTATGTTTTTTGAGGAAAGCATTTCAGGATTTTTCTCCATATAATGGACTTCATTGGTGTCCCTATTTTGAACTTCCAAAATGTAGTTTAAATGCAGCTTCAAAGGGCTCTAAACGATCTCAGAAGAGGAAGAAGGGTCTTATCTAGCGAAACGATCTGTCATCTTTTTCAGAAAATTAAATTTTGTATACTTTTTAAGCACAAAAGCTCGTGTAGCACAGGCTCTGGGATGCACGTTCACGTTGCTACGTACTATTTAATCACGTCAAAAGGTCAAGCGGAACGTAGGCGGAACTACAGACCCAGTGTTTACAAAGCGAACGCGCAAAGACTAAGAAAGTGCAAGTAAGTTTGTAAACGCTGTTTACAAACAAAAAGGTACAACAATGTCCTCCTCTCAAGCTGTGGAAGAAAATAAGATGTAGTTTTTGCCATACTCAGTACATAGATGAACTTGCACGTGATTTGTAGTAGTGATGGGAAGTTCGGATCATTTTACTTACTCGGACCTTTGATTCTCGTTCAGTTCTTTTTTTGAGTCCTTTTGTCCATTTTAGCAAAATATAATTAAAATGTTACGTCTTACTTCCCTAATACATCTACTGCTTACACAAACGTTGATCACACTACAAACAAGACAAAACTATAATGCTATAAGAAACAGAAAAGATTAATTCATTGTTTACCTGGGTCTTTAGTCTATGATTAGCTCACCTCACCTCTTATCTGACAAGTTTTTGGGTTTGATTTGTTCGCTCATCATGTGACAGCCCCATAAGATGAACGAATGACTCGAAAAACCTGAAGATTCGAAACAGGTGAACTAATTCCAGTACAGAACCTAATAGGATGTTGCGCATGCGCGACTGAACGGATCACTCCCCGAGACGACTCGTTATTTTGTTCAAAATGAATTTGTTCAAAATGAAAGAATCGTTCAAGAACGGCCCATTACTAATTCGTAGCATCGTGGACGTGCATCCCAGAGCCTGTGTTACACGAGCTTTTGTGCTTAAAAAGTATACAAATTTTTATTTTTCGAAAGAAATGACCGATCGTTTCGCTAGATAAGACCCTTCTTCCTCGGCTGGGATCATTTAGAGCCCTTTGAAGCTGCATTAAAACTGCATTTTGGAAGTTCAAAATTTTCCTCAAAAAACATAATTTCTTTACGACTGAAGACAGTCATGAGACATGAAAATCTTGGATGACAAGGGGGTGAGTAAATTATTTGTAAATTGTTGTTCTGGAAGTGGAGTTCTCCTTTAAGATTAATAGGTGTATTCTCTGACCCCACTGGGTTTAACTTGGACCTTTACTGAACCCTGCACGTTTTCAGCTCTATTGTTCAAAGGTTCATAGCAGATGTAAGTTGGAGAGGGCTGTTTGGGTGGGTAAAGCCTATTTTAATGCAAAGAAAGGAAATTAGCATTGACACAAAGCACCCTTGCTTGTGACTGCAGTGCTGCTGGCTCTGTTATTGGCAACTGCGGTAATGTGCAGTGTGCAGATTACAAGGCCTTTTACGCTACAGCTTTATGTCTAAAAAGTCCTATAGAAAGATTCTACGTTTTAATGGACCAAGTGCTGCAAGTGCAGTGGTTTTGGGTGGGGTTGTGACTACACACACTTTCAAACCACAGTGTGTGTGTGTTTTGGGGAAGCTCTGAGTCACTATAAAAAGGGAAAGGGAAGGAACTCTGATGAAACACATAGGCTGGTGAAATGAACTGTACAAATGATAGCTTCCCCGTCCATTTTTGCTTCTCTCTCTGTCGGTCATCTTCTGACTGTGTGTCTGGCTCTCTGTCCCTCTGTAATAGAGGGGGGGTTTCATGTGTCTGGCTGATGTGATTGGAGGTGACTGGGCACAGGGAGAACAAACGGTTCTCATGTGTTGATTTCCCAGAGCTCTGGCCGTAATACTCTGCTGTGATCCCCTCTGGCTCGGCCTACAGACACTGTGTGACTTTCAATAAGACATACCTCAGTTCTTTTTGGGGTGGTTTGCTTTTGCATGACCCTTTAAGATGATCATTCAGTGTGTTTGTATTTGTCATGACAGCATGTACAGTATTACAATATTTTGCATCTGATTTGTGAATGCTACTGGGTATGCAAAAGCACCAAACCCACAAAGTTGTGTTAAACATGCAACATTCAGATCATATACAGTATACCATGCCTGTGGTTTCTATTGCAGAACAACTGACCTTTGTGTAGATCCATTGTTTTATATATATATATATATATATATATATATATATATACACATATATAGGGCCATTTTCTTAATGGAGGCAAGGGTGGCAGTGTCTCCTCAAAATATTGGATGACAAAAAAATTATAATTTAAATTAAGTAAGTAAACAACTCACATACTAAGATTTTTTCCGAGCTTTGATGATCTGAAAAATTCAAAAATAGTTAAAAGGTAACTATTAAAGAGAATAGTTGAAGATAAGTTCACAAATTATGTTGTTTACATTGTTACTGCCTTGAGCTATTATTTTGGAATAAACATAAAATGCTTAAAACACTGAGTTGATGAGATTCATACTTCATACTAATAAATAGAATATTGATTACATTGTTAATGCAAAAATATAAAATGGACTAGTTTTTATTCTTCTGATAGTGTAAGTAATGTTTATTTAACCATGAAAATGCAACTGGGACATGAATTTACATTTGATTAAAAAACAAATAAAATTCAGAGCACCATAATATATATTCACACATGTCAGGGTCAGAAAATTGAATGAACAAAATGAACAAAAATGAAATGTGAAATGAATAAAGAGTGTCCATTACATTAGCTGTAGATTTGCTCATGTTGCATCAGATTTCTTTTTACAACCGGTTTGCAGCAATGAACATGAACCAATTACACACATTTCTGTTGAGCTTGTGAATTCGATGTTCAATCAGAGCATTTTGATTTGTCACCGCATAGAACACCGGAGATGTTCAGTGTCTTCACTCGCTGACTGTGAATCTGTAATTGCGAATTCTCTGTGTCTTAACAAGAAAGTGCAGAGATGTAAGAGATTCAGTGTTCTTTGCATGCTTAATAATTTATTGTTTCGAATAACTGTTTGGTTTTTCATGCTACTGAAATAACCAATGTGAAGTCTTGATTTTCTAATCCATAAAATGCAATTCAAAAATCATAAATGGTTCTTAGCTTTTAGCATTTCCCTCTAATGAATTCTTTTTATTTATAGGCAATTTACATTATGCATTTTTTGTAAATGTGCACATGTACATAAGCAGTAAGCAGTAATTCTTTGTAAATAAACAGGGATCAGATATAAATGTTTATAAACTGGCCACTGAAAAAGTCTGAAAAATGGTCAGTTTATTTTATCCTGTAATGTAACTCCTAATTAATCTTTGACATGAGAACATTGTTGGTGTTTTGGGAACTAAAATATCACAATATTTGGAAATAAAACCCCAGTGTTTGTTTCGACCTACCTTAATGATTCATATCCTTTATCTGTGTTTATGCTTAAGATATTCCACAGTAATTCTGTTCTCATTTATTGTAAATTAAAAAATCATAGAGAGGAAGTGAGAAAGTCTTCAGCTTAGGCAAACAAGTTTCTTTCTCTATATTTTCTACTCAGTCACACATCCAAGCAAATCTCTTTTTGCCTGTACAACAGTGAAACAGTGCATTTAGCAGTTTGTGTGTTAGAAAGTTGATGCCTGATGAAAAGTACAAGATGAACAGGAGAATGGGAAACAGTGGAGCCAGAATGTCAAGTGCTTCCCTGAACCCCTCAGTGACCCTTGTTTTTCCCACCGGTTCTTCGTTGCCACCCTCTCCATCTCTTTTGGTCTCTCTGTGGTGGGTCCATATTTACTTGCGGTGTGGAGAGTTCTGGCTGACCCATGTGTTGGTGATCACACAAAAGGCCTTTGTCTTAGTGAGGTGTTTGTGTTGGGCCATAAAGCAGGTCCCAGGCCAGCCCCTTCTACGCCAACACAAAAGAGCTTTATTGGGGAGGCAGTCAGGGTGGGTCTGCTCATCTGATTTGGGGTCAGCTGATTTACAGCGTGGCAGTGCAGTGTGAACTCTCCTTATGGTCGAATTATATAATGTGTATCTGGAGCAGACTGTGGCATAGTCCTAAAATGTACTTAATAACAAAATGTTATATATTTATATTTATTACATAAATACCTTAAAAGCCTTAGCTTGCTTTCTAAGCCTTGTGTTGGCTCTTTATTTACTATTATTTACTGTGTTTACACCACAAGTTTGGGGTCCATACATTTTTATGTTATCTTATATAACCAAGTCTCTTATGCTTACCAGCGCTGTTTACTTGAACAAAAATACAGTAGTAATATTGTGAAATATTATTCCAATTTAGAATAAGTGTTTTCTATTTAATAACGGCAAAGCTAAATTAAAAAAAAAAACATTAATCCATTCTTTAGTGTTACGTGAAATTAAATATGAAATCAGATATGTTGATTTGGTGCTCAATAAATATTTCTTAATAGTATTAAAAACATTTGTGCTGCTTTTGCAGAAACTGTGATACATTTTTAGGATTCTTTAATGAATAAAAAGCTCAAAAGAACAGCATATATTTAAAGTAGAATTTTTTTGTGACAGTGTAAAAGTATTTCCTGTCATTCTTGACCAATCTAATCCAGCATCCTTGTTGAATAATTATTGAATATTTATTTATATTTCCAAATTCAAATGCTGTATCATTTCATACACAATGGAACATACACAAAGGAAATTTTAAAATAGTCTTCACATATGTCTTTTCCATTCATTGATTTCATATAATGGTCATAGTGTCCAGAAGATGTCAAAATAAAATAAAATAAAATAAAATAAAATAAAATAAAATAAAATAAAATAAAATAAAACTATATTCCAACACTTAAGATAACATAAGTGTTTTGTTTATTTGTTAGAATATATATAACTCAATATTTTAACAAATTGTAGGAGCTGATTAATCAATCAAAGCCTACTGATTAATCGGCGAATTAATTGACGATTAGTTGATTAATCATACTAATAATCGTTCAATTAATCGATTGTCAAAATAATCATTTGTTGCAGTCCTAATATGCAGGACATTTTCACATTTTTAATATATGGGATAAAACATTAAACTCACAATTTTGAAAGATTGAAATCATATTAGTCACAATGTCATAATTAACCAAACAAAGAATAAAATTTTTATACAATTTCTTAAATTTCTTTTTCTTTATTTTGTACTTTATTTAATTGAAAAGTATCAAAAAGTACAAAAATACAAACACACTTTTTTTTTTTTGAGAAACAAAATTACTTACACTGTTGTTGTATGGAAAAGATCTGTATGAAGATTCATCAGAAAATGAACTTCCAGATTAGCGTACAGATTTGTAATGACATGAGGGTGCAACACAAGTTTCATTTTAAGGTGAACTGTTTCTTTAAATGTTAGAAAGTCACACACTTTGGTCTTTCACACCTAGCTGTGTGGAAATAATTTCCTTATTCACGCGTGTTAGTGGGATACTGATGAAAAGTCTGTTGTGGGGTGATGTGTGTGAAGAGTGTTAATTGCATTCTGCTTTGACTGTGTTTTGCCATGTGTGTATCATTGTAACCTTTACCTGGTGACTGTGAGTAGGTACAAATTGGTCTGTCTGTTGGCGGTTTCCAGCAACTTTCAACCCAGGGGAGCAAACACGTGCACACACACAGAAACACAAATGGAGCTTGGGTATTACACAAGCAACTTTTAATTAAGGTATAATTGCAGATGGAGTAGGGACTCCTCCTGTGGCCTTTTGTTCACACAGACACACCATGTGAAACATTTCTGCTTTTGCAGTGTTCACTTCCTTTTTACTGACTGAAAACTACAGATGTTGCCCAATCGCTTACGGTAATCACGTGTAACGTAATTTGTCAGGAACAGCTGATGGTTTAACTCTTTACAGTGAATGAGAACTACCGCAGGTGCTTTCAGCTGCTATGTGCATGTTCCGCTGGTGAACGCTGAGGATGTGCTACCATATTTCATCTAACCGAATGCATTTCCTCCCTTTTTTCTTCACTGTTGCTATGGAAATGACAATGGCTGCCATAATTAGAGGATGACAAATGACCTAGAGTAGGTAAGGGGGATGGGTAGTTACTGTGAAGCATGAATCAGAGGAAAAGTGGGAGTGAATCAGGGTGGGGGGAGTGTACAGGACGAAGGCTGAACATGTCTGGGTGTGAGTAATGTTATGTATTCATGACCAGTCCATAGTAATCTACTAGTCTGGTACTAATAACCACTTCCAGCTTTTAAGCAACATGAAATTAAAATTGACCCAATTTACTTTCTTATAAATGACTGGTATGATTTACCAGAGCATGATATTGTAAAGCTTACATTAAAATGTTCATGTAAATTTCTTCACTTACGAAATGACTTTTCATTCCTGCTTATATAACCAAGCCTGAGTGGGTGCGGAAAAAGTAATATTAGGCCTAAATATCACATTATGTAGGTATAGAGTGAAAAATTTTAAGGCTAATCAGTCTCAGTGAATATTTTTCTATGTAATTTTCCACTGAACAGTCTGTTGAAATGTACCACATAATGGAAGCTGCTCTTTAAAGTCACCATGATGTCAAAACTGACAATTCTTATGTTTTGTGGCCTCATAATCTTTAATCAAAAACATTAATTTCCCCTCACCCTCAAACTGACATCTCTTCTCTGATTATGTGTTCACTGGCACAAGGACAGGACAGTAAAGCCTCCCCTTCATCAACCTGTCACTCACATGAGATTGCAGTAATTAGCAAACGACAAGAATCCAATGATTCAGTCACCTCCCAATGGACAAAACTATGTCCTGGCTTATATGTTTTTTTGTTCTGAAGGCATTTCACTTGTACATACATCATAATAGAGAAGAATAGACAATCACAATCACACTTTCTAAATAAAGGCCTATTCAGACTAAGGATGATAATTCTAACTAGGGGTGTGCGATACTGACAAAAAATAATATCTAGATATTTTCTGGGATTTTATTGATAATGATAATTAAACAATATTTTGTTGAGTGTTCACAGCAGTGATAGAAATTACTCTTTTCTAATAAGTTTAAATTGATTTTTACATTTCATGGGCATTTTTATCTTTACAAAGCCATTTTTTATTAAGTGTGCATCATCTTTTGAGTCAAATTCTTACTTTTAATCAGTCAATTAGACTAAAAAAGACATTTTTGGGCTGTTACCAAGCAAATTAAATCAGTATCAACAAAATTCATCTTTGCAGTGCAGAGGAAACACACACATATTTGAATTTAAACATAAAACAGTGAAAACTGATATTTGACATTATTTAAAAAAAAATACAAATGAATTTAAATGTTAAATTAAAACAGCGAGATTGCAGCAAGTCACTGTTTGATGACAAAATAGAGGAAAAACAGGCAATGTGGTGTCTGAAACGTAAGTCTCTTAATATTAACTTGTTTATTGAACTGTCGTATGAAATCAATATCACCTTTGTAATCATGCTGATTTTTGGAGGTGAAAAACTGGCACTCTTCGTGTAATATTGATTAACTATATGAAATGATCATCACGTAATGTATGCGTACACTCTGTAGGTGTGTTTTGTTTGGTTTTTGCGTTATACTTGATAATGTCAAATCGCACGTTGTTAAAACAACAATTAGGACAATATCGTAGACAATACATATCGCACACCCCTAATTCTAACTGTAAAGTTTTATTTTTCCATCTGATGAATGATAAATGCATTGACAGCCAAACAGAATCTACCTGACTTTAAATAGAGAGTGTACCCAGAAATAAAAAAAATTCTGACATTAATTACCCTCATGTTGTTCACATTCAGAATGCAAATTAAGATATTTTTGATGAAATCCGAGACTTTCTGACCCTGCATAGACAACAACACAACTGACACGTTCAAGGCCCCGAAATGTAGTAAAGACATTGACAAAATAGTCCATGTGACATCAGTGTTTTAACTGTAATTTTATGAAGCTAGGAGAATACTTTTTGTGTAAAGAAAACAAAAATAACGACTTTATCAACAGTTTCTTCACACATACGTGTGGTGCTGCTGACGCAGGAGCCACATTCTGATGTAGAACGTCCATCTCTCAGTTCATCGTCTGTATATTCTGGTTCAAATACATATGGCTGGGCAAAAAATTGCAAGTCATCCTCTCTGTTGAAATCTTCAGACATGTTTACAAAGAAGATGTTTTATATACAGCAAGCGTCTTCCTCTGTTTGTAAACAAGACGTAGCTTGCATCATGGTACTTTTTGTGAACACGTGGCGAGACTGACACAGAAGAGAAGAAATTGTTGAATAAAGTCATTATTTTTGTTTTCTTTGTGCACAGAAAGCATTCTTCAGCTTCATAAAATTAAGGATGAACCACTGATGTCACATGGACTGTTTTATCGATGTCCTTACTACATTTCTGGGCTTTGAACGTGGCAGTTGCGTTGCTGCATATGAAGGGTCAGAAAGCTCTCGGATTTAATCAAAAATATCTTAATTTGTGTTCCAAAGATGAACGAATGTCTTACAGGTTTGGAACGACATGAGGGTGAGTAATTAATGAGAGAATTTTCCTTTTTGGATCTCTTACAGGTCTTTCTTCGTAGGCAGCTCACTATGGTTTTAAAAAAATGGAATGCTGAAATTTTGAGTGTAATTGCTTTTCTTAAAACACTCCCCTTCTGCATTGTTCCTAAAGCTTGCTTTTGACATTACTCTGTGAGAACGGCTGAGAGAGAAAATGGCATGATAGGAGGAAAAGAAAGAGGGAGGGATATTATAGACCTGTCACACTCAGCCTGCTGTTTCATAATTGTAATTACGCTCTGTAGTTTCCCTCCATTTTCTTTGACAAGGGTTTCTGTGAATTGATCTAATAGAACGTGACTTGCATACATCTTCACACAGCAAAAGGGACGGGCAGCGTACATGTTGGGCAGATGTTAGGCTTTAATGGTGAGAGGTTGACCTGCAAACTTCCTATGAGATTGAGAATGCGAAGCCCTGATTATTATTATTATAAATAGATGTCCCTCCTGGTGTTTGGTGGGATAAGTGACCATGTCCGGAGGGTGATGACAGAAACGGCACTCAAACGCACCATCAGGACAAAGGATTCTCTTACAGATGACATGAGCCAGCTTTGGGAGATAGGAACGAGAGGTAGTGTGGGTTGCTGAGTGCATGTGTGTGTGTGTGTGTGTGTGTGTGTGCGTGAGAGTTTTTGTATTTCTATTTTGGCTACCGGTGTGCACTCTTGAGATCTTTTAAATCATATTCCACCTCACTGCTTCACAATAAACCTATGTAGCCATTTAGATCGGAGAACTGCTCTTTAGATCGTCTATATATTAGAACCGTCTCCTCTTAACCTCACTGATCTGATAAACTGAGTTCCAAATGGAAGGTCAGGAGGAGAATGTTCACTTAGTCCTGTCTATCGCAGTGTATCAAAAGCTGCATACTGAGCTCAGCTGACAATTTCTTGTGGCATCCCTCTACAATTCTTCATCTATTAGGACAGCAAAAACTTTTACATATGTAAACTATTAGTTTAACCAAAACGATCAAAATATCATAGTTCCAAACCCGTATTGCTTTCTTTCATATAATAAAAATAAAGCAACTTTTCTATACAGTGAAAGATTATGGTGCCTGTTTTGTGCACTATATTCCAATAGCTTTGTGTGAGGAACAGACTAAAATTTAAGAAACTGAAAACCTTCCTGTCCAATATAGACATAAAATTTCATTTGCCACTTTTAGTATTATTTCATTTTTATTTATGTACACTGTAAAAAACAATTTGTTGAGTCAAATTAAAATAATTTGTTACCTGGCTGCCATAAATTTTTAAGTTCAGTCAACTAAAAAGGTTTTGTCAACTTGAAATGTTAAGTTGTACTAAGTGACAACTTAGATATTTGAGTTCATTTAACTTAAAATGTTAAAGCAGCTGGGTAACAAGCCCAGCTTTTAAATTTAACAAAACAAATTGTTTGTTTAGTCAACTCAAGCATCTAAGTTTTCACTTAGTTGAACTTAGTTGACTAAAATTATTTGAGTTGACTGAACTTAAAATTTTAAGGCTGCAGGGTAACAAATTATTTGACTCAACAATTTGTGTTTTTTTTTTCAGTGTACTATAGTTTTTATTAATATATGAATTATCTTTAATTTTTATACATTTTTAATCACGTTTTAATTAGTTTTTTAGTAATTTGTTATAGTTTAGTAGTATAATTAAATTAGGAATTTCTATATATATTAAATAGCTTCAGAAATATTGAAATATAGTGCATAAGCTGTATGGAGTATTTTCATAGTGCCTCACTGTTCACTTCCAGAATAAAAAATTCAGAGTAATTTACTCAGCCCCATGTCATCCAAGATGTTCATGTCTTTATTTCTTTAGCTGAAAAGAAATTAAGGTTTTTAAGGAAAACATTCTAGGATTTTTCTCCACATAGTGGACTTCAATGGGGATCAATGATTTGAAGGTTCAAACTGCACGTTTAATGCAGCTTCAAAGTGCTCTACACGTCCCCATTTGAGGAATAGGGGTCTTATCTATCTGTCATTTTCTAAAAAAAATTAGATACTTTTTAAGAACAAATGCTTGTTTTGCACTAGCTCTGTGATGCACATGCGTGCCTTTACGCATTACATAATCATGTTTGAAAAGTCACGCGTGGTTAGTTCTTCATCTGTGTACTTAGGTTAAAAAAGTAGGGTATGGCGAAAAACTCAATTTTCTCCTCCAATTTCAAAATCGTCCGACATTGCTGTTTTACCTTTTTTGTAACTGGCATTTGACTTTTTAATTGCACATTTGCTTTTGTAAACACTGGGTCGGTACTTCCACACACGTCATGTGTGACCTTTCCAATGTGATTATGAATTGTGTAAGGTCAGGCAACTGCAAGATGAGCATTTGTGGTTAAAAAGTATATAAATTGGATTGTGGGATCTGTGAAGCTGCACTGAAACTGCAGTTTCAACCTTCAACTCATTGGTCCTCATTGAAGTCCACTATGTGGAGAAAAATCCTGGAATGTTTTCCTCAAAAACCTTCATTTCTTTTCGACTGAAGAAAAAAAGACATGAACATCCTGGATGACATGAGTGTGAGTAAATGATGGCAACATTTTGAACTAATCCTTTAAATTACTCTGCTATCCGTTGTACTACACATGCTCTTTATGTCAGTGAATGCTATGATGATTTGTCCCTTTGTGTGAATAAGATTGAGTGCACTCAAACCAACTTACAGGTCACAGAGCACAGTTGGCGTGATTGTGTAATAACCTCAGCAGGAGCTTGTGCTGGCCAGATCCTTCACCTCTCAGGACACACGCACACAAACGCACGCTTTACAGACAGCCTCGAGATGTGAGAAATTAGAGTCTTCATGCATGAATGCCATAAGTTTTCCAATCTGACATGATCCTTTCTCTCACTCTGTTCTCTCTCCTCTTTAATGAGCTGTTCTATAATAAGTTCATCTGAAGGAAAGGTTGCTGTAATGATGTCTCTTCTCCGCCCACATGCTGGCTTCAACAGATCAGCCTGTATCAGAGGAGAGGAGAAGATGAAAATGAGTGTTAACCTCACACAAACTTTCTAAAGACACCCCTGGTCCTGTCTCTTCTCGTAACAACTCTTCATCATCCTCTTTCTCATGTGGGTTCTGGAGCTTGATCCCTGAAGCTGTCAGAACTTAGCTCAGAAGGGTTCTCACAGACTAAGTGGGTGCTTGTGTATGAATGTTCGCAAGCTTCTGTATTGGTTTTTGATGCACATTAGAGAATAGGGTGAGCTTTCTTTTAAAATTTAAAATGGTGTTATGAGATTACCTTGATATTTGGAGAAGATAAAGAGGTAATACTTTATTTTAAAGGGTTCATCGGATGCAAACTTCACTTTTACATGTTGTTTGAACATTAATGTGTGTTGGCAGTGTATGTACAAATCTGCCCTATAATGATAAAAATCCATGCAGTTTTTTTTAATTAATCTATAAAAATAATATCCCCTTTTTCAGATCGAGCCACTCTCAGATGCCCGTTGGTGTGGCGTCAGACCAAAAGAGGCCGCTCCCATGATAGTTGATTGACATGAGCGTCTTACTTCAGATCAGCTGTAACAGTACGACCTCCATTGTTTCGATGCCGGAGCAGGGATGTAAATTAGACAAGAATGTCTCCGATTGAGGTGTTCTGTTGTTGGATGTAATAATGAACATAGTGGTCGTCATTTACTCCAGACATCTGAGCCGCTGAAGATGCAGTGGATTAAGTTTGTTTGTGAAGGGAATGCATCTTCTGATCTACATAAATGCGTCAATGTTAGCACAAATCATTAAGAGCCGGGGGGTGAAAACTTTTTGAATTTGAAGATCAGGGTAAATTTAACTTATTATGTCTTCTGGGAAACATGTAAGTATCTTCTGTAGCTTCTGAAGGACAGTACTAAATGAACAACAAAAAAAGATATTTAGGCAAAATAAGAAAAATGTACATATCAAAAGTTTACACCCCTGGCTCTTAATGCATCGTATTTCCTTCTGGAGCCTCAGTAAGCTTTTGAACCTTCTGTAATAGTTACATATGAGTCCCTCAGTTGTCCTCAGTGTCAAAAGATGGATCTTAAAATCATAAGGTCATTGTTGGAAAGGGTTCATATACACAAAAATGCTGAAAAACCAACGATTTGTGGGACCTGAGGGATTTTTCTGAAAAACAGCAGGCAGTTTAACTGTTCAGGACAAACAAGGGACTCATGAACAACTATCACATAAAAAAAACAGCTGTGGAGCGAAAAAAAACAAAACAACAACTGTGGATCATTCAGGTATCAACAGAGTATTAAGAATCAAGCAAGGCAAGGCAAGGCAAGTTTATTTATATAGCACATTTCATACACAAGGGTAATTCAAAGTGCTTTACCTATAAGGAAGTAGAATAATCATAAAAACAATAATAAAAACAATAATTCACGAAGAGGCAGTAAAATAATCATACAAACAATAATCACAGCAATAAAACAAAAAATAAATAAATAAAACCTTTAAAATGATTTAAAAATTGATTTAAAATAAAATTTAAGACAGTTAAAAATGGAAAAGGATTATACATAGTGCAAGTAGTTTGGATGCAGCACAGTGCTCATTCATTAAATGCACAGCTAAACAGATGAGTTTTGAGTCTAGATTTAAATGTAGCTAATGTTTTAGCACATTTGATCTCTTCTGGAAGCTGATTCCAACTGCGGGCAGCATAATGGCTAAAAGCGGATTCCCCTTGTTTTGTGTGAACCCTTGGTATTTCTAACTGACTCGATCCTAATGATCTGATTGGTCTGTTAGGTTTATATTCAGTGAGCATATCTGCAATGTATTTAGGTCCTAGGCCATTGAGGCCATCTAAAAATAACTGGAAGCCAGTGTAGGGACCTGAGGACTGGTGTGATATGCTCAGATTTTCTGGTTCTAGTCAGAATCCTGGCAGCAGCGTTCTGGATGAGCTGCAGCTGTCTAATGGTCTTCTTGGGAAGGCCAGTGAGGAGACCATTATAATAATCCACCCTGCTTGTGATAAAGGCATGAACAAGTTTCTCCAAGTCTTGACTGGAAACAAAACATCTAATTCTTGCAATGTTTTTGAGATGACAGTATGCTGATTTAGTTACTGCTTTGACATGACTACTGAAACTAAGGTCTGACTCCAGAATCACACCAAGATTCCTGACTTGGTTTTTAGTTGTTTGACCCCTAGAGTCAAGGTATGCATTCACCTTAAGAACTTCCTCTTTGCTTCCAAATGCAATGACTTCAGTTTTCTCCTTGTTTAACTGAAGGAAGTTCTGGCACATCCAGCTGTTAATTTCATCAATGCATTGGCAGAGGGAATCAATGGGGCTGTAGTCATTTGGTGATAAGGCTAGGTAAATCTGGGTATCATCAGCATAGCTGTGATAGGCAATTTGGTTCTTTCTCATTATTTGACTTAGTGGGAGCATATACAGGCTAAACAAGAGCGGCGCTAGAATTGAGCCTTGAGGGACTCCACATGTCATGGACGTCCACTTAGACTTATGCTCTCCTGTACTCACATAATAACCTCTCCCTTCTAAGTATGACCTGAACCAACTGAGAGCCATCCCAGAAAGCCCGACCCAGTTTTCCAGTCTCTCTAGAAGAATGTTATGATCGACAGTGTCAAACCCAGCACTAAGATCTAATAGTACCAGCACTGATATTTTGCCAGAATCAGAATTTAAGCGAATATCATTTATTATCTTAACGAGCGCTGTCTCTGTACTGTGATGCGGTTGGAAACCAGATTGAAAATTGTCCAGGTATCCATTTGAGTTTAAGTAGTTGTTCAACTGATTGAAAACTACCTTTTCAATAATCTTGCCTATAAAAGGAAGATTTGATATTGGTCTATAGTTGCTCAATGTGGTGTTATCAAGATTGCTCTTTTTCAGAAGAGGCTTAACAACTGCAGTTTACATACAAGCGTATATAAACTTTAGAACGGGTCAGTTTTATAAATGTAACTATTATTTTCTCTTGTGGACTATATATAAACATCTTTTATGTGAAGTGTCTTTTTCAGGTAAGTACTAAATACAAAAAAATAATATGCATTTTGTATGATCCCTCTTATTTTGGTCAAATAATTAACTTTTTGCAGATTCTGCAAGGTGTATGTAAACTTTTGACCTCAACTGTATAACTAGCATATTGACTGTTTATTAATACTTATAAAGGACATATTATTGCCTTATTTTGCATCACCTTATTTTAGATCTCTTAAAGGAATAATTCATCCAAACCTGTATAAGTTTAAGTTGTATAAGCTCAACATAAGAAAGAAACTCATATTTGGAATGACATGAGGCGAGTAAATGGCAAAAGTTTCATTTTTTGGGTGAACTATACCTTTAAACCTACCATGTACCTAAATCTAGCTTTTGTCTAATGGGGTCTGGCTCTGTGTAGGGTGAAGACCTAAGTATAAAAGTTCTAAACTGAACCGCTTTTTTTCTCCTTTTTTGTCTTGTATATACAAATATACACATGAGGAAGTTGTGTATATATCTATCTATATGTACATATATTCTGATCAGGAAGTACTCATGGTTTCGTTTACATTAAAGCCAGGTGTCTGACCATAAAGTCAAGCTTAGAGCTGAGCGCATTCATGTAAACATAGCTGTCCAGGAAAGTAGTCAGCTAGTTGACGTGTCCGTATTCACCTTATGTAAATAACTCTCCATATGCTGTGCACCATCAGCGGCCTTTGTTTTTTCTGGCAAATCCTGCACTGTTCACAGACTTTGTGACTGGAGAGAATCACACAGATGAACCGAAAGCGCACATATCGCCATTGCCAGAGTCATGCTGGCTGCATTGTCATGTCACTGCTAAAACAAGTCTTGCCCTATTCACTTGTTACTCTCAGTTTCAGGGAGGAACCTCATGTCAGATTGTTTGGAGGAAAGCAAAACAGCTCATTTTATTTTCAGTTTTGCATAATTCCAGCTGTACTAGGCTGAAATCATGTGATCAATTAGTTCAGAAAAGGAACGAAAAGTCAAGAACTAGTTGGTGCAACTCTGAAAACATACATGCAGGAGACTTCATTCAAGCCCACAGGTGTGGGAATCTATTTGGCCTCAGGACAGTATCCTGATCTGCACATCTGTGGCTAAGACTGTTTGCGGTGTGTGTGTTAAGCCCTTGGTCTTTGCCAGGTCAACTGGAATAGGAGCCCTCTGAGTTAGAGTCTACTTTCAGTGTCTCATTTGAAACAGATCAATGTTTCCATCCTCCTGCGGGAATCAAAAACCGATGTCCTTATTTATATTGCGACTTTCAAAAGACCCTAAACATTTGTTATTTTTATCACCTGAATTATTTAGTGGTCATCTGAGAAATGTGAAAGAGTGAGAGTGACAAACACACACACACAAAGAGAAAGAGAGATTCTGGGAATGGCCATGTAATCTCATCATCAAATAGTTTTCATTGGTTTTCTACCACCAGCTGTTGTTGGATAAGGAGCTTGAATTGCTCGTAAATGAAATGTATAAAGACATTCCACACATAAGGAAACAGTTCTAGTGCTGCCAAAATGAACTTTTTTTTTAAAACTCTGTTACATTTATTACAACCCATTTACCTAATTTGACAGTTTAATCTGATTCCTAAAGACCGGTCGGAAGAAAAGCAGCGCAGGTGTTTATGTTCAAACAACCCCATAACTGTGCTGTCATTTATCAGTAAATGATAGATAAAAAAGCTCTTAAATGCTAATTTATAAATCAAACCCAGAAGAAATGGTTTACATAAGTGGAGTAATTTTCAGTAATTTGGTCTATGTAAGTGGAGTAATTTTTATTGCAGGATTTATTGTGTTATTGTGATGAAAATCCATTTTAATAGAAACCCCACAAATTAATATTTCAGTACCTTCTACCTCCTTGCACTTTGTGTTTAGAGACACCAAATTAACTTGTCAAAAACGAAAATTACCCCATGATTTACTCACCCTCAAGCCATCTTAGGTGTAAATTACTTTTTTCTTTCACAAATACAATTAGAAGCTTTTTGAAGCCCAAAAACCATCCATCCATCATAAAAAGGACTCCACACAGCTCCAGGGGGTTAATAAAGGCCTTCTTATGTGAATTAATGCAGTTGTGTAAGAAAAATGTTATTATTTAAAACTTAATATCTAGTTTCCGCTAACTGTCGTACACGTGTTTATGATAGAGTGGCGTTTCAGTAGATTACGTATGACGTAGGCGTAGTGTAAGCTCCGGTGAGAATATCCTAGTCTCGCGAGAACCAAGTTTTGTTTACAGCAAAGGAGAACAGCAAAGTCATCTCTTGGCTTATATCAAAATCCTCCAACATTTATCTTTTTCAGATCCTCGTTTTGTACTTCTAATTCAGAACTGGTGTTTTGTTTTGCTAGTCCCTCATGAATGCACACATGACAGTGGACACAGTTAGTGGAAGCTAGAGATGATGGTTTATAAAGTTTTAGTTAGGATATTTTTCCTACACAAAAACATTGATTCATTTCATAAGGCCTTTATTAACCTCCCGCAGCTGTGTGGGGTAATCTTTATGATGGATGGATGCACTTTATTGGACTTCAAAATCTCAGCACCCATTCACTGGCATTATAAAGCTTGGAAGAGCCAGAACATTTTTTAATATAACTCCAATTGTATTTGTCTGAAAGAAGAAAGTGAGATGAGGGTGAGTAATTCATGGGGTAGTATTTTTTGGTGTACTATCCCTTTAAGGCCAAAAGTTGATTGTGAGTACTGTATAATTTTAGTTTAAATGAATTAACTGTTTTAGAACCGTAAGATCATATTACACCGAAAAGAAAGTTCACAAACAATTATAAAAAACATTCTAAGAGTGGTTTTGGTTGAACTAAGTGCAGTGGAGAGCTAATGATAGTCAGGTAGCAGCTTTCAGTTCACCTGAGTGTGTATGTATGTGTGTGTGCACCAAGTGGTCAAACATATCATCCCCAAGCACATGCTTCATCACACCTCTCCCTGGCACCAGTCTAATAAACCAGTGTGATGCCTGTCTAGGTCTGCATAATGCCAGGCTTTGCCAGCCTGTCTGGCTTTTCTCATGCCACACTAACACTGTTTACCAAGACAAGCCGAGCGCTGATGTGATAATTCACTGGCTTTAGCTTTCAGGCCAGACAATGCTACTGTGCATTGAGGAAGTGCATATAATGTGTGTGTTTGTGTGTAAATTATTTGCAAAGGAGGTCAAAGCCTCGTGATCTAAAAATGCTTTGCCATCTTTCAGTATTGCAGAACAGACAGATGTCCAAACCTAATTTGAGCTGAATCAATTGAATTAGGGGTTTTGGCCGCAGAAGGACCAAGTGCACTGGGGCCCCCCCTTTGTGGTTTGGCTCCAGCAGGGTCATATTCTCTGTGAGAAACCCGTCCCTTGGTATTCTCAATGCTCTACTTTCCACGGATCAAAGTCGGGCGGGTCGTCTATTGCAGAAATAGCACCGTTTTATTGTAGATAATAGGCAATAATGTTTGAATATGTAATGTGAGAGTGAGAGAGGGAAAAGACACTGTAGAAGAGACAGTAAAAAAACAACATAACTTATGAATCAGGAGGACAAGGACACAGCTGGCTTTTTAGAAAGAACACTCTGCACACAATGCTGGATGATACAACTGCACTTAGTGCTTTAATTCACTGAATGTGAATCATCACAAAAATGCATCTTATACTGATTTCTAAATTGCACAAAATGAAGATAAACTACCTAGATCTCAAAGACAATAGCTATGTATATGTAATGTAGCAATCTGATGCAACTTTTACTTTTTGCTTATTAATCATTCATTACTTCTGTTTATCATTTGACATTTAGAAGCCACTCAGCATGTGGCTTTTGGCATGCATAGTTATGAATGTATACCAATTAAGAAGTTGCATACAATTTTGTATGCTTTTAATTGTAGTGTAAGTCTCAGCAATATCATTCTTACTGACCGTGTGTCATCCAGACTTTAAAGGTCCTTGATTGCTTTCTCAACCTGTTTTGCATAATTTACATAATGTTCTGGCAGCCTTAAAAATGGTAAAATACTTTTTTTGACTGGCTGACACATCAGGTCAAATCAATTACTGTCAGATGTACTGACCTGGATTTAAAAATGTCTGTAATTATTAAAATAGGAGTGTTTCTTTTCTGAAAGTGAGTGTTGCAGAACCTATTGTAGGAGAATATGTGTAAAGTAAAAGTCAAAAGTTTTTGAACAGTAAGATTTTTAAAATGTTTTTAAAGAAGTCTCTTAGGCTCACCAAGCCTGCTTTTTATTTCATCCAAAGTACAACAAGAACAGTAAAATTTTGAAATATTTTACTACTTAAAATAACTGTTTTCCAGTTGAATATATTTTAAAATGTAATTTATTCCTGTGATTTCAAAGCTGAATTTTTAGCATCATTACTCCAGTCACATGATCCTTCAGAAATCATTCTAATATTCTGATTTGCTGCTTGAAAAACATTTACATTTACAACAGCTGAATAGATAAATAGAAAGTTCAGAAGAACAGCATTTATTTGAAATAGATTTTTTTTTCTAACATTATAAATGTCTTTATCATCACGTTTGATCAATTTAAAGCATCCTTGATAAATAAAAGTAAAAAAAAGTACTCAGCTGTTTTAAACATTGATAATAATAATAATAATAATAATAATAAATGTTTCTTCAAGTCGACATATTAAAATGATTTCTGAAGGACCATATGACACTGAAGACTGGAGTAATGATGCTGAAAATTTAGCTTTGATCACAGGAATAAATGACATTTTAAAATATATTCAAATAGAAAGCAGTTATTTTAAATAGTAAAAATATTTCACAATATTACTGCTTTTGCTGTATTTTGGATCAAATAAATGAAGGCTTGGTGAGCAGAAGAGACTTCTTTAATAAACATTTAAAACCTTACTGTTCAAATACTTTTGACTGGTAGTGTATGTGGATTGAAAATATTATTAGGTCAGTAAAAGAAAGCGAAAAAAAACAAAAAAAACAATTTAAGTCTATCGCGAGTTCCCACAAAGATAAATATAATGCAAAATAATGTCATTTTCATTATATGTCATATGAGACGCCAACAATATTTGAATAATCAACTGTTATTTTACCCGGAAATTTAGTTATTGTAGTTTATATTCTTTAGTTATGGTATTCAGTGAATATAAATAAGGTTAGATTTCAGAATTAGATTTCTCAGAGGAGTTAGTAGGTAATTCACTCAGTTAATATTATTATTAATAATATTTTTATTCATTCATTTCTTTCTTCTTTTTTTTTTCACAAAAAATACGTGACAAACATGCTAATATGTTTGATATGAACAAGAATAAAATAACTAAATATGTGAAAACTAGTCTAGCCTAAATAGCCTTTAATCTCTTGGCCTCATAAAGCTGAGTGCCTCTGATTTAGATCATGTTACATCTAATTCTCACTCACAGACTTTGGCAATTATGCATATATTAACCCTAATAGCAATAAAGCAAGCTTTAATTAAATTATCGATACTGAGAGCAGAACAGGACTGTTGAAGCAGTGAGACACAGATAACAGACATATTGCATCACTATCTGTACATGTTTGAACATGACTGTGTTTACTGTCTGTCTCCCTTCACATTCTCTTCATGCTTCTCTATCTTTTGATCTTGTATTATCACAACAACTGGGTGTGTAGACTGCCAGTCTAGAAATGTCCTGTCAAGAAGATCTAATGCCCGAGGTGAACATTTCTGTGAAATAGGGCGTGATTCCCGACTGCTGACCAGAGTTTGGTTCCTCCAGCCAGAGGGAACATACAGACACACATGAACTGCATGCTCTCTAACTTATCCTCTGTTGTGTGTAGGATTATCCATGAGGACGGTTTCTCTGGTGATGATGTGAAGCAGTACAAGCCAGTGGTCTACAGCAACACCATCCAGTCTCTGGCTGCTATCGTGCGTGCCATGGACACTCTGGGGCTGGAGTATGGAGACAAGGAGCGCAAAGTGAGTACAACGCGAACCCTGATAAGCTGGCATGCTTATTAAAGAGTGACATTCCCATTGTGATTATAACCTTATGGATGGTAATTATAACATTTGAGATCAGCTGTAATTTCTCTATGGGACCCAAGAGATATTTAATATATGCAAGATAAATATATACTGGTTCTATGTGAGATGATTCAGGAGAATCGGATAACAAGGGTCAAAGACAGTGACGTGGCTGCAATTATGATCTGTAACAAATTGTACTCAATAAGAATAGTTTTTTTTGGAGAATTACACTATTTATGGAAATATTCCAGGTTCTGTAATTGCTTAAACTTAAAGGATAAGGTGAGGCAATGATATTAATACTATTTGAATACTAATTTATAATTAGGTTAAGAATTTAATAATAATAGTCACTAATGTATAATATCATATAACAATTATTCTGTTAAAATTTATTGCATTATGTGTGTGAGCTGGATGATTTTTACAGTTCTTTTCAGATTTATGGTGTTTGGCTATTAAATGGCAAGCTTTAAGTAGAAAAGGTTAATAATTCAGTTTTTTACAATCATGTTAATACTATTCACACTTTTGGCTATGCTGCTGTAACATTAAGAATTTGAATGTTTACAGATGAGCACATTCTCTTCCATTGTAAGTGCCTCATTATAGAAATTAATTTTTGTGGTAAAACATTATAACACAAAATTAAGCCTCAACTGACATTAGCATACTGAACTTGAAATATTTCTTTAAAGGAGAAGTCCACTTCCAAAACTACGAGTCACATATAATGTACTCACCCTCTTGTCATCCAAGATGTTCATGCCTTTCTTTCTTCAGTCGTAAAGAAATTATGTTTTTTTTAGGAAAACATTTCTGCATTTTTCTTAGTATAATGGACTGTTATGGTGCCCCGAGTTTGAACTTCCAAAAGGCAGTTTAAATGCGGCTTCAAATGATCCCAAATGTGCTGAGGAAGAAGGGTCTTATCTAGTGAAACGATTGGTTATTGTCATTAAAAAAATACAATTTAAATACTTTTTAATCTCAAATGCTCATCTTGCCTTGCTCTCCCTGAAACTCTGTGTATTCTGCCTCAAGACAGTTAGGGTATGTTGTAACTTCAATCGTATTTTCTCCCTCAACTTCAGAAATCATTTAAAAATCATCCTACATCGCTGCAGAAGTTCTGCCCCAGTTTTGAACATCTTGGATGACAAGGGGGTTAGTAAATTATTTGTAAATTGTTGTTTTGGAAGTGGAGTTCTCCTTTAATTAAAAAAATAGATTTGTGCATTAAAGACACAACCAGTAATCTAATTAAAATAATACTCTAACAGAACCAGATGTAGTAAATGTCAGTAGACTGCAGCCACAGCACATATCAATTCCCCGCCTAGTAAAATGGCTGGGTGCTGATGGGAAGCTTCAGGTTAGGATTTCTCTGTTAATGCTTTCCATCAGTGACAATATAAGACTCATAATCCCATTGTGCCCTTTCTCAAAAGCTCTACTGTAATGTCAGTGTCAGTGAACTCATTGACCTTCAGCAGGAAGCAATGTTTCATTTTAATCAAACCAAAGCTATTAGTATGGAGGGAACAGACATCTGAAATATCTAGCAGTCATCGATTGAGATATTTTCTCTTGTAAGAAATAGAACACGTCTTCATTTCCAGGTTGAGTTACATCTCCGGCATTCAAGGGCATCAGATCTATGTACCAAATAAGAGAGGTTATAGATAGCAGTGTGGCATAATGTGTTTGAATGTGATTGTGATGGCTTGGCCTACATGGAATTTGCAGAATGTTTTTGCATTTTCTACTTTTTGGGTACAATTTGGCACAATTCTGACTTAAATGGATAGAGAACTATTAATGGAGTATTTTAGGTTTTGCGCAGGTTAAGTGCAGTCAGCAGCATTTGTGACTCACCCCTTGTTTTCTTAAAGGGTTAGTTCACCCAGAAATTAAAATTCTGTCATTATTACTCATCCTCATGTCGTTCCAAACCCGTAAGACCTTCGTTCATCTTTGAAACAAGAATTAAGATATTTGTGATTAAATCTGAGAGCTTTCTTGCCCTGCGTAGACAGTAGTGCATCTACCATGTTCAAGGTGCACATTGAAGAAAATAAATTGTAGAATTGTAGAAGGTCATTATTTTATTCTTCTTTGCGCACAAAGTATTCTTCTGGCTTCATATAATTAAGGTTGAACCACTGATGTCACAGACTATTTTAATGATGTCCTTACTACCTTTCTGGGCCTTGAACTAAAATTTAAATCTCAATTTTTTTTTTCAGAACGCTTAGTCAACTTGAAAATGTAACTTTAACATGGTAGCTTTTTCTTTATTAACCCTGTAGTTAAAGTCTTCCCCTGGTAAAATTAGCATTCCAGGGGCTAAATATTATGTTATTGGGGTTGCTTCAATCTGTGGACATGAAAAACAACCCGCAGCAACAGTGTTAAAGTAGCCCAATTCCGCAGGAATAATGCGGACTTGGCAGCCGCCGACATGCAGTTGGATCTTCCTTTTCTCTTTACTGTTAACATTGGCATATTGTCAATGTGTCTAATTCTAACGTTTGGTAATATTTCTATTCAAAATCGTGATTCCTCAATTTCTAATAAATAAAATCTTGGCAAAACATTACATTTCAATTAACTGACAAAATCGCAAAAATCGCCCAGTCCAACCTTGAACATGTCAGTTGCGTTGCTGTCTATGCAGGGTCAGAAAGCTCTTGGATTTCATCAAAAATATCTCAATTTGTGTTCCGAACATGGGTTACGGGTTTAGAACGCCATGAGGGTCAGTATTTAAATGACAGAATTTTCATTTTTGGGCGAACTATCCCTTTAAAAAACCAAAACTCAGTATTACAGTGAGGAACTTACAATGGAAGTTAATGGGGTCATTACATTTTAATTAAGCTTAACATTTCATAAAGCACTTACATTAATTCTTCTGCTAAAACTTGAATCTTAAAGCCGGTTAAATCATAATTTTATAGTCATTTTTGGGTTTATGGCATTGTTGTCATAGATTGCCCCCCTTTGCCTCACTATAAACCAGATTTTATTTCTAAAGGAAAGCAATGAAATTTCATTTTTGTGGTAATCAAATGCTGTGAATTGAATTTAACTTACACTGAACCCGGAATATGCTTCTACACAGCCCTGAGGATACTATACTCATATTGGTAGCTGAAAATATAATGAAATTAGCCAAAATAGCTAATAAAACTGCATGTAATTGACACTCAAATTTGCTAAAATGCTGAATAGATTTTGTCATAGTGTTCTGTGTTAGCCAATTCCATATGGGCTGAGTGATGTCTATTGTCAATGGAGGAATTGATCTAATGTGTGAGGAACTCTTGTACTACTGTGATGTGTACGGAAGCTTCCATGTTTTAGAGAGGATCTTGCATGATGCTTGCATACAATTCTTTGACTAAATGTAAATGCATACTGTATGTATTTGCTAATTCTGAGAACAGATCACTCACACACATCCACACAAACTCTTCAGGCCTCTGTTCCTTCAGGCTGTGGAGGCCAGCTGGCTCACACCTTTTTAATCTGAGGTGTGAAGCTTTTATTGGAACTGCTTTCTCAACAACCTAGCCTCTATAGATCTGTTTGCCCTTTATTTCTCTCTCACTCTCTGTTTCTTGCTTTTATACCCTTTCAGCTTCCCGCTTTCCCGCTCTCTCACTTCTGTCTGTCCGTCTTTGTATGCACAGCCGCCTTTCCTCTATATCGCCCTCCTCTATCTCCTCTTCTCTCTCTCTCACCAGTCTGGCCCTGTTGCCATGGCGACCTCTTGTTTTGCCTCTCTCGCAACGCATTCCACAAGTCTGTGTCCATGGGCAATGTCACTCGCATGCACTTTGTCCAGCACCGAAGAGGCAGCGATCTCATGTGACCATTCACGAAGTGTGTGTGACCAGAATGAGGAGTGGGCCACACCCCTCATAGAGTAGAACTCTATAGCGCCGTTCCAAAATATAATTAATTGCCTACTGCCTACATCCATCCTGATCTGCCTACTGCCTACATTCGTCCTGTTATAGAACTGATTTCGAATGCTGTACATAAGAGAGACTTTGGTTGCAATAGATTTAATTTGGGTTTGAGGTTATGATGTTGGTACGATGACTGTGTGAAGTCTAAAATACACGAATATTGGATAAAATAATCCAAAACAATAGTCCAAAATTATTATATCATAATTTTGATAAATAATTTAGTATTTAAAAAAAATATATAATTGATATTTAGTCATTTTTATTTTATTATTAAATGTATTTGCATTGTCATATTATTTATTAGAATATTTTAATGCAATAAAATACATTTACATGTAATTTTATTATAATAAAGCTATGTTTTATATTTAATTTCAATATATTATATTTCAATAGTCAGTAAAATATAAATGAACATTTTATAACCATTTTATAATCTTGGGTTTATTTTTTTATGTAGCTCTAGTTTTGTTGTTGTTAAATAAAACTAAAACAAATATATATATTTTTTTTATTAAAATAAAAAATAAAATGAAATCAGATATATTTTGAGATAAAATAAGATGAAAAAATAAACGTAATGTTGAAGTATTAAAATACTTAAAGCTAAATAGAAATGTAAAAAAAATAAACTAAAAATAAAAAGTAGTAAAAATGACAAAAGCACATAAAATTACTAAAATATAAAAGGAAAATAAAAAAAATATATATAAGTATTCCAAATATTCCAATAGTATCAAAATAATAGCAAAAATAACACTGCTTAGTTTAACATGCATTATATTTTTGTATGTGTATTAAAATTTTGGTAATTTATTCAGATTACTTTTATTTTTCATTTGACTTTTCAGTTGTCATGCAGTAGTTACAAGCCTTATAAATATGCATATTAAAATCAGGGTTGCCAGGTTTTCACACACACACACACACACACACACACACACACACACACACAAAAAAACACCCAATTGCTACTAAAAAAATACATGTTTTTTGGCGGGGTTCCCCTAGTACATTCAGCATTTCATGGGCTACATATCATATTGTTGGGGTCACATAAAAAACAACCCTAACAAATAGCCTAATTCTGCGGTAAAATCATGGACTTGGCAACACTGATCAAAATCCTGTCTACATTTGACCTAGACCACTACATTTTGGAACAGAACATAAATCTATACAAGGGGTCAACCGATATGTGTTTTTCAGGGCTGATGGCGATACCGATTCATAAAGGTCAAGCAGGCCGATAACCAATATTTTGAACCGATATGTCCGGTGTAAAAATGAAAATGAATGTTAAATTTAAGAATAACAATGGCTATGACAACAACTTTCTTTAAATGCCTTTAAATTGTTTTATCGGCAAATCGGTCTTGAAAATCACGATACCAATAACCGTAAAAAATGCGTAATATTGGCCGATAATTGGCCGACCCCTAATCTATACACACTTATAAATCATACACACTTTTCTACAGTGCATTTACTAGCATCATCGGATGATGGTGGTATCTGGATATGTTGATAATTTGTTACAGGAGCCAATTGTCATGAGTCGCTGTCTATTTTTAGTTGTTCTGTGGCATGTATACTTGACACACATACTCTATGTACGTTCTTGTCATGTCTCTATCCATGCAGCTGTTTTGGTAAAGACCCAGGATCCTTTTTCTCTAAAGCTTAGTAGTGTAACAGTGGATGATGCTACGGCCTGTGGCAGGAAGTCCATTCATCCTAGTTTGATTCAGAGCTCACCACAGCTTAACACATTATCTGATGCTGTTTCATTGCTGTCATGCTTGTGGGCCTCTACATTACAGCAAAATGGCTGCCACTCTGAGCGGAATGGGTTCCATAAGGTCCAACATGTTGGTGTGACCTTGCCAGGGATCCTCACATCCTGATCCACACCACGGCTGATAATATAAATGGCAGTCTGTGGTGGGCAGTAGAGGGTGACACGGGAGTGGATTTTCAAATCTCTCCCGTCCCACTCCCACAAAAAAAATCCCATCCCATCCCAATCCCACGAAAAAACTGGGAAAAAATCCCGTCCCGTCCCAATCCCGGAAGAATGACTCCCATTCCCTCCCACTCCCGTATTATGTTTTTTTTTTTTTTTTGGGCTAGAATCTGCCAGTTACAGTAAAGAATACAGTACATATCACAGTATGCCCGTAACTTTTTTTTTTACATTAGTTGAATAAAAATGCGAAATTTTGTTTATTATTATTATTATTATTATTATTGAACTGAAAGCCATCTTAAACAAATGCACAGTGTGCATTGCGCACATATTAAATTTCACGTAAATCTTTCATGCAGACACACGTTTCCTATTTTAATTGGTCCATTTGAAAGTAGACATTTCACTCTATAGATATATTTTTCATGTCTCTACAGCAAGTAAACACGGAGTTTCGAAGTGACGCGCTCAAGTTCACAGAGACAGGCGGCAGAAAGCTCGTCCTTTTTGCTTTAATCTGTTTACAAAAGCGCAACGTTTCCTTGTTTTTCTGAGTGCACACAAATAAACGTTGAGTCTTTACAAATTCGAATGATGCCTATCACTCTTATCTGTATGACCAAAAATGAGGTATTTTAAGAGCAAGTGAGCGCACCGGCGCCTCTGTCATGCAGTACCGCGCTACTATTCGGCTTCCACACTCGCACTGACACTTCAATAGCGCACATTTTTCAAGGTTAACATTAGATTGAGCGGCCATGTAAACTTGCTACTACATACATCTTTCAGATGAAAAGCCATATGGTCGATGAATGATAGGTGAGCATTTGGATCGCCTGCTGTATTACCAGTCGTTAACGATCTGTCCGTCATGAACTCACTTGCTTAACCAGCCACACCAAAGCATACAGAAGGAGAGAATAAAGAGACGGGTCAACTAGAATTAAGTTCAAAATTACAATATATATATAAAAGGTATATTTGTCTGTAAAGTTGGGTTTCATAGCGTTACGATTCCCGGTCCCGCCCACTCCCGCTGACATTTTTTCCTGTCCCGTCCCAATCCCGTGATTATTAGTGATTTTGTTTCCCATCCCGCGGGATTCCCGTGGGAATCCCGTGACCCGCGGGATTCCCGAAAAAATGTCAGCCTCTAGTGGGCAGGGGCCGTGAGCCCAGAGCCTGGCACCCAGATGGACACAGATGGGCTTTGCCATTCTGGCCCTCTGCTTCCACTGCAGCATCATGACGCAGCGCGTGAAACACTCCAGTCAAACATGCCCAATTGGGTGTCACCAGTCTGCATGCTAACCGCATGCAAATTTATAGTCAAAAATATCCCAAAATAGAACTGAGAAATAGGATTGCAGTAAGAATTAGGAGTGTTTGCTCATGGAGCGACTTTGATGGAGAGAAGCAAGTGAAAAGCTCTAAATTTAAAGTGATTTATCCTGCATTAGTGCTGACATTCCGGCTAGAGCTCTCCTATCTGGCCATTTCTATTACTTAGTAACTTATAACGATAAATATGTGCATTCAGAATTTACTTAATGCATATTAAGAGTTGAATTGTTGTGTATTTTTTGAGCTATATGCTGATTTTATGGATGGGATGCTGCAGTGTGTGAAAAATCTGTTCTTTCAGGCAAAACTGATTGGATGCAGGCAGTCACTCATATGGGGCATGAATTGCTGTCTGTGGCCACTGGGAATAGTGGCTTTTAAAGTATTGAGACACATTAATGATACTTTGTTTTTCCTTTAAATTTAATGGAAATCCCATAAGAGGCTTTTTGCAGTGGTGCATGACTTGAGGCAAACTGGCGTTCTTTTTGTTACACTTTATTGTATTTTAGTCATGATTTCTGCTTTTCTCAGTTAATTGCCTGCAATATTGGCCCTCTGGTTATTTATTTTAAAAACCTTTTTCCTTTTCATTTGATCTTTCCGTTATCATGCATTGGTAACAAGCCTCCACAAGCTTTCATGTTTGGGGTTGCCAGATCAAGAATTTAAACCCAATCATAGCTTTTCTTCTAAATAGATGCATTCTAGTGTTTTATTTAATCTTCCCAATTATCAGATTTTCTGAAAACAAAGACAAACGTGTGTTTAGAGTTTAGCGAACTCCATTGCAATATTCTGCTCAATTGACAGTGTAATACAGCCAGTCTGCATTCCTTCACGAGGCTGTTTGCGCTATGCATGTTGAATTGCCATTTGTACTGTACTCGGACGGTTGTCTGTGTTGATCTGTGTCTGTCGTTGCAGTGTGAACTGATCTTTAAATAGAAAAATGTTAACGTTAACTTTTAAGGTTCTACTAGTTTTCATAACATAGGAAGTGTTAATGTATATTAGAAATATATCAAAAAACTACAAAATGTTAAAGGAAACCTGGTAATTAAGACTTGTATGGCTTAATATAATGTAAATGATGTCTCTAACTGAAATATGTAGTAGAAAAGCTATTAAATATTTGCATTATTCAAAAAATCCACATCGTTTTATACATACTGGCGCTACCTGTTGCTATTTTTACCGCAACACATACTGGAATACAAAACTGAAAATAAAATACTGATACAACGCCACATTGTGTGATTTTTGGTTGTAATTTTCAGTTGAAGGGCAGCGGGAAATGATGTAAGTTTACACTGCTTTCCTAGCGTATTAGAACAAGAGAAAAGATTGGAAAGAAGTCTGTGGATGAATAAAACTCTAAAGACCTGCGTCTTTGTTCTCTCTACTTCAGCCCTAATGACTTTAAGGCTTTTAGTAGACCACAGCTACTGAAAGAGCTTAAAAATGGCAGAGACGAGAAACGTTAGATGTCATCCTGGCAGGATGTAAACATGCCAATGCTTGCCATGATGTCACAGCCACTGAATAAGTTTCTCAGCAAGGATTTCACTTGATATCCAGGGGCGTTCAGACTCTTTGTAAGGAAAAATTGATTGTACAACATATGGTTTTAAGTCAAATATCCATCGCCACCTGTAAGCTCTTTTAGTGGCTATGGTCATCGTAAGGGTGTTTTATTTTCTTAGTTGTGTATTCTGAGTTGTGCTGTGGTAGTAGCTTACTGAGTGCAACCATTTTATGTCACTGAAATAAAGGCGTCCCCAAAGTACAAAATGTGTATAAAATGTAGATTTTTATAATAATGTAAGTCATCCATGGGTTTTCTACTACATATTTCAGTAAGAGACATCTTTTACATTATTTTAAGCCATACAAGTCTTAAATCTGATTTCTGCTTATGTAAAGGTGCAATATTCTAATGAAATGTAAAAAGAATTTTCTCAAATTAAAACAATTGTGAATAATAATACTGATTATTAGGTGATTATGATGCAAACTGTCACTAGGGTATGCGGTTGTTTGTGTTAGTATGAGTCTGTGGGCTTGTGTGTGTGTTGTAGAGGGAAAACAATTGGGGAACAAGGAAGAGGTGCTGGCAGCAGAATATTCCCAGCAGTCCCGGCAACGCCCCAGCGGTGCTCATGCGCCCACTCATTATCCAGAGAAAACCCATCTGAACAGCCACATCATCATGCAAATAATCTTTATATAACGTTGACCTGGAAAAGAACAGTTTGATTTACCTGTATTCAAATAAGAAAAATACCTAGTTGTGTAGAAGTCTAGAGCAGTGTTCAGTTTCAGTTATTAACCCAGGCTGTCTGTGATTTCATATACTCTGGGCAGGATTGAAGGGATTTCTTATCATCTGGAGGTGAGCATTATGAGATTTAATGAGGATGAATGTGAACAATAATATAGCACAAATTACAGGCAGTGGGATTAAATTTACAAAACTCTTCTGTGAAACACAAATTTACCTCTGGGAAAAGAAGTCGCATTCAAATAGGACGTATGACGTATGTCATTTCAAATAGAACTTCGAAGTGAAGCCCCTTTTAGATGCTCATAGTGATACATTGTCAAATAAAACTCATATGCAAATGATGTAGCTAAATGTGCTGTGTTTCACTTTTGCATGTACATGTTTGGAGAACTGTGCATTGTCATTAGAGGTTTATTTTTGTCTGCATAGTGCTATAAATTCCATTTCTGTGTGAAATAAACACCTGATAATGATAAAAGATGTTGATAAGAATGAACTACACATCTAAAGATAAAAAACATGCAGAAATGTCAATGTTTTTGCCCTTACGCAGTTAAGATAAGCAGTTTGACAGTGTATTTTGGCATATTTCTTGAGAACGCACATCCTGTCCTTGATTAGTTCCTTTAAAACCTTTTCCCCTCGGCTCAGTAGCCGCTATTGTGAATCAGACCTTTGAATGTCTAATCAATACTTCCGTATCGCAGGTGAAATGGTTTATTAGCTGAAAATTAGGCTGTATCTTAGCAACACTCACAGCTCCCGTGTAAAAATGTGCTGTTAAAATTAATTTCTGCCTGCAGTGCTTTTAATTCAGTGAGTTGAGGTAAAAACATTAGCATAGATTTTATAGACAAACGGCGGCTCTGGAAGCATTTGCATTTGTAAGTCAAGAGTGCTCCCTTTATAGAGTCATAAATTGACATTTAAACATCCCGAATGTAAATAATCGCATGTTGGTATTGAAAGCTTTGTTTTTGGTCCAGGTCACCATACATTTTGGTACATTCTTTATGAAGTAGTTTGGTTTGCAGACAGCCTGTACCATTGCTAAAACTGAGAAGGTTAGGAGTATTTATAGAATGTGTAAATTAATTTTGCGTGAGGCAGAACGAGAGCCCTCTAGAAGCATTAACAGATATCTATCCCAGCAGATTACGTTGCAGCCTCCATTTTAATTGAGACTCTTTTATGTCATGTCTCTGGTGCTTGGATTCAGAAAAAGGATGTCTGGGTCCCTTCTCCCCAGCCTTACAGCTCATCTACACAGATCCCAAATTTAATTATTTCTGACGTAGCTTAATTACATATTAGGTTAATCAATTTACCTCAATGAATTTTTACACTGGAGATCTACATCTGTTTTCGAGGCTGTTGCTTTTTTGTTAGAATTTTTATGTTAGCTGAATCAGGGATCTAACATATCTGCTTGTTTGTGGCCTGAGAAACTTGGTGCCCTAGGCCAGGGTTTATGAACAAAACAGATTTTTATATATTTCCAACAATTACTGTGTTTTGAGATGCATCCTTTGACACTGACGACAACTGAGGGATTCGTATGCGACTATTACAGAAGGTTCAAACGCTCACTGATGCTTTAGAAGGAAACACAATGCATTAAGAGGTGGGGGGTGAAAACTTTTGAACAAAATGAAGATGTGTATATTTTTCTTATTTTGCCAAAAATATATTTTTTTTCATTTAGTACCGCCCTTCAGAAGCTACATAACATATGTACATGTTTCCCAGAAGACAAAATAAGTTAAATTTACCCTGATCTTCAAATTCCAAAAGTTTTCACCCCCTGGCTCTTAATGCATTGTGTTTCCTTCTGAAGCATCAGTGAGTGTTTGAACCTTCTGTAATAGTTGCATTTGAGTCCCTCAGTTGTCCTCAGTGTGAAAAGATGGATCTCAAAACCATACAGTCATTGTGGGAAAAGGTTCAAACATACAAAAATGCTGAAAAATCAAAGAATTTGTGGGACCTGAAAGACCTGAAGTCACATTCAAAACCTAAAGCTCAAAAATCTGAGGAGGTATGTGTTTAAATGGATGTGATACTTTTGAGCTCGATTTAAGCTGGTTCGTGATTGATGCTTTAAGATTATTTGTGCAGTAAGCTCAGCATTAGTGGTCTAAGTTGTATTTTCTCTTGCAAAACGTGTGTTGGCAAAGTTCTAAAAGCCAATCAATGAAGTGGGGTGTGATGAATGTGTCTGGAGCGCTCCCCAGTGCTGCCCTTGCCCAAACTGTGGTGCTGTCACTCTCTAGCAGATCTGTGCTGCTCGTTCTTAATTGGAGAGCCAAAAATAAAGCAATCAGGAACAAACATCACCTTAGCCAGATGGTCCCCGTTAGTGGGCTAGCGAATCGGCCACGTCTACGGCATATGCCCAGCTCTTATTACAAGAGATACATCAGTCTTTGTGTGCATGCATATGTGATTGTGAGAGGCTGGATATTTGCCCTTGAGTACTGTTATAACATTAGAGCTTTACTGACAGCAGTTTGACATCATGAGAAAAGACAGAGAAAGACGATGAATGAGTTTATTGTTACTCCTTAGAGTATCTGATCTGAATCTCTACAAATGTTTCTTTATGGTGTCGCTGGTATATTCCCTCATAGTGAGTCTAGTCAGTCGGAGATCACAGTGGAAAGCGGTTAATGCAGAGTCATGAAGGAATAATGGCTCTCAGCAGTTGCAAAGGTTAAACTCAATTCATTATAGCTTCACAGCAGCACATGTACAGAGTCTCACTACATCTTTAGTCTTGCTATTAGCCATTTTTAAACCTTCCCTGCCATGACATGGGATATTAGGAAGTGATTTTTTGCTGCAAAAATAAAAGAAAGGATCCAACATGACAGGGATAGTTCACCCAAAAATGAAAATTCTGTCATTAACTACTTACCTTCATGTCGTTCCAAATCTGTAAGACCTTTGTTCATCTTTAGAACACAAACTGAGATATTTTTGATGAAATACAAGAGCTTTCTTACCATGCATAGACAGTAACACAACTACCACATTCAAGGCCCAGAAAGGTAGTAAGGGCATTGTTAAAATAGTTCATGTGACATCAGTGGCTCAACCGTAATATAAAGCTACAAGAGTACTTTTTGTCCACAAAGAAAACAAAAATAATGACTCTATTCGGCAATTTCTTCTCTTTCATGGACTGTTTTAACGATATCCTTACTACCTTTCTGGGCCTTGAATGTGTCAGTTGCGTTGCTGTCTATTGAGGGTCAGAAAGCTCTCAGATTTCATCAAAAATATCTTAATTTGTGCTTTGAAGATGAACGAAGGTCTTATGGGTTTAGAACGACATGAGGGTGAGTAATTATTGACAGAATTTTCATTTTTGGGTGAACTAACCCTTTAAGTCTCATCAAACCTTATGAACAAAATCACAATACAGCTTCTACTTTGAGTAATACAATGGATGACCAGTACTGCTCATTAAATAATATTCAAGGAAAAAATTATAAATATATATAGTTTTATGGCCTACATGAAATATTAATAGCTAGTACATTTTCATATTTTGCTATCACTCTCAATGTGAAGTGACATTGTTTTCCTACTCATTATTATTTCCATACCACTGATGGTTTTCCCGGTGTTTGTTGTTGTTTATAGCCTCTGGGTGGATTAAAAAGGAATAATGGCTTTGTTGAAAGTATGACCAACAGATGAATATTTACATGCGCATTATGACACCCACATTGTGTACGCCTCTGAAATACAGTGTTGACAACCAATTTGCTTGTGTTTGCACAAGATGAGGAACTCGTTTGTTTACAATTACTTTTTTACTGGTCAAGCCAGAACCAAATTTCACTGTCCACCACTGTTAAGCTTCTTAGCAACAGTGTGTTAAAGAAAATGACCCTGTAAAGTGCTTTTTAAAGCGGACACAAATGGAAGAATGAGAGCATAAAATTGTAATACAAAATCAATTGGTGGCCATGAACTCAACCCACAAAGCTCCCCAAGGATAACAGGAATGTCTCTTTTTGTTTAATCGAGGCACAAATCTGGCTTGAGGTCTTATTAGTTTTGAATTATTTTATTTTACACACTGCTGATTTAAACAGTGCCATTCAGACTGGCTTTATTTGCAGGCTCTGGTTTACATTACTAGATCTTCAAGCCAAAGGGGAATAGGGAAGCAACTTGTCAGTCATTATTACTTAAAAAGAATATAACATTGGATTCTTATATGAGGCCACAATATAAGGCTGTTAAATATATCTACTCTGTGTTAAAGTCAGCAGAATGGCTTTTAGATGTACAGTAAACCTGGATACTTTTAGGCCAGTAACACTCTAGTCTCTCCATGCGTGTGTGGATTTCAGCCTAATTGACATGGCAGTATTTTTCAGTTCGGGCCTCATTCAGAAATGCCTGTGCACTCATCCTATAACAGCCAGGGCTTCGGGGCTTTTGGGTTTGATCTGAATACGCTTTGACTTGTTTTTCAGAATTTCTCCTCGCAGCACCCTCAGAGACATCTTTGCCTTTGTTGCCAAGAATGACTCCTTCGCATCATATGATCTGTCCCATGAGCGGCATGTCCAAAGTGGACATTCAGGCTAAAAACAGGTTCATCACCCTTTCCTTCAGTCCCTATTCGTTTGTCAGAGCCTTCTCAAGCCCAGTCAGATTAAACAAGCCCAGCGAGCAATGAGGTTCTGTAGAGCTGTAACTGGGGATTGGTAGAACTACCAGCAATATTAATGCAACAGAACTGGACTGGGAGATTGGGATTTGGCACTCCAGGGGACGCAACACCACCAGCACCTGCAGCGATGCTGTTTAGAGCAACGCTAAGCCTCCAAATCACAAATGGAAAAACGATTTCTTGCACTTAGGCTTAAAATTGACAGATTTTGCCAGATCTTGATAGCCCTTGGGGTGAGATTACTGTAGATGCGAGAAAGGACCCAGTGGAAAATTGGAAGAGAAATAACACATTATATTGCATCGTGACCATTGTGATTGCCTGGTTTTCCTGTGGTCACAGTGCGGAACGTCATTTACACTAAAACCCACCTTGTTTGGTTGAGAGATCTGATGATACCGTACACTCTTGATCTGCTTTCCAAAAAAAGCAACAGTGCATTTGAATAGTACTTCTGTAGAAGTTTTCAGAATAGCCGCTTATCCAAACCTAATTTAAGAGTCAAAAATGGAAAAATGTTTGGGTTTGTATCCAATAGGGATGTGTGATATCTACTATAATATCGTAACTGTTATTTAAACGATATGCGATTTGACATTATTGAGTATATCACAAAAAACCAAACAAAAATAGGATGCAGTGTAGGTTAGAGTACTGCGCGAGCATATTTACAGTTTATGCTATTAAAGAACATTTAGAACTCTCCTAAAATTCAATATAAGGTGGAAAATAGTCCTCTGCATGACTTTTATGTCTTTTATATATTTATATCATCTGATATATTTATAATATCATCTTTTTCTTCAAATATCAGCATGATTGTAAATGTGATGTTGATTTGATGAATAGCTCAATAAACAAGTTAATATTAGGTGACCTACATTTTAGACACAACAGTTCTTCTTTGTGCTGTATTTCGACAAAATACGTTCAAACTAAGCCACACGGAAACTGTTTTCCATCTCTGAGCAACACACGACAGTGTTTCATTACTGAATAAATCAGCCATTTGAACGAATCGGTTGAATGAACTCAATGATTCACACATGCAGTGATTTTCCACCAACTACTGGTGATTTTTAGTTTATATTTAAAGTATATATATATTTTTTTGCCTAAAGCATTTCAAATATCACTATTCAATGTTTTGTTTAAAATATCAATATATTAATTATACATTTGTAACTTCAGGTTAAAAGCATTCATGTCCTGCATTAAACAGTGTGAATGCATCTAAATGCCACTTCAGATGCAGATTCTGTGTCACATTTGCATTGTAAACACAAATTTGGCTGATTCTGATTTTATTTGCTTGGTAACAGCCTTATAGTATATTACTATTTGAATATATTGATGAAATGTAAGAATTTGACACAAAAGATTCTGCATTTAATTTGGTTAGAAAAAATAGCTTTATAAAGGTAAAAATGCCTATAAAAGGCAAAAATCAATGTAAGCTTTTTAGAGCATATGCACCTTTTGTATCAAATACTGGGTGAGAGAAACAGGAATCTCATGATTTGTTGTTGTTTAGAAATATCATTATCAGGTACCTTTTGTGCGCAGTACATTTGTTGATTTGAACAGCTTATCGTGTTTGGTGTAAAATAAATAAATTAAGTAAAATAATTATAAATGTTCGACAGTAGTTAGATTTTAAATAATGTAACTGTCTTTACTTTATTAGGGTTTGACAAACCGCTGCTTCATGTTCGTTCAACTGATATTTTCTCTTCGTTGCCTCCTGTCATGTCAGTGAATAATACAACGGAGAATATCCGAAGTATGAAGTCTGTCAGCTGCACGCAGTGTCGGCATTGGTTGGTAGTGAACGCATCAGAAATAAACAATGCATTCACGGGCAAGTCAGCTTACTGTTTTACAGATGGTGACTTGCCATAGTGCTGTTCTGCTGAGTCTCACTTCGGCTGTTTATGAAAGTAATATAGTGTGTATACGCGTGTCTTTCAGAAGAATTACGATAGTTAAGAGAGGCTTTTCCTATTAAGGGTGAATGCAAACTCTCTTCACCATATATCAGATGGCTGCACCTCAAACACTTTTGAGTGTTGGCGTGTTTAACAGGAAGCAAAAAATGTCTTTGGTGAGTTAGGAGCTCAGAGGAGATTTCTGCACTGTATCACTGTTCAAGCTGTCCTAAATCCTACAGAGAGAGAATATAAACTTCAAAGAGATAATATGACAATTAGAAGATGTTCTTCATATACATCTTACAACATATTCTTACCAGGCACTAAATCACAGTCAATCTGAACAATTTCATGTGTTTGCTTTCTCTCAGATGATTTAGTTGAAAACAAAAAAGCATTTGCATTAAATTTTAAATTTTAAAAAGATGACTGAAGATGAGCTTCACACATTTGTGTTATTGTCTCAGTTTTCATCTCACAGATACATGTGAGAATGCTTCAGATTTTCAACTGATGCCCTTTCCTTTAATGACTCAAAATGGCTGTATAATGCATATTCTAAAGTAATGTCACTGAGGTCAGAGAAACAGACAAAATGAGAGACTCTTTTATTGATGTCTACATTATCTTGACTCACAATCATACTCTACTGAGATAACAGGCTTTTGAAGTTAACTGAGGACTGCAGAGAAGGATATAGGCAATATAGCTCTGATGATGTCAGAAAGCCAATGCTAGCCTGTTAATTGGAATGTTTAAATGAAAGTAGCAATAGATCTTTCCTTCTGCATTGTGATAGATTTCTGAGTGTAACATAGCAGATCTATACAGGTGGAGCTGGGGAGGTGGAGGGTTTCAGAGGAACTCTAGTGAATGCTGACCAGCAATTTAAAATGTAAAAAGCAGCAAGCCTATTGGCTTGTGCCAAGTAGTT
Organism: Labeo catla; assembly: GCA_012976165.1. NCBI lineage: Eukaryota > Metazoa > Chordata > Actinopteri > Cypriniformes > Cyprinidae > Labeo > Labeo catla. The sequence goes on from VONZ01000004.1 coordinate 999,241, forward strand.
TAATACTTTCAATATAATCAGTTTGCGTTAAAGACCCATTAGCCTGCACCATCTAGAGTTTGCATTGTGAAACACATTGTGTGCATTTAACAGATTCTCATGCAGTCTCAGATGCCTTCAGGAGCAGATTTTCTCCTCTCCCCTGGGCCTCCTGAGCACATTGTGTCACTCCATTCTGTTAACATCTCACAGTAATGTCCATGCCGTGGAAGCACCTCGACCTGTGTGTCTCTGTGGAGTCGAGTCGTTCTGCGTGCCTGGAAGAGCAGTGCACGCCCATCCCCGCCCCCACTTCCATCTTGTCCTTGCGCCAGGGCTGGCAAGTCATTGGGAAACAGTGCTGTGTGCAGAACTGGACTAATCCCCCCAGAAAACAGCTGAGCCTCCACCAGCCCGGCTCTTAACCAGAGCTGACAAGACAAGGGGCCACAGTGCTCTCTCAATGAAGCTGCTTGCTTCACACACACACACATATACACGGATACCAAGGCCCTGGCAGGGCTTCAGACAGAGTAACAAGGGATTGAAGAGATGTGAGGGGTGAGGAAAGAGGGGTGAAAGGCAAAAAAGAAGGGTAGGGGCTATGGAGGGGTCAGCTAGTTGTCTAGCATTGAGGATTACTAGTTTATATAGATTTTTATAAAATATGTGACCCTGGACCACAAAACCAGTCTTAAGTTACATGGGTATATTTGTATAAATAACCAAAAAAACATTGTATGGGTCAAAATTATCAATTTTTCTTTTATGCCAAAAATTATTAGGATAAAGATCATAAAGATATTTTGTAAATTTTCTACCGGAAATATATATTATATAAATATATTTGATTAGTAATATACATTGCTAAGAACTTCATTTGGACAAATTTAAAGACGATTTCCTCAATGTTTTGCACCTTCAGATTCCATATTTTCAAATAGTTGTATCTCGGCAAAATATTGTCCTATCCTAACAAACCGTACATCAATAGAAAGATTAATTATTCAGGTTTATTTCTGAAGAATTATGTGACACTGAAGACTTGGACTGGCTGCTGAAAGTTCTGCTGGATCCCAGTCACTTTCTTTTCTGCTGTTGTCACAAAGCTGAATTGCAAATGAATAAATCTAAAAATCAAACAGGTTCCTGAACACCTCACGCATCTGCTATTGGTCAGAAGAGCAGAAAACCCCGCCCCAGACTCACTTTATTGGTTAAGCCCGTGTTGCTATGCTGTACTGGTTGAAATGCACATCAAACAGAGTAATGTTTTGATAACATCACGGAGCCACAGTGTTTATACTTTTCAGGTGAATCAACCAACAAAAGCCTTGCTAATAGTTGTCTCTGCATATTAAAGCAGTCATTACTGGCTTTTTAAATAATTTTTTACTGTTCTCTGAGGTCCACTTTTAATGTTATCAATGTTCATCTGAAAACATCTTCATTTAGAAGTTATACGCTATTTTTTGTCCAGATTTGACCGCCTTCATTGGAAGGCTTTGTTTGAATAGGCATGGCCGATTGTAGTCTATATCTTTTGGTTTCTGCAAACTCCTGCGTTTTCTCTCGTTATTTACACTACATGCATGAATTGGTGGGCGGGGCTAAATAGGCAGTGATGTAGAAGCAGGCGTTGATCATCTTCTGCGGAGGCGGTGTTTAGCCACACTATGATGTCATAAAGTGGTACATTCCACAACCTTTCATTTTGGCAAATTGGCTTCAATATAAGCTTTTTTTTACACTAATAAATAAGTTTGGAGTTCTGAAACTTACATGTTTTTATAGTACAATGGCTTCTTATATGTCAAAAGATCAAGGAAATTCTGATTTCTCAGTTCATGAACCCTTTGATTTGGAATTAAAGGAAGTATTTTAGCTAGAAAGCATTACATCATCTTAAAGATCTGATCATTTTCTGTGTTCATTAGCACATCTGTATGCCTATATCTGAAGGTAGAGGATTTGTGCATTTGTCGTCTTATTTTCTTTATATCTCTCAGCCTTAAGGAAGTTAGTCAGAGTGAGTCAAGTTGTGTTAAATCAAGATGGAGGACGCTTTGTGTGTGTTGTGCTCGAGCATATATAATGCAGCAGTCTGACGCTGACTTGTATGTGCTAAATATAAAACGAGTGCATCATTAATAAGCCTACACCCCAGCCTTAATCAAAGAACCCCAAAGATAACTCTAAAACACAGTTTTTTAGGTGTGTATGTCATGTGTGCTCAAAAGAGATGGAGTTGGGATTTAAAGCTGGAGACGAAACTGTAGATGAAATATACAGCCCCTGGCTTTAAGAAAACTCTGGAAGTCAAGGTGGGAATAGAGAGAAAATGAAGCAATAAATAAGTAAGATGGATGGACAGGTAGTGGAGACTGCAGATAAAAAAGAGAAGAACAGCTTAGCCCATTGATAGACGATAAGACGAGTTTTAAGAGCAGCGTGCTCCTCCAGTCTGCATGTCCTGAGGTGGATATGAAGCTGATCTGTGATGGGACTGTCAGCATTTGGGGCATCTTTTAACGCAGGAGCTTTTTTGCTCACACTCTCTTGCATGTCCCAGTTTTCTCTTTGTGACGTGTGCGTCCCCCAACCCCCGCTTTTCCCCCCTTTTCCCTCAGTGCATGTCCCGCCAGAACTGCCTGAGAACGACAATTTTGCTGGTAGCTCTGAATAATACAGAATGTTTGCATTTATAATGGATGATTCAGGCAGGAATAGGACTTGACCGAACCGTGCATAGCTTTACGATAAGAAGAGTGCACTGGAAGGGCTTGGGGTTCAGGGAACACAACAGACCAAGACAATATAGTGACAGTTTCAGTGTGTAAAGGTGAAGTTGGTTCTATCATACCAAAGCGAATTCCATATACAGTTGACATCAAAAGTTTATATACACCTTGCAGAATCTGCAAAATGTTCATTATTTTACCAAAATAAGAGGGCTTATACAAAATGCATGTTATTTTATTTAGTACTGACCTAAATAAGATATTTCACATACAAACGTGTTGTTACCTGAATGATCCACAGCTGTGTTTTTTTTTTTGTTTAGTGATAATTGTTTATGAGTCCCTTATTTGTCCTGAACAGTTAAACTGCCCGCTGTTCTTCAGAAAAATCTTTCAGGTCTCACCAATTCTTTGGCTTTTCAGCATTTTTGTGTATTTGAACCCTTTCCAACAATGACTGTATGGTTTTGAGATCCATTTTTTCACATTGAGGACAGCAGAGGAACTCATATGCAACTATTACAGAAGGTTCAAATGCTCTCTGATGTTGCAGAAAGAAACACCATGCATTAAGAGCTGGGGGTGAAAACTTTTGAAATTTAAAGATCAGGGTAAATTTAACTTATTTTTCTTCTGGGAAACATGTATGTATCTTCTGTAGCTTCTGAAAGGCAGTATTAAATAAAAAAAGATATTTAGGCAAAATAAGAAAAATGTACACAGCTTCATTGTGTTCAAAAGTTTACACACTCTGGCACTTAATGCATCGTTTTTCCTTCTGGAGCATCAGTGAGCGTTTGAATAGTTGCATATGAGCCATGACCATAGCGGAGAACTGTACAATATATTGTCCAAAACCATTTGTCCTGTTGTTGGAAATAGCGCAAATGTGTGGAGTACATCTGCAAAACAACAAAGCACAAGTTTACTGTTGGCTACACGTCATGTCACATCACATCCAGTAAAGACAACATCACCAATTATAATTACTCATCGTCATGTCGTTCCAAACCCATAAGACCTTCATTCATCTTCAGGGGTAACAAATTAAGATATTTTTGATGAAATCCAAGAGTTTTCTGACCTATCATAGACACGTTTAAGGCCCAAAAAGGTAGTAAGGACATTGTTAAAATAGTCCAAGTGGTTCAACCTTACTTTTTGTGTGCAAAGAAAACTAATAAATCAGCTTTATTTAACAATTTCTTCTCTTCCATGTCAGTCAATGATACAAATACTGCAGTGTACGATAAAAATACTCTTTTCCTCTGACTGCTTCCTCTTACTGAGTTAAGTATTCTTTCTGTAGAGTGTTTTTGTCTCTGTTGAATGCCCCTCATTCTTATTTCAAGTCAGTTAGGTTCAAAAACTTCACTTGGCTTTTCTAGAAAAATAGATTTTTAAAACTTGTGTTTCCCAAGACAATCACTGTCCAGGAAGTTCTGGATGCTTTGAGGTTCATTTCACTTGAGAGGAGGTGACTTTGATCCCTGTCACTGCATAAAACATTTAGTGACCAGTGAACATTAGCCTTTCAAAAAAGAATCAGAAATGATCAGCAATGACTTGCTTAATGGCACGTCTTTTTCTTTCATTCAGCTGCTCTGTGTTACTCAATCTGTTTCCTCTTATCTTTAATGACTGTTATGTTTAGGAAATCCTTCTGTTGTATAGTTTGAATAAAATGGTACTGTATACTGTTTAACATTTGTTGACTTCAGCAAGCATTTTTTCCGTTTCTTTGGCTTATAGGTCAAGGGTTAGCTGTCTCTGCCTGTGTATGTATCAATATGACGTGTTCAGTGTTTACAGATGTAATGCTCAAACTTGTTTCTATTTTGAGGAAGAATTCTTTGCCTCTAGCCTTTTCTGTTCAAGCACTAAAATAAGGCATTTGTTCTGCTGTTTTTGGCTTGGCAGACATTTGAAGATATCCACACATTTTATAGATAAAACAGGATCAGCAGATAGTAGAGATATTATTACAGAACTGTGTGTAACAAGAGGGAGGTTTAACTAAAATGGCGGTCTTGGTGTATGTGAGTGTGGACACGTGTGCAATCTTTAATCTATAACATTAACTTCCTCTCCTTCTTGCAACAACATCTCTTCTTTGATAGTGTGTGCCTCGCACAAAGGTGGGACAAAGGTGTATTTGAACCCTTACCAACAATAACTGTATGGTTTTGAGATCCATCTTTTCACACTGAGGACAACTCATATGCACATTTTACCAAGGTGCAAATGCTCACTGATGCTTTAGAAGGAAAAAATGATGCATTAAGAGCCAGGGGTGTAAACATTTGAACGGAATGAGGATGTGTACATTTTTCTTATTTTGCCTAAATATCATAATTTTTTCATTTAGTACTGCCCTTCAGAGGCTACAGAATATACTTACTACTTTCACACCGAGGACAACTGAGGGACTCATATGCAACTATTACAGAAGGTTCAAACTCTCACTGATGCTTTAGCAGGAAACGCAATGCATTATGAGCCAGGGGGTGAAAACTTTTTGAATTTGAAGTATCTTCTGAAGCTTCTGAAGGGCAGCACTAAATGAAAAAAAAGATATTTAGGCAAAATGAGAAAAATGTACACATTTTTATTCTTTTCAAAAGTTTTCACCCCCGCCTCTTAATGTGTTTCCTTCTAGAGCATCAGTGAGCATTTGATCCTTCTGTAATAGTTGCATATGAGTCCCTCAGGTGAAAAGATGGATCCCAAAATCATACCGTCATTGTTGGAAAATGTTTGAATACACAAAAATGCTGAAAAACCAAAGAATTTGTGGGACCTGAAGGACTTTTCTGAAGAACAGCAGGAAGTTCAACTGTTCAGGACAAACAAGGGACTTATGAACAACTAAACTAAACTACAAACAAACAAACAAAACACACACACACACACAGCTGTGGATCTTTCAGGTAACAACACAGTATTAAGAATCAAGTGTATGTAAGCTTTTGAATGGGGTCATTTTATAAATTCAACCATTATTTTCTCCTGTGGACTATATGTAAATGTCTTTTATGTGAAATAAATAACACTGCAGCTTCTGCAAGGTGTATATAAAGTTTCGACTTTAACTCACAACAGAGAAGAAAAGACTATTGTAATTTTAATTTCATGCTGACTTTAAAGGTGCAATGTTTAATTTCTGCACCACCAGTGGCAACAAACAGAATTGCAGTCTGATTGAGCACCCTGATTGGACCAGATATAACATTAGTTTATCAAATGATGTTCAGGGAAACCTATTTGCGAAAACCTGTCATTATTTTTGCAATTTCTTTTAGTGATACTAGCGGTCCAGAAATCACCCACTTTTCCTTTAAGGCATTCTGCTGTGTGTGGTTGATTCAGCAAAGTTTAATGGTCCTTGGCCTTTTGCTGTTACAAGAAATGAGAAAACTGAGTCAGTGCTTCGTCCAGTCCTCTCTCTCCTTCCGTTTCTTCCTCTCTTTGGCTCTCTTAGTTTCTTTATTGCTTTGGTAAACAGTGAGATACTACCACAAGCGACCCCTAAATCTCTTGCTGTAGTTTACAGCCGGCTCAGATTTACAGATGCTCCCGTGAAGTATAGCGCAGCTAGCATGAAAGCCTATTTCAATAAATCCGTTACTATTTGTGCCGCATCGATGAGTCAAATGACTCATCATACACACAGGCTGTGTTCTAGAACCTAGCAAGCTGCCTACATAGGCTGCAGCCTACAGTGATCATCATAGATCATCACAAGTGATGAATGTGAAATACTTCACACAGGTATTGTAGCAAAAATAGCTCTTCATATGGGAGACATGACTCATTTCACAGGTGTAGTGATTGAAGGAAATACTGGTCAGTCGTTTGGTTTATTCTTGTCTGTGGTTTTTTTCAGGAAAAATCATAACCCTTTCATTCCTTGTACCTTAGCGCATTTGGATGTGTGGTGTCTGCAGCACAGGTGTGTGTAGGTGTTTCCCTCCTGCTGTGTGTGTGTCCTCCATGCTGTAATTAGCAAGGCTGCTCTTCAATAATGCAGAGACTGAGGAAGAGCCAGTACAGTGTGTGTGTGTGTATGTGTTTGTATGCCGGTGTGTGTCGCACTGGCATTTAGCGCTTAATCAATGCCTTGCGCTGCCTGTGGCCACTAATTGAAGGTTAAGAGATGAGAGGCCTGTGAGCCTGAGGTGGCGCTGGTGCAGAAGAGAGGCTTCATTTCTCTCTCTTCTCTGCCCTTTAAAAATCCCCCTCTCAATCAGTACACCCACACCTACTGTACTGTACCTCAACATATTTACCATACAGCACAGACGTTATATCACAGAATACAAACATTAGGCTATTTAGAGAATAGATATTAGTCTGCATTACGTGGCTGAAAAAATACATGCTGCTAAGTTATGCTACGCTTTTACAGTGCTCCTGCTGAGGAGGGCAGCTCTTACACTCTTAAAAATAAAGGTTCCAAAAGGGTGTTTTTGTAGTGATGCCACAGAAGAACCATTTTGGTCCTCCAAAGAACCTTTCAGTGAACAGTTCCTAAAAGAACCTTTTTAAAGAACATTCTACCAATCTAAAGATTCTTTTTCGACTATAAAGAACCTTTTCTCCATTTGAAAGGTTCCGTGGATGTTCAAGGTTCCTCATAGAACCTTTGATGCCAATAAAGAACTTTTATTTTTAAGCATGTAAGGTGGTTTTCTGGTCTTTGCAGGTCTTCTAGCCTAGCAAGGTTGGTTTCTCAAATTGAAAAGCATTAGAAAAACCCTCCAAAGACCATCAAACAAAACCAGCCTGGAGTCAGGTTCTTTCTGTGGTACTTGTGTTTTGGAACATGGAAGCTAGTTTACAGCTGGTCTAAGCTGGTAGACCATCTTGGAACAGTAGCAAACAGGATACCAGCTGGTCATTTCGGCTTGAAGTGATAGATCACCCAAAAATGAAAATTACCCCATGGCTTTACTCACCCTCAAGCCATTCTAGGCGTATCTGACTTTCTTCTTTCAGATGAATACAATCAGAGTTATATTTAAAAAGTCCTGGCTCTTCCAAGCTTTATAATGACAGTGAATGGGTGTTGAGATTTTGAAACCCAAAAAGTGCATCTATTCATCATATAAGTACTCCACATGGCTCTGGGGGGTTAATAAAGGCCTTCTGAAGTGAATCGATGCATTTGTGTAAGAAAAATATCCATATTTAAAACTTTATAAACTGAAAACTGTCGTACGTGCTTTCACAAGAGAGTGGCGTTCCAGCAGATGACGTAAGTCATTTTGGGTGAACTGTCCCTTTAAGGTGACCAGGCTGTCCAGTTTAGATTAAAAACTAGCTATTATGTTAAACCAATAAGCAAAATTTTCAAACAGGGTCTTTAGCTTTGATTCTTCCATTGTTGTTTTTCTCTTTTGAAAATGTTTCCAGTTTGAATGATTTTACCTTACAGAATAAGAAGAGGGAGGGAACGAATTGTTTTAATGTTAAGAATGTGAAACTGCTTTGATACTCAGAGAGCCTACAGAAAACCTACTTTAGCCTGTTAGCAAAGCAGCATGTTATAACGGCTTGGCTAGATACAGAACAAGAAAGAAGTGAAGGACAAGTTCTTTTGAATGATTGCTACTTTTTTTTCTGAAATAAGATGAAAATGCCAAGTAAGTAACTGTTCATTCTCAGAAACCCAGTCCTTGAGGTAAGTAGATAATTCACTGTTGCTTGGTCCGAGATCTGTGAAAATTTTCTGAGCGCTTCCTTTTCATTTCTTTGTATTTCTTTTCATTTCATTGTCTCGTGTTCAATTAAGGTGCAACTAGACCACTGGAATTGGAATTATAGGCCTTCATTTAATGGAATCTATTTGTTTTGATTTGCTGCTCTACAAAGATGCATATTTATACATTTATATTTGAATTTATGTGGACATAAATATATGCGTGTTTATGAGCGCACGTGTGTGTCCTAGGTAATGCGTGCCTGTGCATTTGTAAGGCTCCCAGCATATAAAGCCTGAAGCATTTAAATTTGCATAAGCTCAATATGAATAGGTCAAAGCCCAGTTGGAAGATGCTGTGTGGGGAGCACACACATTCTTTTCTCAATCAGTCACTGAAAATCTTTTCAGCTCAAGAAGGTACACTTTACTTTCCCACCTCAAATCGACCCATCAAGACAACGCTTAAGCTGCAAGGTGTGGCATTTGTTTTTAGTTATAACGAGTTTAGAGGAACAAAAACAAGCAGCGGTTCTTTTCCTACTATGGTACACTGGAAAGCAGGCTTCCGCTCTGAAGTGCAGAGACCACATTTTGAATTATTCACTCTAAATAAAAAGCTGCATCTGTCTGTGGATGAATTATTTACGTTTAAAATGGGTCCCCCTGCCGAGGGATGGAGACAGGGAAGGGGAGGGGGTGTTTGAGAGAGAGAGGTGGGATCAGCTTCACTTGTTTATCAGCCCACCTGAAACACGATGGCAGGTGTTTTTATTGTGCTTGTTAGTATAATGTACTTTTACCTGATTGATATTTAAAGTAGATTTGCTTTAAACATAAATTGTATTATTTTTTTCAGTTACTCTCGTGAAAATGTGTTGAAGACTGACACGGAAGAGAAGAAATTGTTGAAATAAAATCATTATTTTTTCTTTGCATAAAAAAAGTGTTCTCGTAGCTTCATAAAATTGAGGTTGAACCACCACATTGATTATTTTAACAATGTCCTTACTACCTTTCTGGACCCTGAACGTGCCAGTTGCATTGATGTATTTTGTATTTCTTTAAAAATATCTTAATTTGTATTATAAAGATAAAAAAAGGTCTTACAGGTTTGGAATGACAAGTAATTGAGTAATTAAAGACAGAATTTTCATTTTTGGGTAAGCTGTACCTTTAAGATTGGTTGTATTTTATTATTTTCATATACAGCTGAGGTCAAAAGTTTACATACACCTTGCAGAATTGCAAAATGTTGATTATTTTATGAAAATAAGAGGGATCATACAAAATGCATGTTATTTTTTATTACGTACTGACCTGAATAAGATATTTAACATAAAAGATGTTTACATATAGTCCACAAAATAAAATAATAGTTGAATTCATTAAAATGACTTGATTCTTAACACTGTGTTGTTACCTGAATGATCCACAGCTTTTTTTTGTCTTTTTTTATGATAGTTGTTCTATTCTTCAGGAAAATCCTTCAGGTTCCACAAATTCTTTGGTTTTTCAGCATTTTTGTGTATTTGAACCCTTTCCTACAACGACTGTATGATTTTGAGATCCATCTTTTCACACTGAGGACAACTGAGGGACTCAAATGCAACTATTACAGAAGGTTCAAACGCTCAATGATGCTCCAGAAGAAAGAAAACAATGCATTAAGAGCTGCGGGGGTGAAAACTTTTGGAATTTAAAGATCAGGGTGAATTTAACTCATTTTGTCTTCTGGGAAACATCTAAGTATCTTCTGTAGCTTCTAAAGGCCAGTACTACATGAAAATAAATATGATATTAAGGGAAAATAACAACACTGTACACATCTTCATTCTGTTCAAAAGTTTACACCCCCAGCTCTTAGTACATTGTTTTTTCTTCTGAAGCATCAGTGAGCATTTAAACCTTCTGTAATAGTTGCATATGTATCCACAGTGTGAAAAGATGGATCTCAAAATCATAGTTTTTCCCCTGTTGTCTGAAACCCTATCAGACTTGTGATTCCCATTCTTGGTCTGTGACCCACTGCTCTGTTATATTGTGAATGAAGAGACTTAGTTACCCCTCATTTAAAACACCCGTCCATGTTAATCTAGTTGGATTTAAGCTTTTAATGGACTTAATGCATGAATTAACATACCTAAATAAGCAATGAGGGCAAATGGGTACAGGAGTTGGAGCTCAAAGTTCCCTCCGGAACTAATTATGAAATACAATATGGAACTGAAGTAGAGAATACCAGTAGAATTGAGATGTGAGCTGAGGTGAGAGGCTGTTACATGTCTTCTGTGTAGTGATTGGCTGGATAAGCTCAAGCTCCTCCCACCAGTGTTGTGTCTCGAGCACCCATCAAGAATCACAGTAAATTCCCCTTTACATCTACACTTCTAATGGGAACACTCAGAAGACTCTGAAAGCTCTTCACTTCGTGCAGCTGTTTGGTTCGTGAGAGCGGTATGCAAATCCTGAAGGTGTGTATTGCTGTAATGCCAGGCCCATAATGAATCCCCAGCTTCCCTTTGTGCCCAACTCTAAGTGCTCATCTATTGATTAGATGGGAGAGGATGAGAAAAAGAGAGGTGGGATATACTGCGAGATGATACAAGAGCAAGGCCCCATTGTGTCTGGCCTCCTAATGGACTGATCGGATGCACTCTCAGTCTGTCTCCCTTGTCTTCTCCATTTCACTGTTTTTACTCCTATTGTTTTGTGACAGTCTCTAGGCCGCAAACTGTTTAGATCACTGTAAACATGCCGCATACTCCAAACATACCTATATCTACACCTCCATCAGTGTGAGCTCCACTACAGCCGCTCTGCTGACTTATTCACATATCCTGAATTATTTACAAGCAGACACAGTTCATGGAAGCTGCCGTAGAGTTCAATTCAATTCAATTCAATTCAAATTTATTTGTATAGCGCTTTTCACGATACATATCGTTGCAAAGCAGCTTTACACCAAATTGACATTTTTACAATACATGTAGTAGTAGCTTGATGTACATATGGCAGAGATGTGTGGTAAAGATCAAGTAATGATGTAATCAAACAGACAAAGAACACTATAAATTAGTAGCAGAATTCGGTAGTGCTGTATGTTTTCAGGGTTGGTATCATCTGAAGTCCTCTGAGGGGTTGGCATCATCTTTTCTTAAGTGTTCTGGATCAAGACTGGAGCTTGTGAATTCCTAGTTACCATGGGATGTCAATCCCATGGCAGGAACAGAGAACAAATAGGAACATAATTAGCGTAGCTGCTGTTCAAACTAAGAAAAGAAAGATTTGTTAACCAGAGCTTAAAGATTGATAATGAACATTTGATCAGATATAGCTGCAGAAAAAGTTTGAGAGATGCATTATTTGAATGCTTGGCTAAAAAGATGTGTCTTTAATCTAGATTTAAACAGAGAGAGTGTGTCCGAACCCCGAACGTTATCAGGAAGGCTGTTCCAGAGTTTGGGTGCCAAATGTGAAAAAGCTCTACCTCCTTTAGTGGACTTTGCTATCCTAGGTACTACCAACAGTCCAGAGTTTTGTGACCTTAGGGAGCGTGATGGATTGTAGCGTGGTAGAAGACTAGTTAGGTACGCAGGAGCTAAACCGTTAAGTGCCTTATAGGTAAGAAGTGCTATTTTGTAGCTGATGCGGAACCTAATAGGTAGCCAGTGCAGAGACTTTAAAATTGGGGTAATATGATCATATTTTCTTGACCTGGTAAGGACTCTAGCAGCTGCATTTTGGACTATCTGTAGCTTGTTTATTGAAGATGCAGGACAACCACCTAATAGTGCATTACAATAGTCCAGTCTAGAGCTCATGAATGCATGAACTAGCTTTTCTGCATCAGAAACAGGTAACATGTTTCGCAGCTTGGCAATGTTTCTAAGATGGAAGAATGCTGTTTTTGTAACATGAGAAATATGATTTTCAAAAGACAAGTTGCTGTCTAATATAACACCCAGGCTTTTGACTGTAGTGGAAGTAACAGTACATCCGTCTAGTTGTAAATTGTAAGTCAAAAGATTCTGTGTATTGTTTTTAGGTCCAATAAGTAATATCTCTGTCTTATCTGAATTTAATAGCAGAAAATTGTTGGTCATCCAATCTTTTACATTTTTAACGCACTCTGTTAACTTTGATAATTCAGGAGTTTCATCTGGTCTTGTTGAGATATATAGTTGAGTATCATCAGCATAACAATGGAAACTAATCCCGTGTTTTCTAATAATATTACCAAGGGGCAGCATGTATATTGAAAATAGTAGAGGACCTAGAACAGATCCTTGTGGCACTCCATACTTTACTGGTGATAACTGAGATGACTCCCCATTCAAATAAACAAAGTGGTAGCGATCAGACAGGTAGGATCTAAACCATTTTAAAGCCTGCCCTTGGATACCTGCATAATTTTGTAGTCGATCTATTAGTATGTCATGATCTATAGTGTCGAACGCAGCACTAAGATCAAGTAAAACTAGCAGTGAGATGCAGCCTTGGTCTGACGCAAGAAGCAAGTCATTAGTGATTTTAACAAGTGCAGTTTCTGTGCTGTGATGGGGCCTGAAGCCTGACTGAAATTCTTCATAGATATCATTTTTTTGCAAGAATGAGCACAGTTGAACAGATATAACTTTCTCTAAAATTTTAGACATAAATGGAAGATTAGAAATGGGTCTGTAATTTGCCAGTTCACTAGGGTCTAGTTGTGGTTTCTTAATAAGAGGCTTAATAACCGCCAGCTTGAATGGTTTAGGGACGTGACCTAAAGATAACGATGAGTTGATAATATTGAGAAGCGGTTCTTCTGCCACAGGTAACAATTCTTTTAGTAATTTAGTGGGTACGGGATCTAATAGGCATGTTGTTGGTTTAGACACAGTGATGAGTTTATTTAACTCTTCCTGTCCTATAGCGGTAAAGTACTGCAGTTTTTCTTGGGGTGCGGCGAAAGAAGTTGACATATTAGATGCAGTATAATCTACATTGGTTATTGTATTTCTGATGTTATCTATTTTATCAGTGAAGAAATTCATAAAGTCATTACTATTAAACTGTAAAGGAATATTTAGATCAGGTGGTGTCTGGTTATTTGTTAATCTAGCCACTGTGCTAAATAAAAACCTAGGATTGTTTTGGTTATTTTCTATGAGTTCGCGGAAATGCTCAGCCCTAGCAGCTTTTAAAGCCTGTCTATATCTGGACATACAGTTTTTCCATGCAATTCTAAAAACTTCCAAGTTAGTTTTTCTCCATTTGCGCTCAAGATTGCGAGTTTCTTTTTTGAGGGAATGGGTATTACTGTTGTACCATGGTGCAATACGTTTTTCTCTAACTTTTTTCAATTTGATGGGGGCAACAGCTTCTAACGTATCGGAGAAGATGGTGCCCATATTGCTAGTCATTTTGTCTAGATCCTGTGTATTAAGGGGTACACAGAGCAGTTGAGATAAATCAGGCAGGTTATTTGTAAATCTATCTTTGGTGGCTGGAACAATAGTTCTGCCAAGACGATAACGCGGAGCCATACAGTTAATATCAGTGATACGCAGCATGCACGATACAAGGAAATGGTCAGAAACATCATCACTTTGAGGTACGATATCTATATCAGTAAGATCAATTCCATGCGATATAATTAAATCTAGCGTATGATTAAAACGATGAGTGGGCCCAGTGACATTTTGCTTGACTCCAAAAGAGTTTATTAGGTCAGTAAACGCAAGTCCTAACGCATCATTTGTATTATCAACGTGAATGTTAAAATCGCCAACAATTAGCACTTTATCAAAATTAACCAATAGTTCTGAAAGGAATTCTGCAAATTCTTTTAGGAAATCTGTATATGGTCCTGGCGGTCTATACACAGTAGCTAAAACAAGAGATAGGAGAGATTTCTTTTGCATATCTGGCAGAGTAACATTAAGCAAAAGTATTTCAAATGAAGTAAACCTGTATCCTGTTTTCTGAGTAACACTGAAAATATCACTATATATTGTTGCAACACCACCACCACGACCACTCTGACGGGGCTCATGCTTATAGTAGTAGTTTGGTGGAGTAGACCCATTTAGACCAATATAATCATTAGGTTTTAGCCAGGTTTCAGTTAAGCAGAGTACATCAAAACTATTATCTGTGATCATTTCATTCACAATAACTGCTTTGGGTGCAAGTGATCTAATGTTTAGGAGCCCAAGCTTTAAAAATGGTTTCTGTTCGTGTATTTTGCTTTTTTCTGGTTTAATTACGATCAGATTTTTTCTAGATCCTGCATTAAATTTATGTTTTGATCTCACTATTCGAGGAACAGACACAGTCTTTATAGATTGCACAGTGCAACTACTATCATTTAAGCGTTCAGAACAAAAGCCATCATAGCAATCATTTGAGAATGTACTTACTAGTCAAATGGAGCGTAGTGTCCTGGAGATGTTGTCCGACAGCAGCTCCGCTCCGACTCTGCTGGGGTGCAGGCCATCCGCACGGAAAAGCCTAGGACGCTCCCAGAAAAGATTCCAATTATTAACAAAGAGCAGTTTCTGTTCTTTACACCATGTCAATAACCATTCATTTAGAGCAAGGAGTCTACTGAACCTTTCGTGCCCACGTCGATACGTGGGAAGCGGTCCTGACACGATGATCCTCGTCGCGGGCGACGTGCTGCGAACCGTCTCGATCAGGCTGCTGAAGTCCCTCTTCAGAACCTCCGTCTGCCGCAGCCTGGTGTCGTTCACCCCCGCGTGCAGGACGATCGCGCCGACGCTCTCGCCGTCCTTCAGGATTGCGGGTATCTGCGCAGAAACATCGAGAACGCGAGCACCAGGAAAACAGTGGGTGTGGACTTTACCTTTAGCTAAAGTAGCACCTACGTACCGGACAATGGAGTCTCCAACGATCACAGCGTCGCGTTCCGTCTCGCGGAGGGGAGCGAAGCGGTTCCGGGTGGAGATCTCGAAGACCGGAGGCGGCGGAGGGGGCGAGGTCCTCGGCCGGGGCCTGGCTCGCGTCTTCCGCTGCTGCTGCACCCAGGGTCCGTGGTGTCCCGGCGCCGGAGTGAAGGACATCTGGGAAGATCGCGTCCAGGGTGCACGGGAGCTGTGCAGAGAAGCACACGGAGTAGAGGTGGTCAGAGTGTTAGTATCGCGCTGTATACTCACCCGGGAGGATTCCAGAGCGGCCCTCCGCTCTCTCAGCTCCGTCTGCCGCACCAACAGCTCCTGGATCTGCTTCTCCACGGCCTCCAGCTCGAGCTGCAACGAGTGCAGCTCGAACGTGTCCTCACCTGCACTCAAAGGTGGACACAAATTCGCCATTAAAGCAAGTAACAGTGAGTAAACAATGGAAATGTGTGTAAGCAGTGTGTAAACAATGCAATCAGGATTAGCGGCAACCACGCTGGTGCTGCTAACGGGCTATAAGCTAGCGACTCGGGAAATCTAGACAGTCTAGTGATAGACTAGTGATAACAAAGCAATCCGGATGTTTTAGTTGTAGAATACAATAGGGGGTATATTCACACGTTATAAGAAACGAGAATGATGGTGTATAAAATTGATTTTGAATTGAAAAACAGACAATAACAAATTAACTCGACGGAGCTCAAACTCTAAGCGTGCAACCGCAACAAACGGGAAGTTCTCATTCTGATTGAGTGCAGAAGAAGATAGTTCCCCTTAGGGACATGGTGAGGGCAAAACAGAAAGGATGTGGTATTAAGGTAGTCAAGAAGACATCTATGAGGAGAAATGCGTGGTATTAATTTGCGGCGGTGTATGACAAGACATCTATAATACCTATCCGTTAGCATTTCTATTCATTTCAGTGCCAGTTTGTGACAACTGGGAAATGCATGATTCTTGGACACTTCCCCATCCAGTTTTTTTTGAGCCAATAATCTGATTTGTAAATGTCACATAAATATTTGCTCTGGAGAAAATTATGTCATCACAATGCTGATCGGGCGATGGCATTACAAGAATGCATACAGTAGCAGCTATTCTGAGCTGTGATGTGAAGGGCAACAAACTAGAGTTATATAAGTTCATACATATATATAACTCCAAAACAAACAGGCCACTGGCAAAAAAGCCTCCGCAGTATCATGACATATTTATGATTCAAAGTACATGCTTACTTTTGAATGGCGTCAATGGAGAAAGATGTTTTGAATATACATACTGCCGTTCAAATGTTTTTTTTTTTTTAAAGAAGTCTCTAATACATCAAAGTTCCATTTATTTGATCAAAAATACAGAAAATTAATATAATTTTAATATACTTTATTTGGATTTATTTGGAACCTGTGATACTTTTTGCAGGATTCTTTGATTATTTTTTTTTTTAAGAACAGAATTTATTTAAAATAGAAAACTTTTAATTATGTAAGTTTTTACTTTTTATTAATTTAATACATCCTTGCTGAATGAAAGTATTAATTTCTTTCAAACAAAGAAAGAAAACTTTGAACAATAGTGTATATTGTTACAAAAGATTTATATTTTACATAAGTTATGTTCTTTTGAACGTCTTATTCATCAAAGAATCCTGTAAAAAAGTATCACAGGTTTCAAAAAAAATATTTTCCAACATAATAATAAATCAGCATATTAGAATGATTTCTGAAGGATCACGTGACACTGAAGACTGGAGTAATGATGCTGAAAATTCAGGAATAAATTCTATTTTAAAGTATAATAAAATAGAAAACCATTATTTAAATTGCAATAATATTTCACAATATTACTGTTTTTCCTTTATTTTCCTGAAATTTTTATGACTTAAAGGTATAGTCAACCCAAAAATGAAAGTTCTCATATACTTACAAGCCCGTACGCATTTCTTTCTTCTGCAGAAAACAAAAGAAGAAATTTCATTAGAACAGTATTGGTTCCCATTGCCTTCCATTGTATTTTTGTCCATACAATGGACGTGAATGGGAACCAAAATTCCTTGGTTACCAAGATTCCTCAAAATCTTGAGAGAAAGACATACAAGTTGGAAACAACATGAAGGTGAATAATTATTTTAATTTTTGGATGGACTATTCCTTTAAAATTGTATTCTTTTTCATGACTTTCAGGTCTTTATACAGCTTACGTCCAACCTGGTCTCATGACGAAAACATTCCTGTGGGAACGTTTTCATGAGACATGAAATACGTACCAATAAGTACATATAATTGCCTTTTTCTAACAGAAATATCCAATGAGTGGCGCTAAAAGAGTGTTTGTTTTTCCCCCCGGAACAGATAAATGTACACATGGTACGTTTTATGTGACGTGGTTTTGTACGTGTCACCACAGTTCTGACTTGAAATGTCCATTGAGTGGTGCTATAACTCTTTAGCTCTGTGACGTTTTGAAATAACGTACCATTTGCACTACACCTAAACCTACCCGATAGTTTGAACAAAGGCGAATGTGACGAAAAACGTTTTAGCTTGTTTTTCCATCTCTCATTTTTCAGCTCTTTCATCGTGAGTCATGTTTTTCACGGGATTCATACCCAAGGATTCTGCATCCTAAGTCCAATTCCGTCCCGGCTGAGCGACCGAGCAAGTTTGTTAGGTTTGGAAAGCAAAAAATATAGAGCTGTAATCATAACTGTGAACGAAAACGATTACAAGTGCTCGCTGTTTTACCACCTCTAGTGGACATTTCTGCTGGAAAGTGCAATGATATGTACTTATTGGCACGTATTTCGTGTCTCTTGTTTTTTTTACATGTTTTACATTATATTAAAGCATACTTGATCTCTTTTTGAATAATTTTAAGCTAACTTGCTGACCCCTAGTGGGCCCCGGCTCCCAGTTTGAGAACCACTGGTGTAGTTACATAATCTGCCAGCAGGGGCTAAGTGAGCCATGCTAAAAATCAATATTTTGCATCGTTAAATCCGAAAATTACATTTTAGATTAGTCAAATGTTATCTGCGAGCATTGACTGTAAAATTAAGAGCGAACCCACCCCATCTCAGCACAGGATAAAATGTGCGGAGCGGCTCACAGCTCACTGCACACGTCATTATTGCTGAAATGCTGTTAGCATGTGCTTTTAAACCCACAGATCCACTGCAGATCGAGTGTGTGTGTGTGTTGGCTTTCTTGTAGGCAGTCTTGTATGGGTGCTTTCATGCACACAGTAATCAGCCTCTCTGCATGTGTTCAGCATTTGTGTGTGTTTGTATTCACAGCAGACCCTCATCATTGTCCATTTGAAGTGTGAAGAATTCATAAGCATTCAAGGATCAGTTGTTTTGTATGTGTGTGTGAGAGAGAAAGAAAAAGAGAGATCAAATTCACCTTCGTTGAATGAACCACAAAACAACTTAGTACAAATAAATATTAGGTTAGATTTTGAAATGGGGGATATAAAATAAATAGCACTAGAAGCCATTGGCTGATTTGTTAATGTGCGACTAACAGACTATCCCTTCATGTTTCATGCTTCAATGTCTTGCCCTGGATGTATGCATTTTTGTGTGTTGGTTTCTTTGGGTTAATGCATTTCTCTCTGTGTGTCTGTGGCCCTCAGCAATGCTGTATGTATTGAGACGAGAGGAGAGAGAGAGAGGGGGCTACAGGCTCAATAGAGCTGCACTGAATACCAGTAATGGCTGGAGGGGGAGGGGATGGAAGAGGGGGCGAGAACAGAAAAAGGATGGAAGATAAAGGGGGGAGATGTGCATTGAAAGTGCCCAGTCAGTGAGGCGGCTGGTGCAGAGCTGCCGCTTTCTAGCCATTTAGCACACAGAGAGCAGAAGTGAGCCAAGCTGAGCCTGCAGCCTTTCTTTCAAGGGTGCAGCACTCTCTCTCTCTCTCACTCAGGTATCTGCAAGATCTGTCTATCTGTTCATCGGTTTTCCTTTCATTCTTTCTCTGTATCGTGCATCATTTGCTCTGCATTTGAATTTCTCTGAGGGCGATATATGGGGATGTCATGCATCTCTTTTTCTGAGGGGTCATCAGGGGTAGTCTTGGCTCACTTTGTGCCCTCAGCAAGATGAGTTTGGGCTTAGAAAGTTTGGGCTACAATTTTTTTTAAGACATTAATATTTTTATTCAGCAATGACAATTAAATTGATCAAAAGTGACAGTAAAGACTGTTATAATGGCTGAAAACTGTAGTAACAGCTGTTGAAAATTCAACTTTGATATCTCAGGATTAAATAAATTTTAAAATATGTTAAAACATAAAACTGTTATTTTACATTTGAATAATATTTCACATTATTATTGTTTTTACTGTATTTTGATGAAGAAGAGATTTCTTTCAAAACTTGTAAAGCATTTTTCTGATACTGCCATTTATATTTAATTAACAGTAGTTTATAACGTGTTATTGTAATAGTATAATTTTAGTGTAATGTTTAAGGGCACCCTTTTTTCTTTTTCTTTTTTAGACACACATGCAGACACACAGTAGTAAGGGGTTTTCCAACGTAGGAACATTTTCATAGTTCCTAGAACTATTGGCAGAAGTACCTACTTTTTGGTGTGTTTGCAGGAACTAGGAACGGTTTTAGTTCTAGGAACTCCATTTGGGGATTTTGGAACTAAATTAGCTCCTGCTTCAGAGTAGGTTCTAAGACAGTTCTACAGGAAACTACCAGTAACGTAAGTGTACACTGATTGGCCAAACGCAAAACACAGGCTACCTGGCATTTTTTAAAAAGCCATGTAAAATATTTGCTCCACAAACATGGAACACAGTGATAACAGAAAAAAGAGCACAAGTGTTGTGTTCATTTCTCAGTCAGCTGTAAGTTTAAGAGATTTAGCTGTTTCAACTGTGTAAACTGTATGTTGCAATGCTATCTAATGGCCAATTTGTATGTATTTTACAGGGTGGCTAATTCATACGTATTCATACGACCTCACTCGTTCGATTTCTTGTGACGGTTAAGTTTAGGGGTGGAGTTAGGTGTGGTCCATCGTAAAAAAATTCCTACGAATTTGCCACCACGTAAAATACGGATGATTTTTTCATAAATCGTATGAATTCGTGAGGTGAGGTTGTACAAATTAACCACCTAGTCAAAAATGTACGATTTGCCGTGAGATTGGGTTGTATGTTTACATTCCATCTCTATTATTACGAAACCCACTAGGTAACGATGCCTTGATTCTATTTGAGTATTCACAAACACTACGACACAATTAAATAAATATATTCGATACAGGTTTAATATATGTTCTTTAATTATTTACATGAGTGTAGGTTACATACGTGCATCTCAGAGCTGTTTCGTTCACAGTAAATGCTGCTACACAAACTGTTATCATTTACATGTGAGTTTGGGATTATTATAACATTCATTTGGAAACGCAACATGCACTATTTCATTAGATTTGTAAGGTTAATCATATATAATCCTACGCAAGCACAGAAAAAAACATCATTATCTTTCTCAATATGCTAACTGTTCAACGCGGTTTCAAAATAAAAGTTGAAACCCTCACGTTTACACGTTTTGATGTCCACATATTTAAGAAATTACAGTGGCTGTAGCTTTTCTATCATAAAGAAATGGCCAAATATTAAAGATTAAGTGGACATTTAAATTAAATGTTGTTTAGTCAATATTAAACATGGATTAGATCATGCAGTAAAGTGTAAAAACAGTTGTCAGGCCATTAGCGCCCTCTGGAAGCATTTGTTATATTGCGTATTGTACATTGGCTCTATTGTTGATAATACATTATGTATTTTAACAGTTTTGTTCAATAAAACCATATGATTACTTGCTTTTGGCCCTTTTTGAACTAATTATTATTGCCTCATTGCTATTATATATGTATTTTAAAGGCTATTGTTCACTTAGGTCTATTTTATTACCACAAAAAATTCTAATTTTGCTATTACTCGATTAATCGTTTAGAATAATCTCAATTACCAAAATAATTGTTAGTGACAGCCCTAAAACCCAGGAAACACAACAAAACAGCTACGATCACGGCATCCTCTATTCACCGGTTGTTGATGTTGGTAAATGCTGTGCATAAATACGTCGCTGTCGGACAGAGACAAAAAGTGCAAATGGATAAGCTTTAAACATTAAAATGCTAGCGTAAATAAAATAAGGTGAGAATAATCCCTAATGCAGTCAGGGGAACTTAATATCATCCATTTAACCACGTCAGACAGATTAATCAATAACGGTCACGCCGAACGAGTGAAAAACCACAAAAAAAGCCTTAATCCTAAATATCTTAATCCAGTCGCCATGCAGATTGAATGGCATTCAGCAAGGCCACAGATAATCTGAATTTGCGGTAATTTTATGTAATGATTTACAGATTAGCCAGTGACTACACTGTAAACGTCAAAAATAAACCACTCTAATCACTCTGAAGCCTCTGCAGAGGGAACTGCAGATTTTTATGGCATGTAAATGAGAATGCAGTGTACTGTACGATGTACAGACTGAGCACATGTCAAAGATTAATAAACAGATTGATGAGATGGCCTCAGTAACCTAGATAATCTGGAAAAAATTGTATGAGCATGTTAATGCCTAGCACAACCCAGCAAACATGAGCAATGATAGACAAGAAAATCACAAAAGCCAGTGTTGCCAAGTCCGCAGTTTTCCCGCGGAATTGGGCTACTTTAACACTGTTGCCACGGGTTGTTTTTCATATCCGTGAGTTATCCTCTTTTTCTTCGTAACCTGCGTACACGCTAAATAAATGTGAGTAGAAACATGGTAAACCTTACCTTAAATCTAAATGGCACATGTAATTGTGCATATTTGTGTTTTTGTCTGCCTAACACATACTCATAAGGGAAGTGTTTCATGGAGTGGTGCACTTTGCTCGGTTATTTATAGCTAGCAGTGCTAGCATCCATACAGTAGCAACACAATGTGTGCTTTCTCATCCGACAGACTGTGACAGTACGATAATCTAATTCAACAACCCTTATCTTAATGAGTCTTATCATTATCAAACTAATGCAATCAGTCAGGCTACATTTATATTTAGGCCTCTCGTCAAACAAGGTGCTCTTCTTCAGCTCGTGTTAGCGTGTGTTTGTGCACACTCGTGTGGGTGTGAATGTGATTTATTATTGAAGAGTAATTTTATTGTATTTTTTCTCTTTCATTTGTGCTGTTTGTCTCTTTAAATATGGATAGGAACATATCGTCTTTCTGTTTCCTATACTACCAATCTTTTCTATCATGGACTTTCTATCTCAGTGGGTAGATTTTCATTCATTTTTCCATAAGCTGTGTTGCGCTGCTAGGAAACCACCGGTTGCCGTAGAGATGTAGCTCATCGGCCACTTGGAGTGGAAGACCGGGTTTGCATCCATGCCATTTTAGCCTTCTTTTGGGCTTCGTTTATGCCATTAATTTTCTTTCTCTTGCTTTCTATGCCTCTCTTTTTCTTTTTTATAGTCTTTTACATTTATTTTGATGATACTAATGACATTTGTGATAAATAATGCTGTTCATTTACTTGTTTTTGTTGACAGATAGCAATCTAAGCCATGTTAGGAAGACAAAAAAAACAGCTTTAGAAGGCTACACCAAACACTACTTGATGCAAAAGCCTAAAAACCTTCAGTACATCTGTATAATTGGTATTACACCTCCAAATTCTCAAAACACACCCAAGTGCCCTTTACAAGCCTAGAGATTCCACCGACAATTAGCACAACTCACTGTAATGACCCAATGAGGCCGTAGCTAATGAGGCACACAGTGGCACCGTTCCCTTGCCTCATGCCGGCCCACAGGGATTCTTTAGGGCGGCGATATGTTTTGTGTATTTGTCAGCCTCACTTCAGCTTAAGTCAGTCTCATTTTTACTTCCCTTCCTGTGCGAGCACCTTGAGCGCAGACTAATTACTAAGCCAGTACATCTCTGACTGCAGTCTGGACCTGGAGTTGCACCCTGGTGTCTTTTTCTGTTGTTATTCGCTGACTGCTTTTCAGATGATTTCAGCATCTTATTGGCTGCTATACATCCTTCAACTAGGACTTCGTAGAAGTCAAAGACCTACACACTGGGAGTAAATTGAAGCCTGAACTCGATCCTTATAATGAGACATTGTGGCCAGACCTGAATCATATATATACAGTCGAACCCAAAAGTTTTCATACACCTTGCAGAATCTGCAAAGTGTTAATTATTTTACCAAAATAAGAGGGATGATACAAAATGCATGTTATTGTTTATTTAGTACTGACCTGAATAAGATATTTCACATAGAAGAGGTTTACATATAGCCTGTAAGAGAAAATAATAGTTGAATTTATAAAAACGACCCCGTTCAAAAGTTTTCATACACTTGATTCATAATACTGTGTTGTTACTTGAACGATCCACTCTGTTTTTTCCTGAACAGTTAAATTGCCTTCTGTTCTTCAGAAAAGTCCTTCAGGTCCAACAAATTCTTTGGTTTTGCAGCATTTTTTGGTATTTGAACCCTTTCCAACAATGACTGTATGATTTTGAGATCCATCTTTTTACACTGAGATCAACTAAGGGACTCATATACAACTATTACAGAAGGTTCACACCCTCACTGATGCTCCAGAAGGAAAAAATGACATGACCCAGGGGTGTAAACTTTTGAACAGAATGACGATGTGTACATTTTTCTTATTTTGCATAAATATCATATTTTTTAATTTAGTAATGCCCTTCAGAAGTTACAGAAGATACATGTTTCCCAGAAAGCAAAATAAGTAAAATTTCACCCTGATCTTCAAATTCCAAAAGTTTTCACCCCCCAGCTCTTCATACATTTTCATCATCTTTGAACACAACCCCACACCACTGATATGTTTGTATGTATACCAATCAAATTAGGTCTGGTCTCAACATCTCATTATATGAATCAAGTTTAGTTTTTTACCTTTTTTTCACAAAATCCCCCCACCACATGCATATGGCTGTGAAAGCCTTAAAAATAGAGCAGTGCCAGTGGGGGCTGACACTGTGTTAATCAGGTTGCTGATGGGAAGGACAGTGTGTTAAGCAGCGTGCTGGTCTGGGTGACGGTGTGTTGATCATGCCACTGAAAGTGGTTATAGTGCAAAGGAAGGTGGATGTGGTCCAGAGAGTGTTAAAAGTGTGGTATTTGTAGCACGATAACATTTTTTAGCCTGCAGCTAAAAATAAATATAGTTGAAAGAGGCCTGCAGTGGTGGCAGATCAGGTATGCAGCAGAGAGGAGAGAACAGCACACTTTAATAAATGCCAGGCCTCAGCAGACTCCACACAAACCTGCAGGCCTGTGGAGAGAGAGAGAGGGTGCAGAAAAAGACAGTTCCATCCTGTCTGTGTCAGTTTCCCTGTGGAAGCGAAAGTGAGTATGAAAATCAGCAGAGAAGAAAAAGAAAACATAAGCAAGTTAAAGGGAAAGTTCAACCAAAAATGATCCAATGTCACTTTTTCTATTGAAAAGGAACTTTATGTAGCTGTTTTTTATGTATATATAGCCCGAGTACAAATCCCGACATGTGGATTTTTCCAGATCCCGCCCCCCTTTCTCTTTCTCTCTCCCTCTCCCACTTTGATTCCTGTTTGCTCTACACTGTCGTATCATAATAAAGGCAAAAACGCCAAGAACAAATCTTGTGTTAATACAATGGTTCACCATACTATGAGACCCTGACAAAAATAAGAGTCTTCCCCCTCCTCTAGTAAGCTGTTCTGAACTTGTGTGACTTCATTATTGAGTCTGTGAGTGGAACTCTGACTCGTGTACAAACTGTTCAGTGTGATTCATGAATGAATCAGTCAGTACAATACCTAAACGAATGTTTCAGTCTGATTCATCAAGAACCATTGTAACATGATCATTTAGAGCTCTAAACTAATTATTGAGTCTAAGAGTAGAACTCTGATACATGAACAAATCATTCAATCTGATTCGTGAACGAATCATTTAGTATGATTCCTAAATTAATGAGTCTTTTCAATAACTTAAGAACTGTTGTAATCTGATTGTTGAGTCTAAGAGTAGAACTCTGAAACATGAACAAATCGTTCTGTCTGATTCGTGAACAAATCATTTAGTATGATTACTAAATGAATGAATCTTTTCAATACCTTAAGAACTGTTGTAATCTGATTATTGAGTCTAAGAGTAGAACGCTGATTCATGAACAAATCGTTCAGTCTGATTCATGAACGAATCATTCTGTATGATTCCTAAATGAATGATTCTGTTTAATACCTTAAGAACCATTGTAACCTTATTATTGAGTTTAAGAGTGGAACTCTGATTCGTGAACAAATTGTTCAGTCTGATTTGTGAATGAATCATTCAGTATGATTCCTAAATAATGTTTCTGTTTAATACCAAACTCTGATTCGTGAACAATCTTTCAGTCTGATTCATGAATTAATCATTCAATATGATTCTTAAAGTAATGTTTTAGTTTACTATCTTAAAAACCGTTGTAATCTAAATGTTGAGTCTAAAAGTGGAATTCTGGTTTGTGAACAGATTGTTCAGTCTAAATCATGGACGAATGATTCAGTGCAGTTCCTTTATTAATGTTTCAGTTTATTACCTAAAGAACCATTGTAAACTGATTTATGAGTCTAAGAATTGATCTCTCATTCATGAACAAATTTTTCAGTCTGATTTGAATGAATTATTTAGTACGATTCATAAATGAATGTTTGAATTTAATACCTTAAGAACCGTTGTAACCTGATTATTGAGTTTAAGAATGGAACTCTGATTCGTGAAGAAATAGTTTAGTCTGATTCATGATTGAATCATTCAGTACAATTTCTAAATGAATGTTTCAGTTTAATACTTTAAGAACCGTTGTAACCTGATTACTGAGTCTAAGAGTGGATCTCTGATTTGTGAACAAATCCTTTTTTCTGATTCATGAACGAATCATTCAGTACAATTCCAAAATGAATGTTTCAGTTTTAACACCTTAAGAACCGTTGTAACCTGATTATTGAGTTTAAGAGTGGAACTCTGATTTGTGAACTAATCGTTCAGTCTGATTCGTGAAGGAATCATTCAGTACAATTAATGAAAATTTCAGTCTAATTCCTGAATAGATCGTTCAGTGTGAATCACAATGAACCACCTCAAAGATAAATAAATAAAATGAATGAATTAATTGTTTCTTGACTTGATCCAAACCCAGCAGTTCTCAAGGTCACTCAAGGTCACTAGAGAGGAAGATTATCAGTAAATAATGACTTAAATTACAGGTTAGGAGTCCTGTAAATGCTATTTTTGTCACTTTGGACCTTAACAGGACTCACTGTTAACTGTAGTGGTGTGCAAAGCACTTTATGAGACTCTTTGGTCTTTTGGTTTTTTAAACTAAAATATAACCACATACAATTTTGGAACAAAATGAGAGTAAGAAAAGAACGACTGAGAGTGAACTATTCCTTTAACCAGACTGTTTTTTTTCCCTGTCATAACTAATCCATTTTTCTCAAACCTGACATTAATCAAATAAGTGCTTCTGATGGTAGGTGGGGGGCTGGGTTTAGAATGTAATTATTAATGTGAATGTAATTATTCCTCCATAAATCCCAACAGAGAATTCCCCAGTGTGGGATGAGTGTGTCGGTGTGCTCCACTTCAGGAAGAGTTTAGTAAGGGCAGGTCATAGAGCAGAGGGAGGGGCAATCTGACCCAGATTTTTTTTTGTCTGTCACTTTCTCTCTTTCTCTGAGTCACTGAAGAACCTTGGTGACGCAGAGGGGAAAGAGAGAGACGGCTAAAGAACTTGAGACATTTTGATGGTGGTGCCTCTGTAATGGAACTGCACACCTTCCTTTTCAAAGGCATTTTGGCTCTTATTTATTCTCCAGGAGAACACGGCCAGGTCAGGCTGACATGGTTTTGATGTCTCTTTACTTTATGGGTGTAATGGTACCAAAATTCAACTCTCAGTATCAGTACTACATAAAAAAGCCAATATGCTATGAACACACTCCTTTATATTAAAATATACATATTAAATATGTTAAATATTTAAATAGAAATGTGTGCTTTCAAATCGATTAATCATGATTATTTGCATCCAAAATGAAAGTGTTTTATATTATACATAGATATAAATATGTCTAAAAATGTCTTAAATATGTACATGCATGTGTATATATATATATATATATATATATATATACACACACAGTACACACATGTACATTATGTAAACACAACTTTTTTTGGATGCGATTAATCGTGATGAATCCATTTGACAGCACTTTATGTTAAAACATACATAATAATAAATATATTACATATACTTAATTTTTCAATCAATGTACATTTTTATAAAAATAAAAATGATTAGCAATCGATTAATTAAACCAAATAAGTAATAGTGCTAAAATGTAAAATTATTCTTAATTAATTTAATTTAAATTATTGTGTTAAATTATTATTGTAGTTGTCATAAGTAATTATCAGGATTAGCATTTTTTAGTAGTATTCTGTATTACTAATATACTGTAGTAGATATTCTTACATTTGTTTTTCAATTCTATTATTGACATGGCACCAGACAGACATTAGCCAGTCACAGAGATGGATTAGGGGTTTGTGGATGCCACTTAATGAAAGAAAAGAGGAAATTGATCTTAAAATGGCCTTATTGCTCAAGAAGCATTGATTTCCTTCTTCAATAACTACATGGCATGTTATGAGAATGACTGATGTGAATGATGTTGATGCAGTTGATGTAAGGAAGAAAGCTTTCGGTTGGTCTACAGCACCAAGTAGGTGTGGCCTCCCCGCTGACGGGCATTCGTGTTGGTTAATAGATCGACAAAGGTGTGGTCTCCGCTCTGGGCTTTCAGGACCTCCTGCGATTAGGCCACAACTGGAGCCTTCAGCAGGAGAGCAGAATAACAGCTAAATATTTCATCAAATCAATAATTCAACAGCTGCCATGGGAGGAAAATAGAGAGAGATGGAGATGAGGGAGAGAGAGAGGGGAGGAGATAGAATGAGAAAGTAGGAGGGGAGGCTGAGATACAGAGAAATAGAAAGAGAGAACACCAAATCTGCAATCACATTCCCAAGAAAGGCCCGGTAACCATAGTAACTGGAGATGACTGTCACATGATGCGGAGGAGTGGAGGAAAAGGGAGGGGACCTACGAAACGAAAGGGAGAGATGATAATCACGGGATGGAGTCAAAAACAGATTGAGTCGAGTTGTGTGTTGCCTCAATTCTGCTACATGCCAACAGAAGCTAAAGGCTTTCCCATCATCCAGACTGCTTACTTATAGGTGTGACATAACAACTGTGAAGTAAGAGAAACAAAGATGTTAAGACCAGTCAAATGATATAATGATATATAAGAGGGGGCAGGGGATGAAAATAACGTTGTGATCTTTCTTTTGCTGTTTCATCCTCGTGGCTATTATCTCAAGTGCTGAGCATGACCAGTAGAATAGCCTTTTCTCACCTTGCTTTGCACAAATTGCATTTAGATTAATGAAACATCTTCTATAGTGGCGCTCTACATCTGAGTCATTGTAATGTAGATAAGCATCAAAAGGAGGCCGTTTATGTCGAGATACCATGTTTTTGTGTTGACAAGGCTGCTCTGGAATTGTGGGAAGTATCCTGCATGCTTAATTAGCAGGGTTTAGACGTTTTTGATCCAAGTTCCCACACACATCATGTTCAAGGCGAGCGTATTACATAATTCACACTATATCATTTGTGTAATGTAGTATGCATATTATCTGGAGCTGTATTCCAAAACCTAGTGAGCTGCATGCCGCCTACATAGGCAGCAACCTGTCATGGAACCTTACAAATCAGTGGCTCTGTGAATAGTGACACAAAAAGCAACTAGCAGCTGATTTCAGTAGATTTTGATGGCAGCATGTTGCTAAGTTAATCAGTAGGTACCTTAATAACTCAAAAAATGCAGAAGTACTTGTAAGTATCATGTTTTAATCATTTTTTGTTGTGCCTTGATGTGCTGATTAACAGATTTAAAGTGATTGATTATAATTTTAACTTTAGTTTGTCATTTGATATTACATTTGTGACCCTGGACCACAAAACCAGTTTTAATTGAGATTTATACATCATCTGAAAGCTAAATAAATAAGCTTTCAATTGATGTATGTTATGATAGGACAATACTTGGCTGAGATACAAGTATTTAAAAATCTGGAATCTGAGAGTGCAAAAAAAATCAAAATATTGAGAAAATTGCCTTTAAAGTTGTACAAATAAAGTTTTTAGCAATGCATATTACTAATCAAGAATTAAGGTTTTGTATATTTATAAATATCTTTGTGAAACTTGATCTTTACTTAATATTCTAATGATTTTTGGCATAAAAGAAAAATTGATCATTTTGACCCCTATTTTTAGCTATTGCTACAAATATACCCGTGCTACTTAAGACTGGTTCACCCAAAAATGGGTGAAATATGAAAATCACTCCATGATTTTTACCATACTCTCAAGCCATCATAAGTGTATATGACTTTCTTTTTTCAGATTGATGCAATCGGAGTTATATTTAAAAATGTCCTGGCTCCTTTAAGTTTTATAATGGCAGTGAATGGCTGTTCATATTTAGTAGTCTAATAGAAGTCCAATAAAGTGAATCCATCCATCATTAAAAGTGCTCCAAACAGCTCCAGGGGTTAATAAAAGCCTCCTGAATTGAATCGATGCATTTGTGCAAGAAAAATATGTGCTACACTTACATCCTCTGTCATCCGCTGGAACACCACTCTCTCGTGAATGCGTACGATAGCTAGAGACTGTGGTTTATGAAGTTTTAAATTAGCTTCAGGAGGCCTTTATTAACCTACTGGAGCCGTGTGGAGTACATTTTATGATGGATGGATGCAGTTTATTAGACATTAACTGCCATTATAAAGCTTGGAAGAGCCAGGACATTTTTTTAATATAACTCAGAATGTTTTCATCTGAAAGAAGAAAGTCATACAGCTAAAATGGCTTGAGGGTGAGTAAATCATGGGGTAATTTTCATTTTTGGGTGAACTATCCCTTTAAAAATACTATATGATAATAGTTTCAATAGAAATTACATTAAAGTATATGTTAGTTTACCTTACATTTTTGTCAGTGCATTAGACAGTACATTTTTACCATATTTCAAAACAATAATCTATCCTGTTTGTGTCCTACATTAGTGAGTCAGAAAACACTCTAAAATTCAGATAATTGCGTGCGTTAGAAATTAAAACTATAAAACATTTTAATTCAGTTGCAGTTAGAATTATGCTACAGTGTATTTCTTTTTCACAAGGGTCGACAGATTAAAAAGATGTTTAAATACAGCTGACATTTGTAGATGCGCAGTGAGATGCTTGTTAGTAACAGTGTTCCTCTTATGTATCAGATCAAATAATCTCATCTTTATGAGTCAGTGGTTTGTCATCCTTCTGGTGTCGTATTCAGTCTGCTAGAGGACTATAGTATTAGTCAGTGCAGGCCTCAGCAAGACCTGACCCATGTGACAAACACAGCCCTCTTCCGATATTTTCATGCCGCAGAGCCGTACGACAATCTCCTCTGATGTGACTTTCTTTTTTGTGTGTGAACCAGACGAACCCAGCAGCTGCTTAATGATGATGGTGTGTCTGTCTATCTTGATGGTAATATGATCTTCTCACTGTCTTGAGATAATAAAGGCAGGAGATGAACGGTCATCACTGCATAGCGTGCCATTCTGTGGAACATACAGCGTCAGTCATCTACATCATCAGATTTCTGTCATGGGCTTTCCCTCTCTGCCACTGAGACGTAGCTCTTTAACCACTTTATGAAATAATGGGTTTGCCTCTGTAATTTCTGCCTTCCTTTTTGGGCCTGTGTGTTTTCTTTCACTCTGTTCTAAATACAGGCCATGTGACCTTTTTGTGCACAGTGACTTGCTTATCCCAGGGAATCAAACTCATAACTTTGGGGTTGCTAGCGGAAAACTAAAACGAAAATCTTTTGAAAAACTAAATTCCTTAACGTGATTAGCATGATACATGATAAAATCCAGGGTGGCCCCAGATAATGTTGTACATACAATAGTAGTGTTTTCTCATTTTGTACAGTTCCCCAGGCATCCTCTAGGGCGGCACTGTTCTTTGTATATATACTTCTATGAGTAAACAGCACTGTTTGCAGTCAGGAAAGTACCAAGATAAATCAATGGAGTGTATGAACACGGGAATCTTTTGTGAGTTTTTCAGCGTCACTCAGAGATGAATTGGAGG
This sequence comes from Labeo catla, assembly GCA_012976165.1. Classification (NCBI taxonomy): domain Eukaryota; kingdom Metazoa; phylum Chordata; class Actinopteri; order Cypriniformes; family Cyprinidae; genus Labeo; species Labeo catla. The sequence continues at coordinate 1,030,887 of VONZ01000004.1, forward strand.
TGTCATCGCTGTACGTCTTGGCATCCTGTTTTCTAATTAAAGCACATTCATAATGGTACTGAATGTGTGTGCGTGGCCAGTACTTGACTTTCTCTGGCTTTCACACTTCTGTGCTATTAACATCAGCGACGGTTATTAAAGGAAGTCGCACTAATAGCTTTTCCCTCTTATAGGACGCCTCAGAAAGTTATTGAGATGAAATCGTAAGTTACTTTTGTTACCGCTCAGATCATAACATATAAAACACCGTCACTAGCGAATAAAGTTTTAGAGTGGGGAAATGTTTTTTTGGCTCTCTTAAATTCTCATAGGTAATTTGTGGTGTGAATGTAACGTTTTACAGATTCACCAAAATTATGGAAAATAAACAGATTACTAAAACAGCAGTCCACCCACTCACATCACCTCTTTTGGTCATGCCCATATTGAAATCATAGACTGTAAAAAATATGGACGTAGTGTCCGTGACGTCACCCGTAGGTTTCTGAAGAGCATTTTTGAAGCTTGGTCGTCGCCATCTTGGAATCACGTCACTGCACGTCACTCCCGGATAATCGAAAATGGGCAAAGAGGCGGGGCGTGGGTGGAGCTGGTTGCTGAAACCACGCCCACCTAGCGCGACGGTGGTGACAGCAGCGGCAATCCACCTGTCATTCAAGTGGCCACGCCCTAAATTATGCAGAACTTTAAGGCTTAATATAATTTAAATGGATGAGTTATAAAAAAATTCACCCCCCTCACAGTTGACATGAAGGGAAAAATTAGCTATATAGACCAAAACCACTTTTACCAGGCTGTAAACATATTTTCTTCTGCTGTAAAGTTGGGCATTTTAACATGGGGAGTCTATGGGATTGACTCCCTTTTGGAGCCAGTCTCTAGCGGCCAGTCGATGAATTGCAATTTTAGTCACTTCCGTGCTGACTTAAGAGGGAGACCGGGAGGTTGCCGCTTGATTGAAATACACAAAAAATTTTGATTTTCATGACCTCTCAGCCTCCTTACTTCAGAAGTCCACTACATGCTGGTGGTTGTAACCTTGAAAAGATGATTTGTAGTTTAAATCCATGTCTAGGGAGGTGTGTCATGGCCTTTGATGAAGTACTTGAGCAGGGTCTATACATCTTCAGCAAAGCGGAGCATCTCTGTTCCTCTGTGCTAGTTTGAAAAGAAAAGTTGCCACCGTCAGTGATAGATTATTAGACCACAGCCCTTGGGGCTCATGTGGGACTGTATGTTACTCTTCAGTTCATTGCAAGATTAGAAGCCACCTGATTTAACACTAGATGACTAGATTGATTATGCCACATTACAGTTGACCTTCACCATACTTCACACTGAATAGAGAAAGGCTTGTATTAGGGCTTTGCCTCCCCTGAGCCCATTGAGTTTTAACAGAGCCCCTAAAGCATGCGGTGAGTTTTTCTGGGGGGTAATTGAGAATGAATGAGGGAAAGTCACATAAGAGGAGGCAATGCCTCCATCACAATATGATTGGGTATGACTGGTTAGATTCGGCTGTGATTGGTTCATGCAAAAAATCCTACCTCTTGTGTTCATACGCATTCATGAATCAGTCTGAATGAACAATATAATGGCGTTAATGGGAAGACTAATTTAAAAACTCACACACTTAGATATAACCACTTTGGCATGTCAAAATAAGACTTAAAATGGCCTAAAACATAATCTGTAGGAGTTTTTAGTGAGTAATCAGCTTGGTGAAATTTAAAGTAAATCTCTGTATCTGTGACCATTTTTTTTTAGTTTTAAAGTTAACTTTGCAGTTACTTTTTAAAGTTAGCTATTGAAAAGAATAGCTGAAGGTTGAGGTCAAACGTTTACATACACCTTGCGGAATCTGCAAAGTGTTAATTATTTTACCAAAATAAGAGGGATCGTACAAAATGCATGTTATTTTTTATTTAGTACTGACCTGAATAAAGATATTTCACATAAAATATGTTTGCATATAGTCTACAAGAGAAAATAATAATTGAATTTATAAAAATGACCCCTTTTAAAGATTTACATACGCTTGATTCTTTATACTGTGTTTTTACCTGAATGATCCACAGCTGTGTTTTTTTTTTTGTTTAGTGATACTGTTGTTCATGAGTCCCTTGTTTGTCCTGAGCAGTTAAATTGCACGCTGTTCTGCAGAAAAATCCTTCGGGTCCCACAAAGTCTTTTTTGTGTATTTGTACTCTTTCCAACAATAACTGTATCATTAGAGATCTATCTTTTCACACTGAGGACAACTGAGGGACTCATACGCAACTATTAGAGAAGGTTCAAACGCTCACTGATGCTCCAGAAGGAAAAACCATGCTTTAAAAGCCAGGAGTGTAAACTTTTGAACAGAATTAAGATGTGTACATTTTTCTTATTTTGCCTCAACATTCAACATAATATATTTTTTTTCATTTAGTACTGCCCTTCAGAAGCTGCAGAAAATACTTACATGTTCCCAGAAGACAAAATAAGTTACATTTACCCTAATCTTCCAAATTCCAAAAGTTTTCACCCCAAGCTCTTAATGCATTGTGTTTTCTTCTGGAGCATCAGTGAGTGTTTGAACCTTCTGTAATAGTTGCGTATGAGTCCCTCAGTTGTTTGAAAAAAATGGATCTCAAAATCATACAGTCATTGTTAGAAAGGGTGTAAATACACAAATTTGTTGGAAAAACCAAAGAATTTGTTAGACCAGAAGGATTTTTCTGAAGAACAGTGGGCAGTTTAACTGTTCAGGACAAACAAGGGACTTATGAACAACAACAACAAAAAAAGAACACAGCTGTGGATCATTCAGGTAACAACACAGTATTAAGAATCAAGTGTATTTAAACTTTTGAACCAGGTCATTTTTATAAATTCTACTATTATTTTCTCTTGTGGACTCTATGTAAACATCTTTTATAACATGCATATGATCCCTCTTATTTTGGTAAAATAATTAACATTTAGCAAATTCTTCAAGGTGTATTTACTTTTGACAACAACTTTAAGTTCACAAATAAAATATATTGTTTAAATTGTTACTGCCTTGAGTTGTTATTTTGGAATAAATATAAAATGCTTAATAACACTAATGCTGGTTGACATCATGTCGTGTCAACCAGCGACGCCCTTAGCAATCAACAAGAGCTATGCAAAAACCTAATGATACTCTGAGGACTCCAGCATTTACTGTCAAATGACAGTTCTATTGTATGTGCGTGTGGAACAGTTATGATAGGTTCACAGTGCCTACTTACGTCACCCTAGCAATAGCTGTGCTCATACCAGGTGCAGCGTCAGGGTGTCTGTAAAGATACTGTCCGTCACGCTGGGCTACTGACTGATCTGCGATTCAAATCTACAGCGTGTTGAGATCTCTCCTCGCGCTGTTTCCTCTAATAAATGAATGCTGATGAAGATTGGTCCTTTCTCTTTAGTCTGTGCAAAGGCCATAATGAATAGCTATTATGTGTCTCTATGAGACTGATCTAAATTCAATAGGCAATCACTCAGGAATCACATGCTCTTCAGTGCCATAACCCCCCCACGAAAAAAAAAAAAAACAAGTAGAAAGACTAGAAAAAGAATGAGAGGCGTGACCAGTGTTGTGACATTAGAGACAGACCCACCTACAAAAAATGCACAGAGAGATAGGAAACAGGTGCATGTCTGCTGAATCTGTCAGTGACTGTCAGATTTATTCTTGCTGTTTTTTAATCAAAAGACAAATGCATGACAAAAATGTTCCTATTGCAAACCTCCACCTCCAGACATTTGCCACTATAAAGGCTCAAAGAGCCTGTGAACAGCAGTTTGATGTCCCATAATTCCCCGGAAGGAGTAATGTTGAGGTAATCCTCTGGTTCATGTTGTGTTGTAAAGCTCTACCCCTGGAGTTAGACTAAATATATTAAAATAATATATTAAAAGTACATTTTGTTTCCCTAATATTGTTACTAAATTCATTTTTGATTAGTTAAAAAAGCAGAAGAATCTATTAGGATTAAATACAGTTAGAGTATAATGTATGTGTATTTGTTATAAGGACTCCAGAAGGTTCAGTCATGCTGAGTTCAGAGGACTTGCTCTCAAAGGTCACGCTCACTGGGGGAGAAGGAAAGGGAGGCTCCCTCAGCCAATCATACGGCCTCCTGCTGCTGATTCTGCCCCCGCTGCATCACCATGGAGATGGCAGCAATATCTGTCCCTACTGACAAGTCATACGGAAGATGCATCCATTTTTCTCAGTGGAGAGGAATATATCCGCATCTTCAGAATAGAAAAACTTCACCAAATAGCATTAATTACAGATTAATTAGCGACATCTATGCTTTTTTACCCTTTTTTTTTAAATTCCCAGGCCCCCACATCTCGCTCTTTTTAGTTTGTGAACACTTTACTCTTTCTCACAGCAGATAATGGAGAGGGTGCAAGACCAGCCTTCTTGAACTGACCCCCATCTTCTCTTCCACTCTCTATTTAACATGGGGCTTTTCTTTTCACTCCACTCATCCAGTCCATTTCTCACGCTCTCCTCTTTTGGCTTGTGCAGTTGCATCTCTGTTGTGGATTTGCAGGACGGCGGAACCCAGCCCCTTCGTGTAGTAGGCTCAATTGTGATCTCTTCAAAAAGAAACTAAACGCTCTTTTCAGAAGTCATTATTGCTGTCAAGCTTTTTAAACATGTTTGTTAAAGGGAGTGATGTCATAAGAGGAGGTGAGAAGGACAGAGGAAGTAAGAAGGAGGGAAGAGTGAACAAGAAACAGGAAGTAGGGATGTTGTGTGTATACATTTGAATGTGTGTATTAAAGCAATAAGCCCCAAGAAGCCGTGGTTTACAGTGCAATTATAACATCTAAGGGGCGTTGTCATGGTTAAAACCCCCTATAAATTCACTGTGAACCACGGCTTCACTGCAAATAAAGTGTAATGATATTAATAAAAACATTATTCTTCCACCAAACAATGTAGTTCGTCAGAAACAGTTGTTGCAACAAAGTGGTTGCCGAGCAACAAACAAGCGTAAACAAAGGAGTATGTTTGTAGAGTAATTTACAACAGCCTAGAACGTGGCTCAACCAATCAGAATCAAGGACCGGAACTATCCGTTTTATAAATATATATTAACGCGTTAACGCAAACAATTAATTTTTTCAATTTAATGGTGTTATAAATATTTAACGCAGTTAACGCAGGGGTGGGGCTAGGGATGGCCACCCCACTCACAACTACTGCTGATTTATTTATTTTTTTTGACAAAAAGTGTTTATTTAGTCGCAGAACGTCTTTATGACCACATCAAACTGGAAACTTTTCAGATGCGCACTCCGATTTCCCTTAGCGCCATGCGCTAGTCGAATGTGCACGGGAAAGGTACAGCTGACGTGGGAGCTTCAGTAGAACATCAGTGAACTACCGTCAGATAAGATGTTGTCAGGCCTTATGTCAGTAAATATGAATTTACCTGTTAAGTCAGCTTGTAGCCTGTGCGCTTCAATTGACCCTTTGCAAACAGCTTGATTGACAGGCGATCTGACCAATCAGTACACCGAATCTGCCATCAGACAGGAGAGTAGATTAACTTTGGTGGACGTAAACTTCCATTAAAGGAAGTTGTAACACTATCAGTAAACTGTCATAATGATGGTGTGTGTGAACGCAATATAAAGATTATGTAATCTTTATTTCGAATAAAGTCTGCTTTGGTCAAGATTGGCAAATCATAGCGTTCTTATGGACATGACATGTTACTCTGAGCTGCTGACAAAGCTCTAGAGAGTAAAACAAATAGTTTTTCTATGTAAATATGTGCTAAATGGACATCTTTGACCATTGTGTCTCATTTTGCAGCCTTTTCAAAGTGTTGCGCCCGAGACCAAGCCTTCTTTTCCATTCATCAGCACTGATACTATTATGCACGTTTCGTGTTTATAAGAGCAAAAACGTGTTCTGTTTGATCATCCCCTTATGCTTGTCACTCATACTTTGTTGTCAAGTTGAAGAGACAATAAAAATAAAGCACTTCTGCTCATGGGATTAGTGCGTTGACATATAGCGCAACTGCACTCATGGCGACCCGAGTTCGATTCCCCTCTTGAGGTCCTTTGCTGATCCAGCTCCCCTTTCTCCTCCCACTGCTTTCCTGTCATCTCTCAACTGTCCTATCTACAAAAATGCATAAAAAAAGAGAGCTGTTAATTACACTGTAATGTTGAATGGCTATAGTCAATGGTTAAATATTAGGAGAAAATTCATAGAGACATCAGTTGGTATCAGTGATACTTGCCTTCAGTCATAAAAAAAAAAGATGGCATTAAACAAATATCAAAAATATGCTTTCTTTATGTTGTTTCTACATTAATTTGAAGATTGAATGTGAAATTGTTGCAATGTAAATCTATAATTAAGAGTCAGTTTTTTGCGTTTTGTCTCAGGTTGCTGGCAGTATATTTTCAGCACATTAAAGATCTCAATTTAGTTGCTCTTTTGGATTCCTTACTTCCTTCTAAAACACAACAGTATCTGGTCCTTTATTGTCTAAATGTAGTATATTCGATAACATCAAATCTGTAACCATCAGAACTAAGAGGCTTACAGTAATTACAGTTCCAACATATTTGAGTGTGCTCTTAAAATATTTCTCTTTTGAGTAGAGTGACTGTATGTAAATGGGAAACAGCAGATTCAATAATTATAATACGTTAATAGTTGATAGTTCAGTTGATAGATTCTGTTATCTTTTTCCTTCCGTTATGCTCTCTCATTCTTCCCTTGCACAAGTTTTTATAACCCAAAGCTGTTATGCAAAGATAACTGACCAAAGAGGGTTTTTTTTTTTTATTTTTATTTTTATTTTTAGTGGGAGCAGTATGATGTAAACTTGGATCTTTCAGTCATCCTTTCAATACAGTGTTTTTTTTGAGAATAAAAGAAAAAGTCTAAACCTCCTTCTTGTGAGCAAACAAACATGTTTTCTGGAAAACAAGACACAATATTTTTCATAGTTTTCATTCAAGCAGCCAAGCAGTTAATTTTGTCCTACATGTTTCTGCTAAAATTCTTTGGAATGAATATCAAAGGCACAAATGAGTCAGCTGTTGACATAGTTAAGCCACAATCGCATTGACACTGTAAAAAATTGCTGCAGGTCATGAGTCTCAGTGCTGTCAGTTGCTAGTAGGCATTCCCACTATGCATCACTGTTTATTTGCATGAAGTTGAACTTTGCTTGATTTTGTCGCATCACCAACGGTCGCCGTTGCTTATGTCACTGGAAATTGCAAAATGAGTGTCTTCTGGTTGTTTTGTGGAACTGTCAAAGTCAACAACCCTAACAAATTAAAGGAGAAGTCCACTTCCAGAACAAAAATGTACAGATAATGTACTCACCCCCTTGTCATCCAAGATGTTTGTGTCCTTCTTTCTTCAGTCGTAAAAAAAAAATTGTTTTCTGAGGAAAACATTTTCTTCATATAATGGACTGCTATGGTGCCCCGAGTTTGAACTTCCAAAATGCTGTTTAAATGCGGCTTCAAACGATCCCAAATGCGGTTGTAAACCGCCAAGGAAGAAGGGTCTTATCTAGCGAAACGTTCAGTTATTTTTATTAAAAAAATACAATTTAAATACCTTTTAATGTCAAACGCTCATCTTGTCTTGCTCTGCTTTCAAGACAGTTAGGGTATGTCGAAAAACTCCAATCGTTTTTTCTCCCTCAACTTCAAAAATCATTTCAAAATCATCCTACATCGCTGCAGACGTTCTGACCCAGTCTTTGCAAAGTGAACATGCAAAAAAGATCAAACACCCTTAATAAAAAAGGTAAAACAGCGATATAGGACGATTTTGAAGTTGAGAACATGAGATGGGAGTTTTTCGACATACCCTAACTGTCATGAACTGGAAAAAAACATCCAAGCAGAGTAAGACGACCGTTTGACATTAAAAAGTATATAAATTGTATTATTTTATGAAAAGAACCGATCATTTCACTAGATAAGACCCTTCTTCCTCGGCTGGGATCGTCTGAAGCCGCATTTAAACTGTATTTTGGAAGTTCAAACTCGGAGCACCATAGAAGTCCACTATATGGAGAAAAATCCTGAAATGTTTTCCTCAAAAAACATGATTTCTTTACGACTGAAGAAAAAAAGACATAAACATCTTGGATGACAAGGGGGTGAGTGCATTATCTGTACATTTTTGTTCTGGAAATGGACTTCTCCTTTAACAGAATAGCCCAGATGATTTAGTCTTTGAAAATATGACAAGAAATGTCATTTCTTCTTATTTAAATGTCAGAATTTTAACTGCAACCTTCAAACTTGGTAGAATTTGGAGCATAGTTTATTACTTTATCTGTTTTGAACTGTCTTCAGCGCATTGATGGATGTTCCATATGTGTGTTTGCTTTTAACAGGCTGATGCTAAGATGGTCTGCGATGTTGTGAGCCGTATGGAGGATACCGAGCCCTATTCTCCAGAGCTGCTGTCCGCCATGATCCGCCTGTGGTCTGACTCAGGCATCCAGGAGTGCTTCAGCCGTGCCCGCGAGTACCAGCTCAATGACTCCGCCCAATAGTGAGTACGGCCCTCTGCTGGGAAGAGCCATTAGTGCTTTTACGCTTCATTAAGAGCATTCTGCCTAAATACCTTAATCTTTTATTATATCATTGACAATCGCACTGCAGTCCAGTTTATTTTAGAGAACCATCCACGGAGCATATATTTTATGGACTGTAAATTGAACGTGGCCACATTAGATATCGTCTACAGTATAACACGTGTAATCTTTATTTCCAATGCAGGTTGCTTTTAGAGTATTACTTGAGCTCAGCAAAATGTCACTCTGACGTGAATTTACAGATGCAATTACAGTATGCGCTGATGAAAGGTCTTGAGTTTGTGCTATACAATGTGCGGAATAACATGGAAAGAGTTCAGTCAGCGTTATATTTCTGATGTTGTGGCTTACTGTAATAGTTTGGAAAGTTTAAAGTGGTGTTTAGATGAAGACAAATTACTTGCTCATATATTGACAACATAGATTATGTTGCTATGAGGCAAATGTGGGGAGGGGAAGGATGGTTTAGGCTGCCAAAAATGAGTTTGCTAGACAAGTCTAGGAGAGGCGTCTTTGTTCTGCTTTATTTGCATATAAACATCACCAAGTTTTGCATAAGTGTTCTGCCTTTTGTTCAGTGATCAGTAAGACAAGTTGTCAGTGGTGTTTCATTAAGTTCAGGTGTATGAAACTGGAAATATCTGGAAATAAGGTTACAAGGACAATATATTTAATCTTAGGGCTGTGTGGCTGACCGGTGTTTACTGTTTTATAGTCTTTTTTTTTTTTTATATTAGCATATTCAGTTGTAATATTTGTATATGTTCAGTAACCTTGCTAATGTTTGAAAAGCTGTAATTCTTCAGGAATTATTTAATTTTAATAGACGCTTTGAATGCATAACACACACACACACATTTACATGAAAAAGGCCTTTTACATTCGTAACCTGCATTAGTTCATACAGTCTGCTTACTTTCTTACTTTAGTCACAATATCTGCAACACAGCATTGTTTCCAAATTCATTCTGTTTAAAACAATACTGTTTTCTTCTTAAATATATAATTTAATTTAATATAATTATATTTTAGATTTTATTTAGATTTATTTACATTTTTATATATTTATATTTTAATAATATTATTTTAGTCACATTATCTGCAACACAGAATTGTTTCCTAATGAATTCAGTTTAAAACAATACAGTTTTCTTTTTAAAAAATGTAATTCAATTGAATATAATTATATTTTAGTTTTTTTGTATTTATTTACATTTTCATATATTTTATATTTTAATATTATTCCAGTCATGATATCTGCAACACAACAGTGTTTCCTAGTTAATTCTGTTTAAAACAATACTGTTTTCTTCTTAAATATATTATTTAATTTAATATATTTAATATAATTCTATTTTAGATTTTATTTACATTTATTTGCATTTTTATATATTTTATATTTTAATAATATTATATTAGTCACAATATCTGCAACACAGCATTGTTTCCTAATTAATTCTGTTTAAAACGATACTGTTTTCTTTTTAAATATATAATTTAATTTAATATTAATATATTTGAGATTTTATTTGTATTTGCATTTTCATATATTTAATATTTAAAATAATGTTATTCTAGCCACAGTATCTGCAGCACAGCATTGTTTAAAACAATACTATTTTCTTCTTAAATATAATTTAAGATAATTATAATTTAGATTTTATTTGTATTTACATTTTTATACATTTTCTATTTTAATAATATTATTCCATTATTCTTTTATATATTTTAATATTGGTCGCACTGTATGTTTTTGTGTGTGTGTGTATGTTCCAATATAAAGAAGTAAAGTCTTTGTAGAGTCTTGTAGAGCTTTATTTTGCAGTGCCTAGCCTTTTTTAGCCCATCACATTTTTTCAGACTTCAAACTGCTAAAAAATGTGTGTAAAATATTTTTCTATATAGTTGTGCTCTAAATTCAGTAGCTTCACAGTGCACCGGAAACACTGCTGTACACCTGTGTTTATGTTTCTTACCTCTTATTTATTTATTTATGTATGTGTGTCTGTGTGTATTTACACTAAAGACATGGCCAGCTTGACAGGTACAACTTGTATGTCTAACCCATTCTTTCACATCAATCACTGACTAAAAAAAGCAGTTCAGGATAGATTCAAGATCATTTCCTTTGGGGTATTTATCCACCCTGGTGGTTCACAGTGTACAGCATACTGGCTTCCACATGTTTTTAGGCTGTAGGCTTGTTTTTCTCCTCCCTAAGGGTCCATTGGACTGCAGCTTGAATATCCGGAGATTTGTGACCTTGGACCACATAATCAGTCTTAAGTAGCATGGGTATATTTGTAGCAACAGCCAAAAATACATTGTATTTTTATACAATTGTATACAAAAATCATTAGGATATTAAGTAAAGATCATGTTCCATGAACATATTTCGTACATTTCCAGGGTTTCTGTAGGTTTTATGAGGGTAAATTTAAGACTAAGAAAATTTAAATACAGCACAGCACAATACAGCAATATGTTCTCTAAGTATAGTTCAAGTTTTACTTTCCCTTTCAAATTAGCAGAAATTCAGCGTCTAGCAATTGTTTGGTTTTAGTTCATTTCAGTTTTCCTCTTTTCCTCACTTTACTTTCGCTTCACATTTAAATTAGCGGCTTTAATGTAACGTAACAAACTTTTATTAACCAAATGAAAAAAATTACACCATATTATTTGCCTGATATAAAATAATAATTTTCGCAAATTTTAAATAGGTATACAAAACTAAAAATCAGTAAACGCTGTGTAACCAAATAAATAAGAAACGTAGAACGTTTATTAGCAAAACGAATAATAAAGCTTAGTAGCATGGCATACACCTTGATATAATATATATATATATATATATATATAAAAATACACAGTTTAAAGAATTAAAAATCAGCAAACACTGTGGAGCCAAATAAATGTGAAACTTCCACTATCATCTTAGATAAATGGCAGAAGTCAACAGGCTTTTTAAAATATTTTTTAAACAGGCGCCTTTGCATTTCGTTTTGAAACTCTTCCACCATGGTCTTGTCGTTCTCACCTCTCTTTTCTTGTCAGTCAGCTCGACTCACTCTCTTCAGGTGATAAATGAAATCTGATCTGTGATGCGACTGTCATTCAGCACACTGCATTGAGCAGCCATGTTGTTTTAATTGTATTGTCTGTTCTCTAACTGAACCAAATGTTTTATACGAGAAGTTCTTCTTTGGGTGACTGAAGATGAAGATAAATGCACACCATACTTAAACATGCTTACTTAAAAATACGCCATCTACCGCGTATTGTTTAATAAATATTGAGCGACCTAAGCCATGTAGCACAGAAATAATGCTTTCACTTCACTTTGAAATGAAACACACGAGGAAACATTCCCTCACAAAAATTAATGCCATGATCATATGAATTTAAGACTTCCTGCTCTGATTTAAGACCTTTTAAGGCCTTAATTCACGGAAAAGCGATTTAAGACTTTTTTAAGACCTGCGGAAACCATGATTTCTTACCATATATATATTAGAACTTAATTTTTGATTAGTAATATGCATTGCTAAGAATGTCATTTGGACAACTTTAAAGACAATTTTGCACCCTTAGATTCCAGATTTACAAATATTGTCCTATCCTAACAAACCATACATCAATAGAAAGCTTATTTATCAGCTTTTAGATGATATATCAATCTCAATTAAAAAAAAAATTGACCCTTATGACTGGTTTTGTGGTCCAGGGTCGCATTTTAGAACATTTCCGACCAAGGCGCAGTGGTCTTTTACAGAGTCAGATCCTGAAACAGGATTAGATTGGCCCTCGTAGTCATTTGCTCTCTGGAAAACGTCCATCATTATCAGAACTTCTTCCACTATTTCTGTCCTTCCTCTCTCCTCTCTCACACTCACCACCCTCTACTATGTAGCTCTGATACTGCCCACTTTATGGTGCCATAGAGGAGTCTATCCACTCTTGTCCATCCTTTGAAAAGCTCCTCCCCTTCCAACACTGCAGTCATTCCCCATCTCTCCAGTTATGTTCCTCTTATCTCTCAGCTTTGTTCCTGATCAGTTTTATTTTCTTTTCGACTTCTTCTTTTCAGTTGTGGCTAATTTCATTTTTTCAGTAATATTTTTTTTTAAGTAGAAGTGTTTCACTTCTGGTAAAAGAGAGACAAGTCAGAATTGTGATGGCTTCTGATGGCCTGAACTGAAACTTGCTATATAGCTTCTTGACGTTTCCAGAGCAAACATAAGAAATCTCTATGTTCTTATTGAAGTCTTGGACAGTACAATGACATTCTGTGATAAATGATTCATCTTTCAGATGAACCTCCAGTGGCTTTGCCTTCAGAAGCTACAGGAAGTTTGACTTATTCTCAATTTTTTCGTGAGTCTGATAGTGTATCTTTACTGAATTACTGTCACAATCAAAATGACTTGTATCCTGGCAGCTAGGTTATTTGTCATTGTCAAGAAAGTTCCTCAACAACGAGAGTTGCTGATAAAGTTTCTTTTCCCTGCTACAGATATCTACGGCTACTAAAACTTATATAAAGTATAGAAGGTTTACTGTAAAAGTCATCCAGAATCAAAATTCTGTCATCATTTATTATTCTTTATGTGGTAGACAAAAGAAAATACTTAATAATGTGTATTGTCCATTCAATGTCATATTTTGTATTCTACAAAAGAAAGAAAATCATACAGGTTTTGTATGACATGAGGGTGAATAAATCATAACAGAATTGTCATTTTTGGGTGAACTATCCCTTTAAGCAACAGTACAGTAATTCCAGAGGTCACGTCTCTTTTATTTCCATATTCATTTTAACTCTGCACTACAATTTCTCCAAGAATCATTGAATTGGCTCATAGTAGCGTCCTTGCAGCACCCAGAATTTCAAGCCTTTTTGTTACCACAATAAATGTGTTAACAATGTCCCCAGTGCCCTGCAGTTCTTTTTCCTGCACATCTTTCTGTCTCTCTCTCCATGATGGGGAGCAGCAGACAGCAGGCAGGCCGCTGAGAGGTGTTGCCAGGCAGAGCACTCAAGCAGCAGCAGGAAACAGAGGGAGGGTGGAGAGAGAAAGAAAGAAAGATGGTGTATGAGAGAGAGAGAGAGAGCAGGGGGAAGGGCAGAGCTGGCAAGCAGCCTGAGTGGTAGAGAGATACGAGTTTCCCATACTAAAAGGAGAGAGAGAAGTAAAGAAACCCTACAGCACAACCCCGCCCGCATGTCCATTAGGCCTAAAACGACAGAGTGAAGTCCACATAGCGTGTTGTCATATTTATAAAAGATTTACAATAACACATACAGCTACTCCCAAGAACACCATCGGGGCATTGAGTGCATAGGAGATAAAAACCTTAGCACTGCTGCGAATATCACAATGCGCTTGCGCGTACGCAGACTTGTACATAAAAGCACACAATTCTTCCTTTAAAGGGATAGTTCACCTAAAAATGAAAATTCTGGCATTAATTACTCACCCTCATGTCGTTCCAAACCCGTAAGGGTTCATCTTCAGAACACAAATTAAGATATTTTTGATGAAATCCGAGAGCTTTTTGACCCTGCATAGACAGCAATGCAACTGACACGTTAAAGGCCCAGAAAGGTAGTAAGGACATCATTAAAATAGCCCAAAATAGTCGTTATTTTTGTTTTCTTTCTGCACAAAAAGTATTCTTGTAGCTTCATAGCATTAAGGTTGAAGCACTGATGCCAGATGGACTATTTTATCGGATATCCATACTGCCTTTCTGGGCCTTGAACGTGTCACTCACGTTGCCGTCTATGCAGGGTCGGAAAGCTCTTGGATTTTATTAGAAATAGATTAACGAAGGTCTTACGGGTAAGGAACGACATGAGGGTGAGTAATTCATTATTGGATAAACTATCCCATTAATGTGTATATTCTCTGCACCTACAGCCAAACAGGCATTTGAAACGTATTATGATATTATTTTGTGATACACACGCACACAGATATAAATGTGCGTGTGTGTGTGTTTAAATAATGTTTATTAATAATTTTTTTTTTAAATGTTTTTAAAAGAAGTCTCTTATGCTCACCAAGGCTGCATTTATTTAATGAAATACTGTATAAAACTGTAATACTGTGAAATCCACTTACAGTGTAAAACACTGTCTAGTTTTCTGTTTTCATATATTTAAAATGTAGTTTATTCCTGTCATATCAAAGTTTAATTTTCAGCAGCCCTTACTTCAGTCTTTAGTATCACTTGATTCTTCAGAAATGTTTGGTGCTCAATTATTATGAATTATTATTTGTGCTGCTCAAATATTATTAATGGTTCTTATTATTACCAATTTTAAAAATGGTTCTGACAGCTTAATATTTTTTCTGGAAACCATGATTCTTTGACGAATAGAAATCTTATATATACACTACCAGTCAAAGGTTTTTGAACAGTAAGATTTTTAATATATTTTTTAAAGAAGTCTCTTCTGCTCACCAAGGCTACATTTATTTGATCCAAAGTACAGCAAAAACAGTAACCTTTTGAAATATTTTTATTATTATTTAAGTCACATGATCCTTCAGAAATCATTCTAATATTCTGATTTACTGCCCAAAAACATTTATTATTATTATTATGTTTAAAACAGATGGGTATAATTTTTTGCAGGTTCTTTGATGAATAGAAAGTTCAGAAGAAAAACATTTATCTGAAATAGAAATCTTTTGTGACATTATAAATGTCTTTATTATCACTTTTGATCAATTTAAAGCATCCTTGCTATATAAAAGTATATTTATATATTTATATATATAAAAAATTATACTGACTCCAAGCTTTTAAATGCTACAGTGTATAATGTTACAAAAGCTTTTTATTTCAGATAAATGCTGATCTCTTTATCTTTCTATTCATCAAAGAATCCTGAAAAAAATGTACTCAACTGTTTTAAGTATTTGATCAAATATAAACCAGTTATTTTAAATAGTACTGTACATCATGAGTCTCTAAACCATGACTCAGGTGAAATTTGCCTTTAGTCAAATGTAATCAAAGATTACCAGCACTTATAGTGGTTTTATCAGGCCAGCACAGACAGTTGCTTTCTAAAAAAAAGCTTATGGAAATCCTCAGTTAACATAGCTGCCCTAAATCTGCTATTTGTTAATAGACAAAATATGCTGAGAGGAATACATGCGCAGCCAGCAAGATACAGGTCACAAAGGAAGATGCTTTAGAGAGAGGGTGAGGTAGCACTAACACTATCAAAGAAAAGAGATTAAAAAATAATGTCAGTGTATGGTCACCCTTATTAGTGCTGTTCAAGTGATGTCCCATTTGAGATCGTGTCCTATGAGATCAGTTCATACTTGAGTACTTAAGTTCATACTGTGTCAGGTAGACTTGAGTTAAGTGCCACTAAGCGATCCTACAAACCAAAAGCACCACTATTAAACATTAATACAACTTAGCAAGTTACAGTCACAGCAACAGCACCCCCTAGAGTCAGTGTGGTGAACCATAAGACAAATAGAAAGAGAAATATGCAAAATACATGTTAAGACCTTGCTGTATTCTTTCTTAAAGGACTGAGAATATATAAAGTGGGACATCTGAGAATTGTATTAGGCATTATATATATTAATGATCTAGAAATAGTGCAGCATCTTCCATTTACATCATATGATTTCTGTTTTAACATTTTCAAAACGCTAAAACTTTCCAGGTTTAAAATAGATTCTGTTTCCCAGTTCTTCCCAGTGGTCTGAGACTTTTGGACCTCACATGTCATAGACCTTGCCCTCACTTCCTGTCTCTTATTTATTTTTTTAGTCCTGTTTCTGCTCTCTTCCCCAATTTTGGGCCTTATATCAATTTCAGCCTGTGTCTTTATCAACCGCTGAATCTGGCTCTGTGTCACTACATCTGTGGATGCTTGGCACAGGGCATTTCACATCATTATCCGATATTCACCTACTGTTTATCACTAAATCATTTTAGATTTAGTGTTTAGCGAGGCTGCGTGATGTTGTAAGTGGAATTATTTGTTGGAGGGGATGTTATGAGGTCAGGAGGCCGTATATGTAGCCCGAGACAGTAGCATTATAAGGGGGAGGAGATGAATGAGTCACAGAAAAATAAATGTAAAAATGAAATGTGACAATCAATATGGAGGCTGTAGGGTGTCCCGCCTTTCAGTGCCATTTGCCATTTTCATATACACTACCAGAATTTTAAAGAATTCCCTTCTGCTCACCATGCCTGCATTTATTTGATCCAAAATACAGCAAAAGCTGTAATATTGTGAAATTATTTTTACTATTTAAAATAATGGATTTTTATTTGAATATATTTTCAAATTTAATTTATTCCTGTGATCAAAGCTAAATCTTTAGCATCATTACTCCAGTCTTCAGTGTCACATGATCCTTCAGAAATCATTCTAATACGCTGATTTGCTATTCAAGAAACATATTAGTATTATTATTATTTTTATCAATATTTAAAACAGTTGTGTGAATTTTTCAGGGCTTTTTGATAAATAAAAAGATCTAAAGATCAGCATTTATCTGAAATAAAAAGCTTTTGTAACATTATACACTATACCATTTAAAAGCTTGGAGTCAGTATATTCTTTTTTCTTTTTTGGGGGGAAGGAAATGATAGAAATCAACACTTTTATTAAGCAAGGATGCTTTAAATTGATCAAAAGTGAGGATAAAGTCATTTATGATGTTACAAAATATTTATATTTCAGATAAATGCTGTTCTTCTGAACTTTCTATTCATCAAAGCAACCTGAAAAAATTCTACTCAGCTGTTTTCAGCATAAAACTAATACTTCATGTTTTTTTTTCAGCAGCAAATTAGACTATTAGAATGATTTTTGAAGGATCATGTGACTGGAGTAATGATGCTAAAAATTTTACAGCTTTAAAATCACAGGAATAAATGACATATTAAAATGTATTCAAATAGAAAACAGTTATTTTAAATAGAAAAATATTTCAAAATTGTACTGTTTTTGCTGTACTTTGGATCAAATAAATGCAGGCTTGGTGAGCAGAGGAGACTTCTCTTAAAAAAAAAAAAAACATAAAAAAATCTAGTAGTGTACTTGCTTGTTTACTCAAGTACAAGGTACATTTATGGTGATGTTGTCAAATTTGAATATAATATTGCCTCATAATTGAGACAAACAAGATTATTCAAGTAGATATGACTAAATACTACACTACTATTCAAAATTCGGTATCTGTACAATTTTATTTGGTTTTAAACGAAGTCTCTTATGCCCACAAAGGCTGCATTTGTTTGTAAAACAATAAAACTGTAAAAAAGTAGTATTACAATTTAAAATAACTGTTTTCTATTTTAGTATTTTTAAAACACCGTTGTCAGTGTCACATGATGCTTCAGAAATCATTCTAAAATGCTGATTTAAATGTTCAATATTATCAATTTTGGAAGCAGTTGCGTTGCTTAATATTTTTTCTTAATAATATTAATTAAATATAACTTAATATTTATTTGAAACAGAAATATTTTGTAATATCATAAATCCCTGTCTCTTTTGATTAATGTATTGTATCATTGCTTAATAAAAGTATTAATGTCAATAATACGTTCATTAATCAATTATTAATTAGATTTTTTTTATCTTACGATCTCCAAACGTTAGTGTACAGATTAGCTATGTAGCTATAGAAGGAATTTCCAAGATGGCGGCAAGGTGAACTGACTTGCCTTAAAGGGACATTGGTGTAGTTGAGCGCTGTAGACGGTAACGACAGTGGAATGTTTACATTTCCCTGAAGAATTCTGTAGCAACCAAGGAAACCTTCGACTGCAATATCCTTTTCCACAGATGGACAGGAAAGGAAGGGATAGAAGAAAGAGAGAGAAGCCAAAATGAAAGGGACAGAACAGCATGCACACATAAGAATATGAGATATAATTACACAGGATACAAAATGAAAAATCGAACTGATCCAGAACGATAGTTGTTTAGAAACCAAATACATTTCCAGAAGAAATACTTGCAGTAATTTCCCTCTAAATGTGTCAAAACATTTTTGGAATTGCATTTTGATGTAATCATCCATTAGTGTCTACTGTCTACCAGTATTACCAGCCAAAGGCTTTGATGGATGTTTCGGCGTCTCGCGGTACTCAACCTTCAATTCAACTGGCATCCAATTTGGAAGCACACATATTTCACTGTTTCTTTCATCTGGAAGATAAATGACATCCACAGCCTTGGAGAATATGCATCACGCATTGTTGAAAAGCAGGCTCGGTCCTCCCTGTCTGCTTGCATCACTGTTGCATTTTTGAGAGGATAGTGTGTGTCTATGTATGCGTGTTAGCTGTGAGTGGCACAAGAAAGATGTTTCATGTGTTATTTGGACTTTATGTCCAATAGTCTGACTTCCTGTGTCTAAGACACTGTTGTTCAAAAAGCAGTCTTTTTTCTGTCAGAGCATAAATGTGACCCTGGACCACAAAATCAGTCGTAAGTAGCACGGGTATATTTGTAGCAATAGTGAACAATATATAGTATGGGTCAAAATTATCCATTTTTCTTATTTGCCAAAAATCTTTAGGATATTAAGTAAAGATCCTTATTTCCTACCATATATATATATATATATATATATACATAATTTTTGATTAGTAATATGCATTGCTAAGAAGGTCATTTGGACAACTTTAAAGGCAGTTTTCTCAATATTTAGATTTTTTTGCACCCTCAGATTCCAGATTTTCAAATAGTTGTTTCTTGGCCAAATACTGTTCTATCATAACAAACCATGCATCAGTGGAAAACATATTTATTCAGCTTTTAGATAAAACCCTCATTGGCTCTTTGGCCCTTATGACTGGTTTTGTGGTTCAGGGTCACACATAAGAATGTGTCAACAAAATATGACATGCGAGATCACTTCGTTCTGTGCTTAGCAAAGCTGCATTTATTTAATCAAAGATACAGTAATGTTGTTTAATAATATTACAATTTAAGCTATTTTAATAAGTTTTAAAATGTAATTGATTCCTGTGATGGCTGAATTTTCAGCAGCCTTCAGTGTCTCATGATCCTTCAGAAATTGTTTTTGTAGAGACATTTTGTAGTAATAAGTTCAATAAAACAGCTTTATTTGTAACATTATAATGTAAATGCTTTTATTGTCACTTTTGATCAATTTAATGCATGCTTGACGAATAAAAATGTTTTCATTTCTTACCGATCTGAGTATGCCTGATTATAATGCCTTCATTTGATAAATTACTGATAATATGGTCAATAAAATTTGTATTGAAGGAGAACTCCACTTCCAGAACAACAGTTTGCAAATAATTTACTCACCCCCTTGTCATCCAGGATGTTCATGTCTTTCTGTCTTCAGTCGTAAAGAAATTATGGTTTTTGAGGAAAGCATTTCAGGATTTTTCTCTCTATAATGGACTTCATTGGTGCCCCGATTTTGATTTTGGGCTGGGATCGTTTAGAGCCCTTTGAAGCTGCATTTAAACTGCATTTTGGAAGTTCAAAATCACGGCACTAATGAAGTCCATTATATGGAGAAAAGTCCTGAAATGCTTTCCTCAAAAACCATAATTTCTTTACGACAGAAGACAGAAAGACATGAACATCTCGGATGACAAGGGGGTGAGTAAATTATTTGTATATTGTTTTTCTGGAAGCGGACTTCTCCTTTACCTGTGCTTGGCAAATTGTGGTTTTAGTGCAAGTCTAATGTATATTGAAAAGATGTGTTTTTGTAAAGCTGCAAATCGATTAGTCACGATTAATCAGTTTAAAATAAAAGTTTATGTTTTCATACTATATGTGTGTGTACTGTGTATATCTATTATGTATATATAAATACACACACGCATATATGTATTTATTTAAAAAATATATTTGTAAGTATTGTATGTATATGTATGTAAACACTTGTATATTACATATAAATCTAACATATTTTCCTTAACATATACATGTGTGTGTGTATTTATATATACATAATAAATATACACAGTACACACACATATAGTATGTAAACAAACTTTTATTTTGAACCGATTCATCGCGACAAATCGTTTTTGCTGAAAATAATGGAAGTTACTGAATTTAAATAACACAATTTAGTGCTTTTAACACTTGGTCAACTATTTTGCGGCTGGTTATTGAATAAAATATGAGATTTTGTGCTGAAGTATTCAAGAATTGTTTAGTGAATTCACAAACACCCTTATAAAAGATTGATTCATGTTTTTATGCATTAGGTAATAAAAACAACTGGATTTCCTTGGTTGAAAAGCTTCTAGTATCTCTAAAGAGACTTTTCTACTTCATGTGAATGACAGTTGCTAAGATTCTGTGGAAAGCTGTAAGTCCTAACTGACATGTCTTCTTTCTTTCTCCAGTTACTTAGACAGTTTAGATCGGATCGGTGCTGCGGACTACCAGCCCACAGAGCAGGACATTCTACGAACTCGAGTGAAGACCACCGGGATTGTAGAAACCCACTTCACCTTCAAGAACCTGCACTTCAGGTGAGACTGATTGCCATGTAATTTATGCATCTGAACGTACAGCGTGTAATTCAGAGCCTCGCACTGGCTGTTAGAGTACTACAGTTATCATTTTCACTCATTCATGATTCATAATCAGGCATGTTTTAGATAAAAAGTCTGATCTCATATATGTATACTCGTCTTTTAAGCAAAAAAAGTGTTTTGAACTCACATTACAACTGGAGTGGTTACAGACCGAGATGAATATTGCCAAACACACTTCATATCATCTCATTCTCAGGTTTTTTACACTCTCTCAGCTGATAGCACGTGAAAACAGGCGACTAAAATAAAAGTGTTGATGGGAGTAAGACAGA
This sequence comes from Labeo catla, assembly GCA_012976165.1. NCBI lineage: Eukaryota > Metazoa > Chordata > Actinopteri > Cypriniformes > Cyprinidae > Labeo > Labeo catla. Next base: position 1,052,383 of record VONZ01000004.1, read on the forward strand.
TAGATCTGCCTCCATTATTCAGATTTAGAATCACAGCATACTGTTACGGCAGAAACTAGCATTTTCACAGAAAAGGCAGGACCTCAGTGGACAGCTAAATTACATGTTCTGAAACTGATACTACTATCTGAATGACACATCTGTTATTGATATTAAGTGAAAATCATTACAGATTTAAAGTCCCCATGAAATCATTTTTTTTTTTTAGCTTTAAGTATGAATATGTTAGCCTGAAGGTTATCTATAAGCTAGTGTGCTCCAAAACAATAACAAAATTCGCATATACAGGCATTCAGATTACAGTCTCTCACTTCCACCAATATGGATCAGTGATTTTGATGACATCACCCTGCACTTCAGCATCTCATCAAACTTTGTGTCCAATCAAATGCTTTCTAGAATCCAAAGCGTCCCACCCTTACACTATAAATATAAACACTGTGTGTTTTAAAGCACTTCGGTGGACCTTTTAGGGCTGTGTAGTCAAAAACAGTGATTAAAATGTTTTTTAGGATTCCTAATAGAAAATAGAAAGTTCAAATGGACAGCATTTGTTAGAAATCTTTTTTTAACATTGTAAATGTCTTTACTATTTTACCTTTGATTAATTTGAAGCATCCTTTTTGAATGAATGTATTAATTTTTTTAAAAAACAACAAAAAAGTACTGATCGTAAACTTTTAAACAGTATGTTGTGTGATGCAGTGCATTATGGTGCAGTGCTCATGTTGAGTTGTGTCCACTCAGGCTGTTTGATGTGGGAGGTCAGAGGTCGGAGAGGAAGAAATGGATCCACTGCTTTGAGGACGTGACCGCTATTATCTTCTGTGTGGCTCTGAGTGGATACGACCAGGTGCTTCATGAAGACGAGACCACGGTAAGCAACGAATGCACACTCGCACACAGAGACGCAAACACGCACATCTGTGCTTACGCTTTGACACACACTATTTGTGTGACTGAATTGCACGTACACACACTCAGCGGCAGTGTTTCATATACACTCAAGTGTGCACACTTAACACACTAACAAAATGATTCATGGGTATTTTAATATGTTTTCTTATGCTTTAAAAGAGCTGCCTCAGATAAGATGAGCACAGAGACGTCAAATCTTAATGGACTGCACTGCTGTAACTACATGATCTTCATCCACTGTTGATCAAAACACTGTAATTGCAATTATGTTGCCATTCAAGTGAACATGATCATAGTGTGCTGTGTGATCATTCACAGCCTTATAATTAAAACAGGGCTGCTGAACCTTTTTTGTTTTCCTGGTTTTTCGACATTTTTAAGGTCAATGTTGTTGATCAATCAGCCTTCATTGTGAACTCCCACACTAATCGGCACATTAGGTAATGCTGCATGTGTCATCTTGTGCATACTGCATTCTGTAATTCTTGGAAATAGTAAATTATTGTGATAGAAATAATACTTAGTTCACCCAAAAATTAACGACTCACCCTCAAGTCGTTTCAAACCCATAAGATCATCTTCGGAACACAAATCACACGGATCAGCTTTCTGATCCTGCATAGACAAAAATGGAACTGACATGTTCAAGGCCCAGAAAGATAGTAAGGACATTGTTAAAATAGTCTATTTTTAATAGACTGTTTTAACAATGTCCTTACTGCCTTTCTGGATAGATGGGTGATGATCGAAGGACTTAAGGGTTTGAAACGACATGAGGGTGAGAAAATTAATGACAGAATTTAAATTTTTGGGTGAATTATCACTTTACTAATAATACTATTATTAGCATTTTATATTTTTTTCATAATCATCACCATACTGTTTTGTAAGTCTGTTGGAGACTAGCTGTTTGCAAACATGAGTTAAAATGTGGGTGGCCTCGGTTTGAATCATGGGTTATGTTTTGATGCCCCACACACTGTACCATCAAATTTAAGCAAAAATTAATTAAAAACAAAACAATTATTTGGATAAGTCTGATAATGTCATAGCTTTGAGTATCGTAGCTGTCATGTCTGTTTTACAAATGCTTATCCCGTGCTAACTAGCTGTGCGCATGATGGTTTCTCAGAGTGCTGGGGTTCCCGCTGGGCCAAGAATGAATAATATGCTTGAAAATGTTTGGAAATTTTCCAGTTTTTCTATTTTGTTTTTTATGTTTTTGCCAACGCATTTAGTAACTTGTTGTCTTGGGGTGTCAGAATGAATTTGTACCTCTACTTAAAATGGTAATTTTGTTGATTGTTACCCTAGTCAAGCGTTAAGGTCGGCATGTAGGCTTAGTGGAGTGTTTTGTCTCCTGATGTTGTCATTAGTTTAACACCACAAGCACCTTTGCTCACCATGTTCATTTCTTATAGACAACATGAGATGAAAAACACATGAATATTAAAAATAGCTGTTTAAAATTAAGGAAACAGCAATTAAGTTGATATAATTTAACAAATTATTGTTTTTTTTTAAATTATTGATAGCTATTTGAACGTTATATAGGCAAGTTATAAGTAATGACAACTTGTAACTATGAATGTTTACTGAAAGGAATAGTTCACCCAAAAATCAAAATTCTGTCTTTAAGTACTCATCCTCATGTCATTCCAAACCAGACCTTTATTCATCTTAGGAACACAAATTAAGATATTTGTGATAAAATCTTAAAGCTTTCTGACCCTGCATAGACAGCAACACAACTGACACATTCAAGGCCCAGAAAGGTAGTAAGGACATCATTAAAATTAGGGATGCACGATATTATGGGACCAATATCAGAATCTGCCGGTAAAGGCTTTAAATGTAAATATCGGCATCGGCCCGATATGAAAAATTATGCCAACATGAGGAATAACTCAGGGTTTGCTAGCGATTAGATCACGGCAGCAGTGTGACTGATTCTTGAGTTTTGCCTGAATGATGATTAGATTTACTGTTATGGATCGCTGTTTTTAATCAGAGGATGCACGTACTGAATGACGCATTCATTCATTGTGTGAAAGAGTAAACAGTAGGGGTGTAACGATACATGTATTCGCACCGAACCGTCACGGTACAGGCATCTTGATTCGGTGCATGAAGCCTTACAACGAATACAGGCAATTCACCCTCAATCCAGAAGGGGCACCCACAGTAATGCTACGCTGTTTGATAACCGCCGGCAGAAGAACAGCGAATGCCAGGAGTTGCGCACTTGAAAACAAAGCCCACTAGACAGTGACCCACTAGACCATGTGCTGATTCTGAACGCGTCTCTCACTGACAAATGAGTATACTTTAAAGGCTTGCGCACTCAACTTCTCTGCGACATGGAGCTTTGTGGCTCCATTTCAGCACAAATCCAAATATTCCATAATATTTCCATATTTGCGATGCATCCAAATGCTAAACTATTATTTTTTACATTTTATTATGTAACTTATAGACTTTGTACTTCAGTCACATTCTAACGGTGACACAGTGAGGTAGGCGCGCTAATGTTCACTGTGCACTGTCAAGTTAGCAGTGCTAGAATACTGGAACTGATAAGTTTTGTGTTTGTGTGGTGATTACTTCAACTTTCCTCATACCAGCAAAATCAACTTAAACAAAAAACAAATATAATGTCGCTTTCTGCCATTTGAGTTTCCTTTCTGTCACAAAACTGAACTGAAACTCAGCAAATATAGGCTACGTTACGTGTCGCACAGTTTTTTCTCTTGTCTATCAGTTAATTAAATTAAATATATTTCAAGTATTTTTTCCTTGAATGTATGTATGTATGTACTGCAGATTTTATAGCCTATATATGACAGTATTATTAGTTAGTAGTTAGTAATTAGTTAGTAATTAGTATTTTCACATGTGGGTGGAAAAAATTGTAATTTGTACTACTGTCTGTATATGAAAAAAAAGAACCTAGCATAGTAGATTTGTTTTTGTTTTTTTTTGTTGTAACAAAATCGTATCGAACCGTGACCCTCGAACAGAGGTACGTACCAAACCGTGACATCTGTGTACCATTACACCCCTAGTAAACAGTATTAGCAGGTGCATTGGCAGCAGCAGCAGCCTCCTCCAGGTCCTAGTGCCTGCTTAAAAAGGAGTTTTAATTCCGTAGGGGGCGCTGTTGGCTTACTTCTAATAAAATGAAAGTAAAATAAACAAATAACATTTAGACTGTTTCTGATTACACAAGGCAATAATTGATGTCATTAAATCATGAGAATGTTTTTATTTAATGGTCAGAAGCTGTTGCTTACATGAATAAAAAAAAATCACCAACATGGCACTTGTAAATTAAATAACTTTATATGTACTGACTTATTCATTGTGTGTAATATGATACATTTTTTTTAAACAAATTATTATAAAATGGTAAGGTTACCACTGCATTTTTCTGAAAAAAATAGTTTATTTATAGTTATTTTCAAAGCTTCAAAGTACTGTCATTATTAAAGAACTTCATTTTTGTTTATTTAATTCTAACAAATACGTCCTTCTTAAAAGTGAACCAAAATGAAAAATAACTTGTTTATCATTTCCGCACAGGAAATGCTTTTTTTGCTGAAAGAGAACAAAAATACCGACTTCATTCAACAATTTCTGCTCTTCCATGTCAGTCTTCGATGTGTACAAAAGAAATTTGTTGACCAAAGTAGTTATTTTTGTTTTCTTTGCACGCAAAAAGTATTCTCGTAACATTATGATTGAACCACTGATATCATATGGACTATTTTAATGATGTCCGTACTACCTTTCTGGGCCTTGAACGTGTCAGTTGCGTTGCTGTCTATGCAGGGTCAGTAAGCTCTCGGATTTCATCAAAAATATCTTCATTTGTGTTCTGAAAATGAACAAAGTTATTACAGGCTTGGAATGACATGAGGTTGAGTCATTAAGGACAGAATTTAGATTTTTGAATGAACTAACCACTTAAAATAAATAGGGAGACAAGTTCAACAGAAAAAAGCCAAACAAACTTCGTTTTAAGTTCTGTGAACCCTTTTACAGTGTCCTTTAAAAGAAAAAACAAAGAATTATTAATGTCCCCAACGCTATTGATTGATTCTGTGACCATGCCAGCTGAATCATGGCAGGCGTGATGAGTCATGTTTGGATGTCTGTGTGTAACACAGGCCTCAGATCTGCCCAGACACACTCTCTCTCGACAAACTCCGATAAGAGAATTTTTACAACATCAGAGGGATTTACGGTGACGCGTTTTAGACATAGGAGGGCTTTTATGGCTAGAAAAGTGGACACTCATAAATACAGCGACTCTCAAGCGCCCATATTCACCTGATCTATGGAAGCGATAAAAAGCGAAGACAGATTCTATTATTCTGTAAGAAAGTCCTGGCGAAACAAACGGACGGAGATAAACACACATACAGATCCTGTGAATACACGCATCTCCTGTCAGTGCTCGCCCATTCAGCGCTCTATCAGTGTTTACGCATTTGCCGTCTCACATTCTGTCCCGACCTTCTCTCCTGTGCACCCTGTGGCCTTTCCTCCTCCGTTTCAACACGAACATGCGTTCAGTGTGCGTTCCTTCAAGTTTGACCTGTGTGAGACTTTTTCTGTTTAGAGCTGTTCTTTTCTTCATTTGTGACAACGCATGGACCGATTCTGCATTGCTCCACTGCTGTTTAGCATTTTAGTGTGCGTGTTTGTACGTGTGGGTCTGTGAGCACCAACAGCAGTGGTATCTGGGGATGGGAAATGTGAGTGAAGTGCTGAAGTGTTGGGTTCTGGTGCATGTCCGGCTCCGCTCGGCTGCTCCCGTGGCCTCCAGCGGCCACCTCTGCATCTGCGTCTCTTCTTCAAAACATCTCAGCTGCTCTCCTGTCATCTCTCGCCATCGGCTTTCTTCTCTAACCAATCACTAAACAATCCAGCCCAGCTCTACAGACGGCCCTTCCACAGGTATGAAATTACCATCACCGACCTCAGTTGAAGTATATGCTAAAAAGAGCTGGAAGCAGTAAGCTTTATGTTGTGCTTTAATTTACGGGTCAGCCCAAAATGAAAATTCTGTTATTTCGTTTAAATTCGCTACACACTTTTTTGTACTTAAAAATCTCACGTATAATTTAATGCTACTTACTGTTTCTTTGTAATTATTGGTTAAATGTACTAGTAATTTTTAAGTGAAAATGGTTTTGACGTAAACCCTACACCAACTTTTTTGAATGCATCTATACAATTAAAATCAATGGGGTCAAATGTTGTTTTGGACCCCATTGACGTTCATTGTATGGATGAAATCAGTTTAAAAAATCTGGTTTTGTCTTTCACAGAAGAAATATTGTCATACGGGATATTCATTTTTTATTAAACTACTCTTAGGAGAAGTTCACTTCCACAACAGAATTGTACGAATGATTTATTCACCCCCTTGTCATCCAAAACGTTCATGTCTTTCTTTCTTCAGTCATAAAGAAATTGTTTTTTTAAGGAAAAAAATTCAGGAATGTTCTCCATATAGTGGACTTCTTTGGTGGCCGTGAATTTGAACTTCTAAAATGCAGTTTAAATGCAGCTTCAAAGGACTCCAAACAATCCCAGCTGAGGAAGAAGGGTCTTATCTAGCGAAACGATCGGTTATTTTCTAAAAAAATTGACAATTCATATACTTTTTAACCTCAAGTCTAGCTCTGTGTGAACTCTGCATTCCGGTTAACGACAGTTAGGGTATGTCGAAAAACTCCCATCTCATTTTCTCCTCCAACTTCAAAATCGTCCTACATCGCTGTTTTACCGTTTTTTGTAAAGGGCGTTTGATCCTCCTTGCGTGTTTACTTTGTAAACTGTGGGTCGGTATGTCTGCAGCGATGTAGGATGATTTTGAAGTTGAAAAACGAGAAAACGAGATGGGAGTTTTTCGACATACCCTAACAAGATGAGCGTTTGAGGTTAAAAAGTATATAAATTGTACAGTTTTTAGAAAATAACAAATCGTTTTGCTAGATAAGACCCTTCTTCCTCGGATTGTTTAGAGTCCTTTAAAGCTGCATTTAAACTGCATTTTGGAAGTTCAAACTCGCAGCATTTGAAGTTCACTATATGAAGAAAAGCCCTGAAATGTTTGCCTCAGAAAACATAATTTCTTATCGACTGAAGAAAGAACGACATGAACATCTTGGATGACAAGGGGGTGAGTAAATTATCTGTAAATTTTTGTTCTGGAAGTGAACTTCTCTTTTAACTGTCTGCTTGTTTCTGATATATACTAGTTTCTGTAGTTAAATTTTATCAGATATTCTATATGCATTGCTGTTTCTGTCAAAAACCTCAATTTTTAATTGGCTGTTGCTGGCTGAAGTGATCGGCTGACCTCGTTCTTTCCAGTTTCCTCCTAAAATGATCGGACACATCAAAGAGAGCCACTGCTTCCAACTCTGAATTCATTACCATTCAGATGACAAACAAATAATGAGCAGAATAATTTATTAATTGCATATGAAAATAAGGACAGTGTATATCTTTACCATTTTCCCGTTAGAATTAACATGAGATTCATTGTACACCATCATGATGAGATAAGTAATTCATTTCTTAGGTAGCAGAATATATTTAGTTTCCTTTTCTGGCTTCTTGGCTCTGTTAAATCTCCTTTCTTTTTTCTGTTCATGTCTCACTTCATATTCTAATTTTGCACTCAAAGTGTGATTGCACCTGAATGTGTGTGCAAGTGTGGATAAGAGCGCCTGAGAGTGAGCGTGTGTGTATATGCATTTAATTTGCTATAAATTGGGGACAGTTTTGTTGTATATTTTCTATTTTAAAAACGCAAAATGATTTATTGTAAAGGTGGGATTATGCATGTGCAAGATCAAATAGGGCAAAAAACAGAAAAAATGTGTCCCCATTTATAGCTGAGTAAATTTGTGTCTGTGTGTTCATAGATGCATGTCTGTAAATGATGTTGATGTCTTATTTTTCTTTTTGCAGAATCGTATGCACGAGTCCTTGAAGCTGTTTGACAGCATCTGCAACAACAAATGGTTCACAAACACCTCCATCATTCTCTTTCTCAACAAGAAGGACATATTTGAGGAGAAAATTAAGAAATCTCCCTTAAGTATCTGCTTTCCAGAGTACACAGGTAAACTCATTAACCTGGTGTTAAGAAATGCTTGCAAATGAAGAAAGAACAGAGAGGATAAAAAGACACAATAATTGATGAGGCCAGGGCTGCAGAAAAACACTCTCTCCGGAAGCCAATTAACACAATAAATCTTTAAGAGAAGAACCGTCCTGTTATTTTATTCCTTGTGGATGGATTCACACTCCTAATCTAGACAGCTTGCATTTCTGTTATTCTCCAAGCACTGAGGGGGAAACAGCCACAAACAGTCACCTGTTATTCCCTGTTGATTTTTATTTTGTAGCTCTGAGCTTTTCATCTTCCTCCATAGCGGTTTTTAAACATTTCCTCACCCATTGTACTGAGTGATATATGGAAGACAGGTAGCACAGACAATCACAAATAAGTTTGAGAGACAGAAAGAAGTTTCTTGAGAATGTGCTGAGTAATTGTTGTCAGAGAAAAATTGCCTGAAGAGATGTTCGCTGCCTGAGGAAATTTATCTTAGTGTGAAAAATTTCCTACAAAAAGATTTTTTAAAAAATAAGAACTTATTTTGCTCAGTATTTTTCTTCTTCTGTGTGAAGTTTTGATGCCTTTGAATCAAAACGGATATATATTTTATCTCTGTTAGTTAAAAGTAAAAATGACCAATAGATCATGACTTTGGAAATTTTATATATATATATATATATATATATATTAAATCAAAATGAACACTTTTCTTTGACATATCCACTAAATAAATGATTTAAAAAAAAAAAAATTAAATTTATAAGTCTCACATAGATTTTGCACTTTATTTCAGACAGCTATAAAAAATTAGTACAGTATATTCAGTACAGTGTTATTATTCCATAATATTAATAAAGTATTAAATAAATTATTTTAATTATATAATATATTAAGCACATACTGTTTGATACAAAGGCCTTTTTTCTATTTTAGTATTCAGTTTCCATTTACATGAACCACATTCATTTTTATTCTCTTTTTTGTGTTTTTGTGTCACAGAGATTTTGCACTTTATTTCAGGCAGCTAAAAAAGAATTAGTACAAGGTATTCAATAATAATAATATTATTAAAAATGATAATAATATTCATTTTCTATACTATTAATACATTTAAAATAAATTAATTATATAATATATTAAGTACGTACTGTTTAGTCCGAAGGCTATTAAGATTTTTTTTTTAGCGTTCAGTTTCCAATTTACATTTACCACCATTGTTTTTATTCTCTTTTTTTTCTGTTTTTGACATATCTGCAAAATAAATTATTTTAATAAAAAGGATTTTTAGGATTTACAATATAAGTCTAACATAGATTTTGCATTTTATTTCAGGCAACTAAAAGAATTAGTACAAGGTATTCAGTAGTAATAATATTATTAAAATTGATGATAATATTAATTTTCTATACTATTAATAAATATTAAATAAATTATTTTAATTATATAAAATATTAAGCACATACTGTTTAGTAAGAAGGCTATTAAGATTTTTTTTTTTTTTTTCGGTTTTAGTGTTCAGTTTCCAATTTACATTTACCACCATTGTTTTTATTCTCTTTTTTCTGTTTTTGACACATCCGCAAAATAATCTATTTTAATAAAAAGGATTTTTAGAATTTATAATGTTTGTCTCACATAGATTTTACACTTTATTTCAGGCATCTAAAAGAATTAGTACAAGGTATTCAATAATAATAATAATAATAATATTAAAATTGATGATAATATTAATTTTCTATACTATTAATAAATATTAAATAAATTATTTTAATTATATAATACATTAAGCACATACTGTTTGATACAAGGGCTATTTTTTTTCATTTTAGTGTTCAGTTTCCAATTTACATTTACCACCACTGTTTTTATTCTCTTTTTTCTGTTTTCGACATATCTGCAAAAAATAATTTTAATAAAAAGGATTTTTAGAATTTACAATAGAAGTCTCACATAGATTTTGCACTTTATTTCAGGCAACTAAAAGAATTAGTACAAGGTATTCAATAATAATAATATTATTAAAATTTATGATATTAATTTTCTATAATATTAATAAATATTACATCAATTATTTTAATTATATAATATATTAAGCACATACTGCTTGATACAAAGGCTGTTTTTTTCCATTTTAGTGTTCAGTTTCCAATTTACATTTACCACCATTGTTTTTATTCTCTTTTTTCTGTTTTTGACATCTGCAAAATCAGTTATTTTAATAAAAAGGATTTTTAGAATTTATAATGAAAGTCTCATAGAAATCATAGATTTTGCACTTTATTTCAGGCAACTAAAATAATTAGCACAAGGTGTACAGTAATAATAATATTATTAAGATCGATAATAATATACATCTTCTATAATATTATTATATAGTATTAAATAAATTGTTTCATTACTTTGTGTGTATATATATATATATATATATATATATATATGATTGAATGGCCATCATGCTTTTTTTCAGACAGCTAAAAGAATAAGTACACGGTATCCAGTAATATTAATAATATCATTATTGATAATAATATTAATATTCCATAGTATTATTAATAAAATAACTTGATAAAAAAATTATAATATAATATGCAACATTCTATCAACATTCTGTATGATTCAAAGTCTATCTTTTGTTTTTGTTTTTTGTGTTGAATTTCTAATTTACATTTACCACCATTGTTTTATTGTCTTTTGCTCCCTTTCCAAATTTTCCTTTATTTAAAACATTGGCCTATTTTTATCACAATTTCTGCCTCGCTCACTCTTTTATCTATTTCTTCCTTTATTCATCTGCTGCTTTTCCATCTTTACCTGACTTATCCTGTGCTGCAGGTTCAGACACGTTCATGGAAGCGGTGGGCTACATTCAGTCCCAGTACGAGAGTAAGAACAAGTCAGTCGAAAAGGAGGTCTACTCGCACATCACCTGTGCTACAGACACGAACAACATTCAGTTCGTCTTCGACGCGGTCACTGATGTCGTCATCGCTAACAACCTGCGCTTCTGTGGCCTTTACTAACCCACTGTGATGCCCAGCTCATTCACAGCCCCAGAATACAGTGGCAAATGTTGTCAGATATGTGACATTTTGTCTTTGTTTTATACTTGTAAATGTCTCCAGTTGTGTCCATCAGGTCATTTGATGGCATTTTAAAAGGTGAGAACTAACCCAAAAATGGCGATAGTTCTCACAGAGCTATTCTTTAATTTCTGAACTCAATTATTGATTTTAGTACATTGTTACAAATATAGGAATGTGCTTTGAATGTCCTTCCTGACACCTTCCTAGTGTGTTAGACAGAGGTCAGGAGATATTTTAAGTAAAAATTGGTGCCAAACGTTCACTACTTCCTACGTTTTCCTATTGTAACTCAGACTGAGTCAGGCCGATCCTCTCCTTATTACGTGCTGTGCAGATAAATACTACCAGATTCAATGAGGTTACATGGCAAATTCCGGCGACTATGTCAGTGGAACTATTATGATGTTCTATACACATGTATTATTTTCAAATAAATGCATTATGGGATATGAATCAGTGAATATTCACAAGCTGGCTCATATTACATGTGTTCTGAGTTGGCAGCAATCTCAGAGTGTTGATGGAACACTAGGCTTGACATTTACTTGGCATTTAGAAGAGACTGCAAATGTCCGATGCCCTGAGCCAAACCACAAAAATGTTAGCCTCTTAGCATCCTAAAAAACAACAGGACGTGTTAACTCTTCAAAATTAGATTTTGGACCTTTTTAACCAGACACCCAGGACATTCCAAAGATACAAAATCTTCCTATTTGTTAGCTTTTCGCATTTTGTTGAGAACAGACAAAGCAGATTCATGAAGAGAGATAACTAGATTTATGTCACACATCATCTGCATCTAGATGTATGTATCTGCTATATGTTAAAGTTTGGGGTCATTGTGTTTTTTTTTTTGTTTTGTTTTTTTACCACAGCTGCATTTGTTTGATCAAAAATAAAGAAAATGCCACAAGATTTTATATTGAAATATCCAAAAGCCACTAGAACTGCCCTGTTGAAAAAAACAGTACATGCCGGTTAGGTATGTTTTGAAGCATGGCTGATGGTTTGAGCTGGTTTAAGCTGGCACTTAGCTGGTCATGAGCTGGTTTAAGCTGGTTCTTAGCTGATCATGTCCCGGTCCTAAGCGACTAGCTCCTGTTTAGGACCAGCGTATGACCAGCTTAAACCAGCACATGACCAGCTTGAACCAGCTCATGACCAGCTAAGGATCAACTTAAAACAGCTCAAACCAGCAGCCATGCTTCCAAACATACCTAACCAGCATATGCTGGATTTTTCAACAGGGGGTGTTTCCAAGAATGTTTAAATCCAGAGAAATAAGCCATTTTAACTAGTGGCCCTTTCATTGAGTTGCTGGCCAATAACGTCATACACCCTCAATTTCTGTTTTTTTTGTAGAAAACATGGAACACCAAAGATCCTTTAATATGTTAGCGTTTGTTAAACAGGTGACGAATGCACATTATAACAGAACTTTCAACACACTCAAATGATAAAACGCCGCCAGAGATGAGAGAGTCAGTATTACTTACTGTTGGAGAAAGCGTAACGGTCAACATGGATCATGTGTGCCTTATTAACCAATCACATTACAGCCTTGATGTCAGTGAATTTCAGTCAGAGCTGTGCAACACATAGAAATAAATGGGAAGTGCTGTAAGCTGAATTCCACTTGTCGCTCTTATAAAGCCACATTTTTTTTGGTGTAAACTAAAAATAACTCAATCAAAAACTATTGTTTAGTGTAAAACATGAAGATTAGCCAATAGACTGTCGATTCAGTAAATAAGATATTTCCTTCCGCTGTTTATTCAACGTAGTGAAGCCTCTCCTTTGACATACATTAACATTAACATAACGTCTGGTCTCCTTCCCTGCAATGCAGCGTTAGCTTTAGCCATTATGCTTTTTTTGGCTAAAGGTTGCAGGCTTGCCTTCTAATGGTTTTGACAGCGCTGCTTTACCCCACATACGCATGACAGGAAGTACACTGTAAAAATTTTCTCCAGTTTGAACTTAAAATGTTCAGCAACTACATTAAAATGTTAAGTTAAATCAACTTAAAAGTACAAGTCATTTCAACTCACTACAATAAAATAAGTTTAAATGACTTGTACTTTTAAGTTGATTTAACTTATTAGTTGAAATGACTTGTACTTTTAAGCTAATTTAACTTAAAATTTTAAGGCAACTGCTAAACTTAAGTTTTTAAGTTGAAACTGGTAAAAGCTTTTTACAGTGTAGTGTAAGCGGTTGACTGTGGCATAATAAAACCTCTGCCACTTTCGAGCCGTGTGTCACGCTCGTCTTTCATTAGCAATTTCTCCAGTGGCTTTGTCCCATAATTCCACACTTAATCACTGCTTCATCAAACTACACCTATTTTGAATATGCGCCCTCTAGTGGTGACAATTACGTACTGTGCTTTTACTGTGCTGCCTTAGTATTTTGAGGAATAGGAAGTTCATATCTGATCTCAGGACAAAAACATACCTGTGGGAACTTTTTTGCAAGATGCAAAATACGTACCAACAGGGAAATATCTCTGCAGTTTCCAATAGAAATTAACACTAAAGGCGGTAAAACAATCGTTTTCGTACACAGTTATGATTACAGCTCCATATGTTTCACTTTCCAGACATAACAAGCTTGCACGGCAGTTCAGCCAGCATGGAAATGGACTTAGGATGGATAGGATCCTTGGGTATGAATCCCCGTGGAAAACATGTCTCATGATGAAAAATGAGAGACAGAAAAAAATTCTAAAACGGCGTGTTAGCGATTGCGTTTTCACTTCACATTTGCTTTTGTTGATGCTATTGGGTAGGTTTAGGTGTAGCGCAGATGGTACGTTATTATACAACATCATTTTCGTTTTTTGTCTTGAGATCAGGATGGAATGTCATTCATTTGAAATAGAATTTTTGTAACAATGTAAAAGTCTTAACTGTCACTTTTGATTAGAAGTATTAATTCCATGAAAAATTATACTGAGCCCAAACTTTTGAAAGGTATACACACACAAACACACACGCAACAACTGGAGTAATAAGCTTCATATTAGTATAACTAAAGTAATAGAATCACAGAGCTGTCTCATCACACATTGTCTGCTGTTTTCTTTTTGTAATTTAGTCTGTTTTATCTTTCTTGATTGCTTGATTGTAGTGCTAGTCATCTTAGGGTTGAGACTGAATGTAACAGGTACTGAATGAACCGGAGCTGAAAAGACTGTTTGGTCTGTTGCTTTCTCTAGAACAAGCAGACACGTGCCTTTCATTGAAAAGAGACCTTGACCAATAGGTCTGCTTTGAGTCTCTGTGTATGTGAAAATACAGATTTGTAATTGACAATAATTCACAGTGCCATATATGCTTTAGACGTTTGCTGCTATATGTGTACAGTGCTTCTTAATATTCATCTCTCCATAGCATCACTTTAGTCAGTGTGTGAATAAATACAGTGACTTTCAGGGAGGTTGACTTATAAATGACTTTTTTAAACGTCTGATGAAAGGTATTTTTAATCTTGTGCAACACAAATTGTAATTTGGCACCAGAAGCACAGCATGATGAAATTATCTAAAAGACCCCGTTGAGTCCTATATCAGTTTTTATTTATTAATTTTAATAAGATTCCCTTAACCTTTTGCTTTGAATGTCTTTGAGGGGTTCAATCAGCTACTAGCTACTGTTAATCTTTGAGAAATATGACTGAGTTCAGTCATTTGCTTCAGATAGCCAAAAGATAGTGATTTCTTTCATAAACCAAAAAGCCAAAACAGTGACCACAACTGTAAATCATATACTGTCCTTGATGTAGAACATGCTGCATTGTGCCAACTATGAACAGTCAGAGTATTATTGTAAGGCCATAAGCACGTTTCATCTATTGTTCAGGTCCATTATTGGTCAGTTTACACATATTTAGAGAGCAGTTGAAGTCGAAAGTTTACATACACCTTGCAGAATCTGCAAAATGTGAATTATTTTACCAAAATAAGAGGGATCATACAAAATTCATGTTATTTTTTTTTATTTAGTACTGACCTGAATAAGATATTTCACATAAATAATAGTGGAATTTATAAAAATGACCCCATTCAGAAGTTTACATACGCTTGATTCTTAATACTTACCTGACTTTTTGCTTATTTGAAACCTTTTGAATTTTTAAAATGTACACATTTTCATTCTTTTCAAAAGTTTTCACCCCCCGAATGCATTTTGTTTCCTTCTGAAGTATCAGTGAGGGTTTGAACCTTCTGTAATCGTTGCATATGAGTCCCTCAGTTGTCCTCAGTGTCAAAAGATGGATCTCAAAATCATGCAGTCATTGTTTGAAAGCGTTCAAATACACAAAAATGCTGAAAAACCAAAGAATTTGTGGGACCTGAAAGATTTTTCTAAAGAACAGTGGGTAGTTTAACTGTTCAGGACAAACAAGTGACTCATGAACAACTATCAATAAACAACAACCAAACAAAAATCAGTATTAAGAATCAAGTGTGTGTAAACTTTTGAACAGGGTCATTTTTATAAATTCAACTATTGTTTTCTCTTGTGGACTTTATGTAAACATCTTTAATGTGGAATATCTTATTCACATGAGTACTAAATAAAAAATAACATTCGTTTTGCATGATCCCTCTTATTTTGGTAAAATAATTAACATTTTGCAGATTCTTCAAGGTCTATGTAAACTTTTGACTTCAACTGTATGTGTAGCCATATAGTGACTGTCATTCTAGAAGCCAAACAATGAGTGTAAAGTGAAAGCAGTATCATTTTTAGTAAACTTCTTTGACCTTAATCCCAGTTTGATGGGCCATAAAATTTGGATTATGATTTTAAAGAATGAGGAGTAACGAGACGGATGGCTAATGTACGTCAGTTGTCAGCTCAGACACATGGGTAATTAGGTCAGTGGCCAAGGTAAAGAAACTCAAGGGTAATTGAGTCTGTCCGTTGCTGAGGGACAAAGGCCAATTTGTTCCCTGGCTTGTAGCCATAGTACAAATAAACGTTGGTGATGAATCCAGACTTCTTTCATCAGAGTGACTAATGTGATAAGTTCAAGCGGTACATTTTTCTAATGTAGCATAATTTACTTGAAATGGTACTTAAATTTGAAGTAGTGAGTAGTGTTTAATTCATATTTGATTCTGATTTAATACAGCAGGGCCCTGGCAGACGGGAGCCGTGCTGTCCCATCACACATACTACTGTAATCTCACCGTCCATCACTTTTTGTTTGTTTGTTTTTGTCAAACTGCTGTAATTATTGTTTGTATGTGTGTCTCACTGCTGTGATTATTTATTGAACAATGGATGCCTATTTATATGACATGAATGAATAAACTACTCATAAATTCCGGTGTGTGCCGCTCATTTTTGAGTCCTACTTCTTCTACACAGATTGTAAGTGCTGTTTATATCATTTTCTCTGCAGAATTAGAATATTTGTAGTGAATCATCACTATTGGAGTAAGCAGATATTCATACTTTCACTAAACCGTACCAAGAATCTGTGATCGTATTGCTAAGGATGTTTTGCTTTTTGTTGGGCTTCAGCTAGTTGCTTATCCTGACTTTTCCACCTAACTTTTCTGGTTTTTCTGTCTTCCTCTGTTTTCTCTGTCTGTCCTCTATTCCGTTTTCTTCTCCTCTTGCAGAATCGCATGCACGAGTCTCTTATGCTGTTCGATTCCATCTGTAACAACAAATTCTTCATTGACACTTCCATCATTCTCTTCCTCAACAAGAAAGATCTGTTCGCTGAAAAGATCAAGAAATCTCCTCTGAGTATCTGTTTCCCTGAATACACAGGTAAGAATGCTTCTTGTTGTATGGATTTTAACGTTCGTCACTTCGCTGCATCGGAACAGTGTTTTTTGATTGGTCAGGTCAGGGTTAGAGATGTCAAAACCCATTCGTTTGGATTCACAGTATGAAAACTAGACTCAAGGCACTGTAACATGGGAGATAAAGGATGGAGCGGTGCTGCTGAGAGCAGTAGCTGAATCTTGCGTGTGCAGTCATGGGTAAAAGGTGGGCACAGAGGGATGTCTGCAGGTCTGTCAAACTCTCTTCACGGCAGAATACAATTCACTGCCTCTGTTAGACCAATTCCTGTTCGGCAACAACCTCAGTGTTGCTTTTCTTGTACAGTTGCCCTAAAAAAAGCATTTGGACACTGAAGACCTAATTAAAAATGTATTTGCTTTATATACAAAATGTTGTTTCACTCCCACTTTATATTTGGTGGCCTTAACTAATATGTACGTACATCAAAAAATAAGTACAATGTACTTATTGTGATCATATTGTACTGAAAAATACAATTTTTGCTGCTGTTGAGGTGGGATATGGGTAAGGTTAGGGACAGGTTTGGTGGTATGGTTGGTTTAAGGGAGGGTTAAGATGAAAGGGATGGATCAACAGTGTAAATATAAATGTAATTACAGAAATTAATTACAGACGTAATATTTTTTTTTTAAATATAAGTACAATGTAAAAACATGTACACAATAAGTGCATTGTATTAAATGATTCATTTAAATTTAAGGACATAGTAGTTAAGGCCACCTACTATAAAAGCGTTTTACAGAATGTAATTTAGTTACACTAAATTTTAAGTAATATTAATTATGAAACAATTATAAATTAATTAAATGATTAAACAGTACACAGCACATTATGAAATGTCATATATTGTTTAAAATTAAGACAAAAGTATGTGGACAATTACAGTGTATATAATTAATAAATGAATTATAATTAACTTAAAATTAAATGTATATGAAGTAAATGATTAAATAAACCATATACAGTATCTCAGTATCTTAATATATTGTGCAAAACTGAGACAAAAAATATTTTGAAAATTACAGTATTACACATTTTTAAAGATATTTACACATTTTGATATATTGTTCAAGCTTAAGACAAATATTTAGACAATTATATATATTGTATGTAGAATATGTATAAACTAATACATAAATTCTAAAAAATATGTATCTCAGCATCCTGATATTATATTCAAACTTAAGACAGTAGCATTTTGATAATTAAAATGTATTTAAATTGTGTAAATTGATTAGAATGAACGTTAATAATTAATTTATTAAACAATATACAGTACCTCACCATCTTAATATATTTTTCATTAAATTTGTAAATTAATTATAATTAACTAATAAGTTCATTAAGAAATGTAACTGTAAGTTCATAAATGCAATATCTTAACATCTTCAGCTATTGTTCAATGTTGTTTATGTCTATAACTAAACGATTAGCTCACTTTCAGAATAAAAATTTCCTGATAATTTTCTCCCCCCATGCCATCCAAATGTTCATGTCTTTCTTTCTTCAGTCGAAAAGAAATGAAGGTTTTTGAGGAAAACATTCCAGGATTTTTTTCCACATGGTGGACTTCAATAGGAGGCAACGAGTTAAAAGTCCAAACTGCAGTTTCATTGCAGCTTCAAAGGGCTCTACATGATCCCAGCCAAAGATTAAAGGTCTTATCTAGCAAAAATGATTGGTCAATTTCTTGTGCTGGCTCTGTGATGCGCGTCTGCAACTGTATGCATTACATAATCACGTTGGAAAGGTCACGCAAGGTTAGTTCTTCATCTGTGTACTTCGGTTCAAAACGGTAGGATAGGGCGAAAAACTCCATCTCGTTTTCTCCTCCACCTTCAAAATTGTTCGGCATCGTTGTTTTACATTTTTGTAAAGGGTTTGACTTTTTTTGCACGTTTGCTTTGTAAACAATGGGTTGTTACTTCAGCCTACGTCACTTTGCGTAATGCGCAAAGTCAAGCTAGTGCGAGACGTGCATTTGTGGTTAATAAATATATATATATATATATATATATATATTCTTTTCGACTAAAAAAAAGACATGAATATCTTGGATGGCATGGGGTTGAGTAAATGATCAATCTAGTATTACATATTGTGACCCTGGACCACAAAACCAGTCTTAGGTCGCTGGGGTTTATTTGTAGCTATAGCCAAAAATTCATTGTATGGGTCAAAATTATTGATTTTTATTTTATGCCAAAAATCATTAGGAAATTAATTAAAATTATGTTCCATGAAGATATTTTGTAAATTTCCTACTGTAAATATATCAAAACTTAATTTTTGATTAGTAATATGCATTGCTAAGAACTTAATTTGGACAACTTTAAAGGTGATTTTCTCAATATTTAATTTTTTTTGCACCCTCAAATTCCAGATTTTCAAATAGTTATATCTCGGCCAAATATTATCACGTCATAACAAACCATACATTGATGGAAAGCTTATTTATTCAGCTTTCAGATGATGTATAAATCTCAATTTCGAAAAATTTACCCTTATGACTGGTTTTGTGGTCCATGGTCACATATGCAGATTTTCTTTCTGAAGACATTTTAAGTGTGACCAAGATACAGTGGCTTCTCAATGGGACACTTGCTTTATAACAGGGGTGCTCAACTTCCTGCAGAGTTCAGCTCCAACCCTGATCAAACACACCTGAACCAACTAATTAGGATCTGAAGGAGCACTTGATAATTACAGACAGGTGTGTTTGATCATGGTTGGAGCTAAACTCGGAAGGTTGATCTTCAGGAACAGGGTTGACCAGCCCTGCTTTATAAGAAGCCAAGTTAAAGAACGCATGGCTTTTATAGAACGGAAGAGACATTTGTGAATGTCACAAGTCACCGAGGTCATTTTAAATATTGGGTTAATGAGCATTTTGACTGACAAGCACGAAGGCGATTTGAAGATCAGAGCGCCACTTTTATGCCATTTTTAATTTTAGCGTTTGATCTCCGTCTCCCTCCACAGGTCCAAACACCTACGACGATGCAGCTGCTTACATCCAAGCACAATTCGAAAGCAAGAATCGCTCGCCTAATAAGGAGATCTACTGTCACATGACCTGTGCCACGGATACAGGAAACATCCAGGTGGTGTTCGATGCCGTGACCGACATCATCATCGCCAACAACCTGCGAGGCTGCGGCTTGTACTGAGGCCCGCCCCTTCCCTCTCGAGCCACTTCTTTGGAAATGATAATTATTGAAAATGCAAGTTGGTAAATAATGATAACGATAATTTTAAAATAGGCATATACAAATATATAAATATATTATATATATATGAAATGTTTTTAGTTTGTCTTTCAAAGAGCTGCCAACAGAACTGATTTCTTATAGAAACCCAGCCTTTATGGTTTTAGAACAAAGTTGGGACCTTTTTCGTGTCGTTTTTTTGTTTTTCTTTGCTGTCGTACGTTTCGTTCTCCCCGTTTTCCACTGTGTCTTTATCGTTTGAACTAAACAACCCTCATTTCTTTTTGCTTTTTGTTTTGATAAATGTCTTTCTTTGATTATTTTTTTATGTTTTATGTCATTGTATGTATATTTATTACACGAATATCAGTCAGGGGGGATGACCTGTACATGTTTGCCTGGCTATATGAATTTACTTTGACGATAATGTGACGATAGCTAAATCCACGGTTATGCTAGTCTTGAGCACCACTGCGGTTCAAGTCAGTTGTAGCGTGTTCTCGTTTCGGATTTTTAATCACCGTAGTACCGTTCGATATCGTAGAGAATGGAAACACCCAGGCTTTTCTTACGTTTCGTCTCTACCCATCCCCGTCACTTCGGTAGGTCAGCTCTCTGGGGAAGGGCCCGGGCCGCTTGGCGTGCGACCCCCGGGCCTGTCGAACCAGTACGACGATTGCGAGTGTCATATCAGTGCCAACCTTCTGAGAATGACGTGTCTGGGAATAGTTGTAGAAACACTAGGTCACTGTTATGAGAACTTATTAACATTTGTCTTGTAAGGAACTTTTACTTTTGTATTGTTGTTGATTAATTTATTAATTTATTTATTGATCATCTGTCCCACACACTTCCTTTGTACTTACTACACCTCGTCCATTCTTCTACCTCTCGTCCGTTGTCACCCTTCCCTCTCCATTCCTTCTTTTCCTGTTTTAGTTGGCCTGTTTTAGTTGGCTGGGTAATGGAGTCCCCGTCACTGATAGCATGACCCCCCTCAGCCTTTGTATAAAGAAACAGCTAACTGCTTCACATAGCTAATGGTGCGAAAATAAAGAGTAAAACAAAATAAAAAGAACAAAAAAAGAGGAAAAAAATAAAAAACGGAAAAGACGGACACAGCAAAAAGAGTGGGCATCATGTGGGCGGGGTTACGGGGTGGGCGGGTAGATGTGGGGCTCAGGGAAACGACGTGGAGGCTTGCAGACGAAGGTCATTGGGCTGTCAGTCTTTGTAGAAAGCTGTAGATCCTCCAGTTCTAGAATCTGTAGAAATAATTGAGAAAAAAAAAAGAAAAAAAAGGATGACAATAATAACAAACGATGATGAAGACAACGACAACGACGATGATGATAACAATACCAATATCAATGATTATTCTGTAATATTATTAAAGGTATATTTCTTGTGCTTTGTAGCTACAGAACTTTTTTTTCCCTCTCTCCCCCTTTTTTTAAAAAAAAAAGAATTTTGCAAGGGTTCCTGTGATCCACTCTTGAACCGTTCTTACTGACTTACCCATGTTGATGTTGATGAACTGTACCGATTCTTTTTGCCTGTTCGCCCTGCATTGCAATGTCTTTACTTAGCCTGAATTACAGTATATGTATTGATTTTTTTTATTTGTTTTATTTTTTTGAACGAACCACTTTTTGGTGGCACGGCTCCGCCCCCGGTGCCGGAGAGGGCGGGGCTGTGCACGGCTGTACAGATTCATGCGCTTTCTCTTGGTTTTTTGAGAATTGTACTCAAACACCTTCCAGGTCTGCATAGAAAAGCACAGCTCTCACCTATCACACGTAGATTTGGAAAGATGTATCTCTCCTCCCTCTCTGCCTTCTCAGTTTGAAATTCAAAGAAAAAGAGAAAAAAAAAAAACAAACTGTACAATTACCTACACCACCGTTGATTTTGATTCTCCTTCCCTTCTTTTTTTAATCCTTTCTTTTTCTCTCCAAGTGAATGCTTTTGTGCTGCTTTTTCTCCCTCTTCTTTAGTGAATGGTTGTTCTTTCATGTGGGATGTTCGTGCTGGAAAACCAATCGAATGTAGTGTTTACATTAAAAGCCACAGTTTTCATGACTACAACCTGGAGCTTTTCGCTTTTGATTGTTATTCATTCCAATGCTTTGTTGTTTAGATATTTCACTGTTCTTCAAATGAATCAGGCCTCCAAGATACCAACAGTCATCAGTAAAGAAACGAAAAGAATGTGTTCAACCAAAAATTTAAATTCTGTCCTTAAAGGAGAAGTCCACTTCCAAAACGGAAGATTCACATATAATGTACTCACCCCCTTGTCATCCAAGATGTTCATGTCTTTCTTTCTTCAGTCGTAAAGAAAGTGTTTTTTGAGGAAAACATTTCAGCATTTTTCTTCATACAATGGACTGATATGGTGCCCCGATTTAAAACTTCCAAAATACAGTTTAAATGTGGCTTCAAACGATTCCAGATGCAGTTGTAAACGATCCCAGCTGAGAAAGAAGGGTCTTATCTATTATAAGTATTATATTATCTTATCCGTCATTTTTAATGCCAAACGCTCATCTTGTCTTACTCTGCCTGAACTGTTTTTGTTCCGGTTCATGACAGTTAGGGTATGTCAAAAAAACTCCCATCTCATGTTCTCCCTCAACTTCAAAATCGCCCTATATTGCTGTTTTACCTTTTTTGTTAAGGGTGTTTGATCTTCTTTGCATGTTCACTTTGCAAAGACTGGGTCAGTACTTCCGCAGTGATGTAGGATGATTTTGAAATGATTTTTGAAATTGAGGGAGAAAATACGGTCTGAGTTTTTCAACATATCCTAACTGTCTTGAGTCAGAATACACAGAGTTCAGGGAGAGAAAGGCAAGATGAGCGTTTGAGATTAAAAAGTATTTTTTTTAAAGAAAATAACCAATCGTTTCGCTAGATAAGACCCTTCTTCCTTGGCTGGGATTGTTTACAACCGCATTTGGGATCGTTTAAAGCCACATTTGAACTGCCTTTTGGAAGTTTAAAATCGGGGCACCATATTAGTCTATTATATGAAGAAAAATGTGGAAATGTTTTCTTCAAAAAACACAATTTCTTTACGACTGAAGAAAGAAAGACATGAACATCTTGGATGACAAGGGGGTGAGTACATTACATGTGAATCTTTGTTTTGGAAGTGGACATCTCCTTTAATTAATTACCGTCATGTTGTTCCACACCCATAAGGCCTTTGTTCGTCTTCGGAACACAAATTTAGATATTTTTGATGAAATCTGACAGCTTTCTGACTCTGCATAGACAGCAATGCAACTGACACGTTCAAGGTCCAGAAAGGTAGTAAGGACATCAATAAAATACTCCCTACTGTCAATGCAGGGTCAGAAAACTCTTAGATTTCATTAAAAATATCTTAATTTGGGTTCTCAACGAAGGTCTTACAAGTTTGGAACAACATGAGGGTGAGTAATTAATGACAGAATTTTCATTTTTGGGTGAACTGTCCCTTTAACTTAAACATATCCACCTTTTATCCAATACTAAAAGGACAGAATGTAGGGTGATCTGTTTTAATTCAACATAAAACACTACAACCTATTCACCAATGTGTGCTATATTAACTATAAAAACTGTCAACATCTTAGTATGCAATATAGGGGACATGAAGGAGGTGTGCTTGAATCCCAAGAGAAATAATTATGTCTCTGTGCCTCTTAAGTGTGTCTTCAGCCAGACGGTTCTGGAGAGAGAAGGAGATGCTCAGTCACTCTGTACCGCAGCTTCAAAAGAGGAAGCGCCACTTTGTGCCAGTCTGATTGGATGATAATTGCAATGAGAGCTTCACCTATAGAAAGAGAGGGAGAGAAAATGAGAGGAAGAGTTTGTGTGTGTTAAGATAGGAGGATGAAATGCAGACTATGATGGGAAACTGCAGAGGTAATTGGCATCGATGCTATTCACCTCAACTCAACACAAAGGCTTTATATAGCTATAGCGAAGAAGGACTCTGTCTTAGTGACACTAATATATATATATATATATATATATATATACTACCATTGAAAATTTGGGGATCGTTAATATTTTTTATGTGTTTTTGAAGGAAGTAAATACATTAAAAAAACCCAATATTATTACAAATTTAAATGTTTTAATACATTTTAAAAAGGTATTTATTACTGTGATGGCAAAACTGAATTTTCAGCAGTAAATACTCCAATTTTCAGTGTCACATGACCCTTCAGAAATCATTCTAATATATTAATTTTAAACAGCGTTTATTTGTAACATTGGTGTAACTCACTTTTATTCAACTTAATGTGTCCTTGCTGAATAAATGTATTAATTTCTTTTTAAAAAATCTTACTGATCCCAAACAGTAGTGTGCATATATTGTTTACATATTACTAGCTACGGTATCCACCTTATTTTTCCCTTTGTAAATTTTAATGTGTCTGGCTTCCGGTCTGATCCGCGTCCAGCTAGTATTTAAAGCTGTACGAAAGAGCTCGTTTTGCTGCTAGATACTGCAAATTGGTCTGTCTTACCATATTATACATATGTAATGTATCATCTTAATTATGAGCACACTGGTTTGTGGTGCACAGTTTTACAGTTTACTGCACATTGTTACATTTCTCGTCATTTTCCTATAGCGGCAAATGAACCGGAAATCTCTTCCGCGTTGAAGAAAAAGGTGGATATATTAGTATTTTTACCTCATCATTAAGCATTAAAGCAACAGAAAGAGAGAAAAAGACAAGGAGACCAGATGATGACAGGTGGACCACAAAGGAAAGAATGGAAATCGTCCTCTCCCCCTCTTCTGGTGAAGACAGGTATAGCGTCCTCTTTTTTGCCTTAGGAATAACACCCATCAGAACAAGCTTAAATCAGTAGTTTAGATCGTGCTGGGCTCACGAGGGCCACCAACAGGCCAATGAAGAATTTAGTGTAATTATGTTTAATTAAATATAGGGATTAAAATGGGTCTCCAACAACATTTAATCAAAACCATTTAAGCAAAAACTGCACACAATCATTCATACTAACTGCCGCTAATTCATTAATTTGATTATATAAACACTGAGTAACTAAAATAAAATGACTGGATTCTCTTTGATCACTTGTAAAGTCACATGATCTGAGCATCACTATAGTTGCCAGTATTGCTCACTGTGATGTTGAAGTATTTCTATCATGTAACCACACAATGATGAGTCAGTGTAGTGTCTTGGTATGCCCTAAAATTCAATCCCAGGACCTTGTCCCTGTCAGCTATTTTTCCACAAACACACACACACACACTGAGTTATTTATAGTGCAGCACCATCCTCTGCCTGTTGCTAGGAGACGGCCTGGTGCAGATTTCCTCACCATGCAATACCTAATGCTTTCATCACTGCTAGTTTTATGTATTTTGTCACAAATTTTATAGTGTGAATTTGTTATTTCACACTGCATAAAACCATTCAGTCTCTGCATGGGCACAATGCAGGAAATCAAAATATGTGTTCTTCTGCTCCAAACACATTATGGATCAAGCCAACAACCTGCAGGATAATAATGGACATTGTGTTAAAGAGAGCGTGAGAATGTAAGAGAAAAAGGAAGTGGTGTATGTGTGTGTGTTTGCGGTGGTGGTGAGTAATGAGATGGCCGGCACAAAATGCTGATTAAATTTCTGTCACAAAGGTCAAGACCCCAAAGCCGCCGTTGCCATGGAAACTGTTTACTCCAGTGTCCCCTTACTGTTGGAATGATGCCGTCTGTTCAGTGCGATTTACCTGTTCTTCTCGCAATGACATCTCTGGTGAAACCTCTGGACTATGGATACAACTGCCGAAGTACGTCCTTGAAAACACAGATAAATAGAAAGTTACAAACTCATCACATAGGATTTATCTCAGTAATTATGAGGTTCAAAAATAGACTGATATACATCAAAACTTTTAGAAATTATAACTGATGAAATCACAGCATGTAAATAGGCCTATAGTTTGTATAGATCATAACAGCCTACATAAATGTGACACTGGACCAGTGTTGCCAAGTCCACGGTTTTCCAGCGGAATTGGGCTACTTTAACAATTTTGCCGCAGGTTGTTTTTTATGTCTGTGGGTTGAAGCGACCTCAATAATGTAATATTTAGCCCCTGGAATGCTCATTTTACCAGGGAACCCTGCCAAAAAATGTGCATTTTACCCCCCGGGAATCCAATTTTTACGCAAACGCAATTGGGCTACTTTTGGACTAGTTTTGAGTAGCAATTGGGTGGGATTTGTTGAAAAGACCTGGCAACCGTGCACTGGACCACAAACCAGTCATAAGACCTTCAAACTTAGGCCTATTTACATGCTGTGATTTCATCAGTCATAATTTCTAAAAGTTTTGATAAAAACTTTTAGTATTACTAAGAACTTAATTTGGACAACTTTAAAGATGACTAAGTTAGTAATGCATATTACTAAACAAAAATTAAGTTTGATATATTTACAGTAGGAAATTTACAAAATATCTTCATAAAACATGATCTTTACTTAATATCATAATGATTTTGGCAAAAAAAGAAAAATTGATCATTTTGACCCATACAATGTATTTTTGCTAATGCTACAAACACCCATGCTATTTAAGACTAGTTTTTGTAGTCCAGGGTCACAAAGTTTTAAATGCGAAGCTGATTTTAACTTCATAACAGAATTCACAAATCAATTTTATTCCTTTAGTTTTGTGTATGAAAATAGCAGGATAGAAAACACAATGATGAATAGATGAAAACCCGCGATCAAGCCCGCCCTCTGGTGGACAGACCCGGAACTGAAATGTCTGTCAACTCGACCTCACCAAGAGACGGTCACAGTGACATTTTAATTTCTCATACATTTTCTCTCCCAATATACCTGGTTATAAAAAGAAGACCTGCATGTGAACTGCAGAAGTCACAAGTCACTATTAAAAAAGCACGTTAAAATGCTTGCGGATGGGGTTCGTTTTCTGTAAATGTCAGATGACATAATCATTTGGCCTCTTTTAGACAGCAAACGTGACGTGAAGTAAGATTTTATGTCCGCTCTGAAATAAACCGAGGCTATATCACACCTCTTCACTCCGTTGGCGACCCGCGAATAACGCTGAAGAACAGACGCTCGTATTTCAGGCGGGAAACATACTACCGCCTGAAATCTGAGAGTGTTTTCAACTGTAGTTATTTTGCTTTGTCTCAATGAGCGAGTCGGCCAGACTGACTGACTGACTGACGGACACCAGTGCCAAACTCGGGAGGTCTCGCCGTCTGACCTTGCGGCACCCCCTTCGGTTTCCTCAGGGCATGAGTCCAGCAGCGACAACTGTCACCCGCGTCTAGCGCCGTTTACACGCTCTGCGCGTGAGAACCGGGAGAGCCGTGGAGATTCGGTAACAGCGTTAATCATCTCAGGCGCTCAAGCTGCTGCTGATTCTCAGTCACTGACGTCGCCTTCTGAGAGCAGCCTAATAACTAGTGTGTGTAAATACAGCACACAGACGCGAACTCACACTGCTCTTGAGTAGACTACTGGAACAAAACAGACGAACAAATACACATTCATGTACAGTATCAAGGTATAATTTTGGATTTATCTTCAACATGTACAAAGGTTATTACCTTGGGAGCATGTTTGTCCTTGTGGGCTACACAATCAGATACAAAAATAGTAGCTAATTTTATATTGCTAAATAAATATTTTTTATGTAACTACATTTGGAAATATGTAGGCCTACTTTAGTCTTTGTGGTGTTCCTATACCAGTTAGTGATAGAGTTATCTTTTTGACAGAATATCATGAACATAAAATAGTAATGATATTATTAATAATAACATCAATTACCAAAAAAAAAAAACTGTTCACTAGAGGCTGTGTGACCTCATTTAAGTCATGAAATACAGAAAAAGAATCTTCAGGATGCCACTGACTTTGATATGATCTAATTACAGTATATATTTTTACATTTCTGATGGTGTTGACAAAAACTAAGGACACAGCTGTGAAACCTATTAAAAGATGTGCACTAAAAAATGCTGGGTTAAATACAACCCAGCGCTGGGTAAAATATGGACAACCCTTGCAGCGACCAGGTTGTTTTGAACTAACCGTTGGGTTAAATGTTTTACTCAACTTTCTTATTTAACTCAGTTATTGTTTAAAAAAAATCTTGTATGTGACTGGACCACAAAACCAGTCGTAAGTAGCATGGGTATATTTGTAGCAATAGCCAACAATACATTGTATGGGTCAAAATTATCTATTTTTTTTAATGCCAAAAATCATTAATATTAAGTAAAGATCATGTACCGTAAAGATATTTTGTAAATTTCATACTGTGAATATATCAAAACTTATTTTTTCATTAGTAATATGCATTGCTAAGAACTTCACTTGGACAACTTTAAAGGTGATTTTCTCAATATTTTGATTTTTTTGCACCCACAGATTCTCAACCAAATATGTGACCCTGGACCACAAAACCAGTCATAAGTGTTAATTTTTCAAAATTGAGATTTATAAATAATCTGAAAGCTGAATAAATAAGCTTTCCATTGATGTATGGTTTGTTAGGATAGCACAATATTTGGCTGAAATACAACTATTTGAAAATCTGAAATCGGTGGTCCACCCAAAATCAGACACATAATAACTAGATACATCAGCAATAATCAAAAGGTGAACATTTATTAATAAACAATTATGATTTAATTATTATTTATTCAACTTATCAATAAATGTTCATTTATTTAACATATTACTAAATGTTAATTTCCAACCTATTTTGGGTCAATTTTAAGCAGAAATACAGTCATTTTTAAGCAATTGTTTACTACATAGGAAGTTGGGTTAAACATTTAACATTTAAAATGTTGGGTCAAAACAACCCAACCAATGTGTTTGTCCATATCTCACCCAGAACTGGGTTGCTTTTAACCCAGCATTTTTAAAATATTTTTTTTGTGTGTGTTGTTTTTAAAGATACTTTTACATTTTGATTTCTTGTTTTAGATATATTTTTGAATCTGCAGTGTTAAGTTAGTATTTTAGGGTTAGTGAGTGACCATGTAATGTCATAATTCTGAAGAAAGATTTAATGAAATCCAATTTTATTTTAAAAACAAATATCTCAAGAATCACTGATTGTCAGATAAATACACATAAAGATAGATAGATAGATAGATAGATAGATAGATAGATAGATAGATAGATAGATGATGTTGTCCAGAGAGCTTCTTTTCACAACAATCAGCTAAATGTCAGCATCCCAGACCTCTTACATGGTTTATAAGGTCATGTTTTTATTTATTGTTATCTCCTTTTTTTCCAGTAAGAGCAGAACGTGTGTGTCAGACTTCCAGAGCTATGTTTAGCTTCTTCACTAAATGGCTGGTAGGCTTTTAAATCACATCATTATCTCGACAGCACCTGAGCTTCATTCAGTGTGCAGACACACCAACAAAGCCAAAGTTGTATAGTCAGCAGAGCTATTATGTGTCTGACTTGTTTGCCTGATGCAATTTAATATTTAATATCATACCTGAACAAAAGATTACCCTACTTACGTTCTCAAATCAACACATCACTTGCAATGGCTTGAAGACGTATAAAATCTGGGGGATTTCTTGATCTGTTGTTTATGCATTCTTTTAGCGCAGCTGTGCGCGGCAAACAATTTAGAAACAGCGAGGTGCAAAACTGCTGAGAACAACACAAACAAAACTTTTGCCTCCTAAAATTCACACAGAAAGCCTCCAAAAAAGTTTTCGAGTGACCCCTAAGTGGATCTCGAGCGCTAAAACCTTCTGTGTCCATTCGGTTGAAACCTATTGGAACAGACACCTAGCCTCTAGACTGCGAGCACTCTGTCAAAATGGGTCTCAGACGGTAACCACAGAATATTTCATTAATTAATGAGTGTTATGTGGTGCT
>VONZ01000004.1:1687500-1880000 GCA_012976165.1 Labeo catla
GGTAAACTTCAGCTGCAGGCCCTGAAGTGCTCATGTAACTGGCTCTTGAAGTTTTCTCTAAGGACGTTTGTTTTGTCACCTCCATTAAGAGCTGTTTGGTCCCAACGACGTAGTGTTACTCCGCTTCCTCTTGCCCTGAAGAAAGAGGTTTAAAATACGGGACATTAATTCAGGCTGTGCTATAACTGACAAAAATAACATAACGATTGACAATTCTCAAATTTAATGACAGGTGAGATTCTGAAAATGCTTTTCATTTTAAAGTGGGTATTGTGAAAGGTATATAAAATAACTGAAGCTTTTTTGTCTTCTAGACTCTACGTCATGTGAAGGCTAATTATTAAATAATATCATACAAAGCAGAGTTCCAGTTCCTCTTGGCAGAGGACCAAATTTAACACTTTAGTATCTGTGCTTTTATTCTGTGCTGTGGTTAGAATTTCAACATGACCAAACTTGCTCTAACGTCGCTATAGGGAAAGAGGGTGATACATTTCTGATGTTTATTTAACATTCAAAAATCAGGCATTCTTAGATGTTCTTTTAACAAATAAGTGCTATTTAATAAAAACCCACAATCTTTGATCTTGGTATCTTAAAAAGGTTTAATGAATAACAAGCAGTGCCTGAAGCAGAATAAGCAGAAGTACAAAAGACATAACAACATGAATAAATGTATCAGTCAGATTTCTGCATCTTCTGAAAACAGCCAGATGTTCCTACCTTTTGAATCGTTTTATACATTGAGGCTTTCTAAAGAGACACCTTTCAACACATTTTCACCTATTGCACCATTTGAGGAAAGTCCTTCCAACAGAACTTCAGAAGGAAAAGTCAGTTGTCACTACGAGTCTCTGCCCATATGGTAAGTTGCAAACAAAAGCATCTGCATTCCATTCAGCAAGAGTAAGAGGTGTGAATGTCAGCGAGACAGGGCACTGGGTCAACGCTTACAACATGTCAAGGAAGCGCTGTTGTATTACTGCATGGTTCAAATACTACACGGTAGAACGTGTGAAAAAGAACCTGCTTTTCTGCTGTTTTTCACAGCTTGAAAACAAACGACGCACTCTGCTTTTGTTCAGCTAAAGTGCTTGACAGAAAGCATAATAACATTTATCCAGACGTAACGTAACCTGAAGTTTCACAACAGTTACGCCTGTAGCATTTTATTTATAAACGCACAGGAAAATCAAGTGCGATTTCCACATGATACAATGCGCTGTGTCAGTCCGTAGACAGCGATAGTGAGCAGTAAATCTTTACAAGGATAAATGATAGCTCTCCAGGCAACAGTTGAACGTTGTAGCGCATAATGTAATATATTTTGCTTTGGTTTCAGAAAATTAAATCTGTGGTTCACCTCAAAGGGCCTCGCAGCGTGGACTTCCTATTCTAAGAGTAACTTTTATGGATTCATGGGATTCCTATGTCTTCTAAATGCCTCAATATACAATGGGACTACAGCATATAAAACATGTTTGGATACTATAAAAGACTTTCTACACTAGTGTAGGACAAATGAACGTAAGTATGTAATCTTTCACAAAAGGGCAGACAGACACTAGGGGTGCAGTTGAAATAACATATACTATAATAAAATACATTGTGCAGTAGGGCTGCATGATTTGGGGAAAAATGTTGCTGCACTGTTTCTGATAAAAATTGTGATTGCAAATACATTTGTAATTTCATTTTTATTATTATTTTTATTAATTTGGCCAAAAGTCTGTGATTATATGTGACTCTAAACCAGTCTTAAGTAGCACAGGTATATTTGTAGCAACAGCCAACAATATATTGTATTAATAAAATTATCGATTTTTCTTTTATGCCAAAAAAAAATTAGTAGGATATTAAGTAAAGATCATGTTCCATGAAGATATTTTGTATTCCTGGGTCACATATGTCAATATGTGTATAAAATAATAATAATAATTACAATAATAATTATTAAATGAAAATAAATAAATAAGAGTATATGAAAAATATTATTTAATTAACCTTAAAAATATAAAATTACAATACTAATAGCTATGTACTAGTTACTAACAGCGTTAATTTTCAAAAGAAAAGCAATGAACCTTTATTTTGGTGGGTGGAGCAGAATTTACTGCAAATCAAGCCTTTGAGGTGCTGTAAACACTGGCAGATAAAAAAATTAAAAAAACATATATTTATTTAAATGGAAGCTAGGACATATAGCTTTTTTTTGTTTGTTTTGTTTTTTCTTTTTGATTATTTGTGTAGCCCTGCTGTGCATGTATGTTTTCAGATTATCATTTTCAGATGAAATGCACTCTAACAAATAAGAGAGATAAATAAATAAATAAATAAAATTAAACAAGTTAGATATCATGCATACCCAATGATTCTTTAATCTTGGATATTTCACAAAAAAATAAACGAGACTAAAATAGGCTGAAATAAAATAAAATAAAATAAAATAGCCATTATGATTTGATAAGAGCACTAAGTCAGATCACTTTTTTTATTATAATTTCTTTTTTTAAATTAATTGTGCAGCCCTACTGTGCAGTATGTAGTACGGAGCATATTAAGATTATAATTTTTAGGTGAAATGTACTCCAACAAATTGTTATTAAATATATACAATTCATCAAGTGTCATACCATGTATACCCAATGATTCTTTAACCTTAAATGAATATTTCACTAAAATAAAATAAATACATAAAATAAAATAATAAAATAAAATAAAGAATAAAATAAAGAATAAAATAAAATAAAATAAAATAAAATAAAAGGCAGCCTTTATGATTTGATAAGAGCACTAAACCATATCACTTTTTTTTTTAATTAATTGTGCAGCCCTACTGTGCAGTATGTAGTATGGAGCATATTAATGGAGATATATAATGGAGATTATAATTTTTAGGTGAAATGTACTCCAACAAATTGTTATTAAATATATACAATTCATCAAGTGTCATACCATGTATACCCAATGATTCTTTAATCTTAAATGAATATTTCACTAAAATAAAATAAAATAAAATAAAATAAAATAAAATAAAATAAAATAAAACAGAACAAAACAAAACAAAACAAAACAAAACAAAACAAAATAAAATAAAATAGCCTTTATGATTTGATAAGAGCACTAAGCCATATCACTTTTTTGAGGAAAAATTATTATATATGTATATGTGTATATATATATATATATATATAGATAGATAGATAGATAGATAGATATAGATACACACACACACACACACACACACACATCTATCTGCTATGAAATGCATGTATGTGCAACATGTAAAACACTCAAATAATAAACCTTTTTGGCTTTGGACAAATTCTGGCTAATCAATTGACAGTTGCTGATTATTTCCAGAAGTTTAATGTAACAGGACGAAAAACAAAGATTGCAAAAGGCCAAAAGAGTTCATTTCCCTACTCGTAATGTTCTACGTAAAACCAGAGCCACGAGAAGAGCGTACCACTGCAGGAATATTAAGTGAGTTTGAGGGAATTTAATCTCCTCTTGAACACCAGTAAACGGTCACAGAGCTGTCACATCAAAGACTCCAGCAGATCTAACCCCACAAACAAGGTCCAAGCTTAGCAGATGCCTCAAAAAAGGACCTTTTGCACTGTCTAGCAACATCCCGAAATACGACGTGACCTTAATCTGCGTGGTGCAGCTAGCGCACTGAATCAGCTGGACCATTACATCAAAGTCACCAAAGCTCATTAGACTGGAATGATCAGTTTAGACATTGCAGTCTGACCCAAAACAC
The DNA here is from genome assembly GCA_012976165.1 of Labeo catla. Taxonomy (NCBI): domain Eukaryota; kingdom Metazoa; phylum Chordata; class Actinopteri; order Cypriniformes; family Cyprinidae; genus Labeo; species Labeo catla. The sequence continues at coordinate 1,691,270 of VONZ01000004.1, forward strand.
TCACTGATCGGCGGCGCTCATTACTGCTCTTGGAAGTCCTAACACATCAGGTCATGCACCGGCTAATCTCTCCCTCAGCATGCCTGACGCTCCTATCTGGATCTGTGGACACCAGGGGATGCGAGAGGAGGGCCAGATTACATACCTTTTGTGTAAATTGTACAGACACACAAAAAAATTATAATCCCTTACGCAATTTATGTCTGAGGCTTTTCCTGTTTCATTCTTTTTTCAGAGCATTGGATAAATGAGTATAGGGTGTCCGCTTGGCCCAGGTCAGTCTAGACTTTTCTTTATGAATGAAACATAAGCAGAGGAAACACTGCTGACATGGGTGCGGCTGTTACGCCATGTTTGAAAACCAGGTTCTCTCCTTTTTTTTTTCTCCTTGCTTTTTTCTTTCCCATGTCGAGCATCATGCTACCAAAGTGCTCGAATTCATACCATTCCTATATTCTTGAACTTGTCAACTCCCCTAACTACACATAAGCCCTGACTTGAATTACAGGGTTGATACTAATGAAATTTTACTCTACCTAATGAACACCTGGGAAGTCAGCAATCTTTTCGAAGCTAAACAGTGAAATGACCTTATTAGCTGGGTGTGTTTATATTTTGTCAGCTTCCTTGAATAATGAACTCAGGTGTCGGCGACTAATATAATCTACTTGAGAAGTACACAAGCTTGTTTTGCTATTGCATGCATGGCTAACATTCAAGCGCCGTTATATTTTAATACAATACAGGAAGACAATGTACTTCACAACAGTATATCAATCAGTATAGCCTACTTTTCCCCTCTCACTGAATAAACTCACAGACTCGCACTTTAAAAATGTGATAAAACAAGAGGCTGGTGCTAGCATATCTACAACACTATGTAACTTTGGGCATTGACCTGCAAATGGAAAACATTGTATTGCATTCCATCACAGTGACTCTCTCACATGTAATTACTTCCACATTAGATCCCTTTCTCTCACTCCCTTTCATGAAAGCAGATCCCCTCTGACATCTCCAGGAATACAGCCATGTGTTAGCAATGCACTTATGTTACACTCACATTGCCACAGAATTCCGCTTCACTGCACGTCTCTTCAAAACAATTGTGCGCTGTACTGCCCCTTCCTTATGCCTGTGGAATCGATTTGAGATGCAGGAGCTAAACCTTCCACTGACGATCGTTTCTCTTCTTACCTCTGTTTATAGGGGTTTTGAAGGTTCAGCGAAAAGTGAGGTGGCTACATTACAAACTATTAATGAGGTAAAAACAATTAGACCGAGAAGTTGTTTCGTAGTTCGCTTGAGGATGGGTTCTATTTCAATAAAATACCTTACCAGAAGAGTTAACAGTTGACGTTAACAGTCCGTGCAAAAAACAAACAAACAAACGAAAAAAAAAACAATTTACAGCATGAAACAGATAGCACGAACAGTGATGTCTGATTCCAGAAACAATGACTCCTATGGGACAGCTCTTTTTTAGTAAATAAAAATAAAGCATACAGCACAACTAGTCTGATTCCTGAATGAATGACTCTTAAGGTCTTTGCACACTGAGTCCAAAATTCTCGTCCGAAATTTTTGCACGTTAAAAATACGACCTTATGTTGTGTCAACCACGTTTACACACTGCCTCTGAAACTTTCGCCCGTCATAAAAAGGTTCGTTTCAGTTTCGATTTTCTGCGTTTTCACATCCGTAGCAAGCATTTTGATATGAAGGGATGATGAATACCAAAACTCCCCCCCCGAAAAAACGCATACGATTCAGTGTGCAATGACCTTTAGACAGCTATTTTTAGTGATTCAAAACTCTACAACATAATAGTGTAGTTCAATAACTGAAGGAATGGCTCTTTTTAGCGAATCAAAACATAGAGTGCAAAGTCCAGTTTATAAATTAATGAATTTGTCAGTAGTAGTTAATAAATATTGATTAATCAAGTTATACTCTTTTTTCTTTGCTTGATTAGTATTTTATAATGTACAGTATATTGTTAAGCTGATTGATTGGACTGCATTTATGTAACCTCTAAAATCATAATTGAAACGTTTAAACACCTTTTACAAGAATTGTTTAAAATTGACATGGTAGAGTGTTGGAAAACGCTCCCCCCTGCCGTTTTCCCAAAATATCCACAAGATAGATAGACAAGTCCAGATATATTTTTATTGTAACTATGGACTACATTGACAAGAGTGATGTAGAAGTATTCACTATGATGCTTGGTGATGTACCAGAGAGAAAACGGATTTTTACAGTAATTGATCTAATTTTCAGCAGTTTTAAAGCTTGTTATATATGATATGAGAACAATGAGGTCTGTAGATAGGATGTACGTGTCATTTAATAAATATATAACTATATTTATTTTCAGAATGACAATTTTTTTTCTCAAACGTAGTCAGTGATTTTGCTGTAAATGTTTAAAGCAAATTGCTTTGTCAGACTGGAGGGCATTTTACCCCACCCATGGGGGTGCTTTACCCCATAGGGTAAAACGCCCCCTAGGTACAAATTTAATTTTTGTAAAAAATCTAGTAACATGAAAACTCTGGACATTTTTCATTCTTGGTTTATGTCATTGTCACTAAAACTATGATAACTTTTCTGAACACATTTAACTTTTGTTTCACAGTAAAAAAAACACAATCCTTAAGGGGGGGCATTTTCACCCACTCTACCCTATATATTATAACTTATAATGTTGATTTCTTTTTTCAATAATTAACCCTTTAACTGTCACCCCCATTTTTTAAAACAGACATAAAAATGCACTATCCAAACTTAAATTTTTATAAATCATGAATGAAAACATTTTGTAATATGATTTTGATGTACATTTTCTGTGGTAATGCAATGTCTGATTTTAAAATGCCTTTCAAAGAATAATTTTTGATATTTTAAGTTTTGAACTGATACATAATTTCTTATGATTTCTATCGTGTGATAGGGAAGAAGGCAAAAAAGTCTTTTGTGACAAAGGTCAGAACTCATGTTATGATGTAGATTTTTTAAGTTGCACTCTTGACATATATTAATCTATTACACAATTTCTATCACAAAAATATGGTAAAATATCTATTTAGGAGTCTATTTAGGAGACCTTTTCAATAATGTATAGTTTGTCATGATTAGATTAGGATTTATTTGTAATATGGTGATGTAAGGCGTCCCACCTGGGGCACAGTGACAGTTAAAGGGTTAAAAAAAAAAAGAATATACAGCCCCAATACACTGATTTCCCATAAACAGCTTTTTTTAAGTAAATAAAAGCACACAATCGCTTGACATCCCTAATTTTAATAATATATTACTAAAAAAAAATCTTATAATGTATTTTACATTTATTTTAATTTTAAAAATTGTAAATGTTGATTTTTTTTTTATTTGTAATTTAAAACTTTTAAAAGAATCATTCAGGAACTGAAGAATCAGAAGTAGAACATAAATAATTATAAATTCAGCCAACTTCATTTGAGCCTCAATGCTGCTTTCATAAACTGTGGTTCTATTTTGCAAATGTCAGCACATTTGAGGCGGAGGCTTAGTGAAACAAGCGTAAGTTACAGATGGCAGTTCATTATTTAGGCCAAAGTCAAACCAAATAAGGCTCTCAAACACTCTGGAGTGCTCCAAATGCAAACAAGTGGAGACAGGTGTGAAGAGGCATAAAAAAAAAATCCAACAATACCTGATAAAAATCACCTTGCCATATAAAAACAGACCATAACTTTTAATGTCTCCCTGCCTTGCATGAGAAAGCAGAAGAAATTGAGGTAGGTGAGACTCCTGCTGAGGGCAGGTACAGTGCCAAGACTCCAAGCTCGCTTCACCATTATTTCTATGAGGCATATAAAAGTTCTTTATCACTTTGTCATGCTGGCAACGAGCTTGCTAAGCTCAGTCCTGTACCTTTATCACATATGAGAGCCTGCTTTGTTTCTCCCGTCACCTCGCGTTGCGTCGTATTTGCGGTTCTGAGCCCGCCAGGGGTCTGGGTTTGTGGTGTTATACAAGACAATGCTTTGTGTACACCATAACGCCTCCTCCTGTTCGACTCAAGGTGAAAATAACAGAACAAGCAGTCAGCCCATTATTATAATATCAGTTTACATATCCAGGGCACAAAACAGTGAGGGCCATTTCATCAAGCTAATTGCCTGTGTGTAAGAGGGAGCAAACTTTTCCTCTATCTCTCAGTTATAAAGCCTTTTTTCTTAATCACAAATAGAGCCCTTGTATCCCAGAGGGACTTGCATTCTAATTTACAATTGAACCACAGAGCAAAGCTATCAATCTTCGCTAGACAGTTTTTCGTCTCCCCCACCCTCATTTTTTTTTTCTCTTCTCCACTATATAACTGTGTCGAAAGCGTTAATGCATCAAGAAACAGGACGGCATAGCTGAGTTTTTCCACAGAGCCACGCTCTGCAATGCCGTGTTTGACAGAGGCAAACCGCAAGAGTCAAGGCCTTGGCACTGTTAGCTATGAGCAAAGGCCAAACACTCTGGCCTTCATAAGCTCCTGGCAGCAAAAAGCCCTCGAGTGAAGGACCTCTGGAGCTTAAGAGATCATTCTCTGAACTTACATGTCATACAGACTAACATTTTCTCCAGATAGGGCAAGCGGTGGTAGTTAGCAACTGTGAGTCCGTGTTTAAGTTTCATTTATTCAGCGTTGGCTTATGCACCTGCTAAAAAAAGGTCACTTGTAGCTTTTCTAAGCCTTGGACTTGACCGGCCCATCTCTCAATCACTAATGCTCATATCAAAGACCGGGAGAGAGCGAAAAGAGGGACTGGCTTGATCCCGCATTCCTCCATGCCAAGTGTCACCCACTCGGAGACACACCCTGTCCCTCCCCCTTCCCTGTAATGATGAGTCTTGTCGTTAATGAGTTAATGCGAAAACTCTCAATGTCATCGGCAAAGATAAGAAGGAAGAAAGCCGTGCATTGTACGCATAATGACAGACTCCCCGACTGCCCCCAAGATGTCACGGGTCAGCCATGTTAAGAATGTGTGCGCCCAATCATCTACTGATCCTTATCTGGCTGGCCTGCAGCTAACCAAGACATGGGCCCGATCAGGGGCGCTGATGAATGAACAATGGGGCCCGTGGATTGTTCTGCCATCCACATGACAGCTTCTATACCAACACATGATGACATAACCAATCAATATATCAATTATCCGACAACTTATTGGGCCAGATGCATGAAAACACACATTATGAAACATATTTGGTGCTAGGCTTGTGGGAACTACAACTAGAGCTTGAGAAGAAAAGGGAAAGGAGGAGTGTGACCTTACAGTGAACTGTATGAACTGTTGTTACCTTTGTTACCGCCATCATCAGGTCACTGTTACTGTTGGTATTCAGAAGCATGCAGACCGCTGGTGCACAGCTCATGCCATTCTGAAACTATTGTTATGGTTGGATGTGCCTTGAATTAAACTCTGTAATAATAAACAAAATGTACATGCTTTTAAATGCTGCAAATGTTACAAATATTGTTAGCATTTTCAATAAAAAAGTTTTAATTTAAGGAAAAAAAACATTTAAAAAATATGCTCTGATTAAGCTCAGACACCCCTGTTTAAAATACATTTATTCATTCTAAGTATACTACTAATACATTTACATATTACGTACTTATATTACGTACTTAATGCCTGCTAAATTGAAACAACTAATTTTATACTTAATGCACTTTAATTGTGCAGAAGTAGTGCTGAAGTCTAACTAAAGATATACTTAAAGTATATCTAATTGTGCTAAAGTGGAACAATTGCAAGTATACGTTAGGTACACTTTAAATATTTTGCATTTAAAGACCAATATTATTTAAAAAAAAAAAGCAGATGTGGATAATTCTCTCTAATTGATCAGGTTGTCATGTTGCAGAGTGAGACACAATAACTAATTACACAAAACGTATTAGATGCATTGCCTACCCTAGTAAAAATAATAATAATAATAAAAAAGTAATAGATTTAAAATGCATTTTTTTAATACTAAGTATAGTTCAAGTATATTAACATATTTACTGATATATCGCTATAGACTGATATAAAAATTGTAATTAAACTTTATTTGGAGTACTACTTGTGCACAATGCACATTTCTTAATATTAAGTCTACGATATGTTTTAATGCCACTTTTGATGAGATTGTAGGATCTTTAAATAATATCAGTTTTTAAATGCAAAATATTTAAAGTGTACCTAAAGTATACTTGCAATAGATCCACTTTAGCACAATCAAATATACTTAAGTATATCTTTAGAATTAAATCGCATTAAGTACAAAATTAGTTGTTCCAATTCAGCAGACTTTAAATGTACCAGTTCAGTATACTAAAAGTATAACTGCATCGTATTTTTATTAAGTACATAACATGTGACTGTATTTGTAGCATACTTAGCATGAAATAAATGTATTTTAAATACATTTTAGATTATGTATTTTTAAGGAATACTCACCTGTGTTTGTATTGTTGCTTTCCCTCCAAAATGATGTCACTTCCTGGAAGATGATGTCAGTGAAGAGCTGGATTTTGTTAAAGGGATATTACAAAGAATGGATGGGGGAAAAAAAGGTGGAGGGCCAAAACATAAATGTATTACCATTCAAAACAATATTCCAAGAAAACATGTTTTTTGTGTTATTTAAAAAGGTCTAATAATGCAAGAAAAAAATAAGAAACATCTATCTGGAATACTTCTGAATAAACAGTCAGTCTTTCCTTTTAGACATGGAACAAACTGCAACAAACTAGTACTGAAAGCTAAAAAGCAGTGAATATAATAATTTAATATTTCATTCAGTGTATTAATAGATGTGATGAGAGGTTGAAAATGCTGCATACAGAACATATGACCCAAAATAAATATATAAAAATAAATTTTATATGACCCATGACCCTGCACCACAAAACCAGTCATAAGGGTCAATTTTCTGAAATTGAGATTTACACATTATCTGAAAGCTGAATAAAAACGTTTCCTTGATGTATGGTTTGTTATGATAAGACAATATTTGGCTGAGATACAACAATTTGAAAATCTGCAATCTGAGGGTGCAAAAAAAGAAAATTATTAAGAAAACTGCCTTTAAAATTGTACAAATGAAATTCTTTGCAATGCATATCACTAATCAAAAATTAATTTTTGATATATTTACGGTAGGAAATTTACAAAATATCTTCATGGAACATAATAATATCATAATGATTTTTGGCATGAAAGAAAAATCAATAATTTTGACCCATAAAATGTATTTTTGGCTATTGCTACAAATATACCCGTGCTACTTATGACTGGTTTTGTGGTCCAGGGTCACAAGTGTTAAATCTCTGGCACTAGCCTGCTTTTCAAATGAATGAAATTTAGAAAGATCTCAATACCCAATAGAAATGCACTTGTATGATGTCACTACTTGGGGGCGGAGGGTGAGACAACAATTTCTGTTTATGTGCATCTTAACATATTGACTAGACCATGAATATTTCACATTTTACCACTAAAATGAGTTTGACTAAGCAAATGATGTTCTACTTACGGTGACAAATTATGGCTTTGCATGGCATAAAGCACACAACCTGAAAAGGTTAAGGGGATGAATTCCAGCTGTCAGTGACATCATAAAACCTGACAAATTGTATTATAACAGTCAGTGAAATCCACACCACCGAGGCGTTCTTTTTCTGCGGTCCCCAGTGCAGTCTTGTCTCAGATTCAGGTCTCTGGCTCAGCCTGCCAGCTTAGACAATAGGGGCCCTGCCAAGTCCAGTGGCATTTTGTCTGGTTCTACATTATCTGAAATCAAACGCTCTATTCTGCTCCTACCACTACACATGGAACAATCAGCGCTGATGTGGGAATGCCTGTAATTCACACAATAGGACGTTGACATTTATACCCAGCAGAGGGAAAAAAAGGAATTATAAAAGACTGGAGTCCATTTGTGCATGGCACACAAGACAGAGGGGTGGAGGAGATAATGACACTTTAATACAGGGCTGTTAGTAAAGGTAGCTCTTCATAATGGGAGGTGGAGAGTCATTCACAACGGACACCTGTTTGCCAAGCAACTCAGCGTGTGGACAAATAGGAGACTAGACGTAGTAGGACTAATAGATTATATGCAAGCTCTTCCACATTTTCAACGTGCTAAATCCAGTTCAAGGGATTGATCGTTCATTTTCTATTCGCTATAGATAATTGTAGCTTAATGTATGCGTTTGACGTGTTTGTTGTACTGAGAAATGCAGATGGATTCTATTGCTTTGCACCTGTTTACGGAAACACATCCTGCCAGCTGCGTCTACCCCATTAATGTGCTTTTTGCAATTGTAACAAAGAAACAGACAGAAAAATACTTACACATATAGTCTTTACCTGCAACAAAACACAGTCAGCTTTAACGATAAAGCATACTGACTTGCCTACTATATCCAAGACCCTAAATAAGATCACTTCTGTCTTTTATAAATCCTATAACACAAGATTAGGGCATTTCGACCTCACAGAACAGATAATGACATTAGCTAATGTCCTGGCGATACTGTAATGCGATGTGTAGCACACCAAAAGAAAAACACAAACTCAAATTTCACAGGCATGTTTGGTTAAACTGCAGCATTCAGATATTATATAATATGCAGTGTCTTGTCTTTAACTAAAAATGACATTTATAATTACCTTTTTTAGAGAAATATCACCTATATTTAACACAAAAAGTGCACTTGCTCATGATACTCCAAGTAAAATTTGTATAACAGCTAGTCTTCAACAGCCAGCACAACTGCTATGCTACTTTGTATCTTGGGTTAGCCTTCCCCTGGCCACAGGGACAAATATGCCCCTAAATTGGACAAATATGCCCCTTTACAAACAAATTAAATCTATTATGTCTGTTGCTAACAAAGTGTTAGTGTTAAATAGAAAGTGTTGATTGCGGCATTACATTAAGATCTGCTCATGTTGCACCGTAATTCCTTTTAGGCTTTTTTACAGTGTTGCATTATAACCAATCACACACGATTCTGTTGAGCTTAGGAATGCAACGGCCAATCAGAGGCGTTCACTCGGGTCCTCGCTGAAACTCATCAGTTTTGCTGAGCGCGTGGTACTATAGAATTCTCTCATCATCAACAACAAAGTACAGATGTACATACAATGTAAGTAAGAGATTCATTTCACAGACAGCTTCAGTGATTAGAACAATAAATTAGTGTTTTTGAGAGTGTGATAATGTTGCTTTCTGTATATAATTCATTCGCTGTTTGAATAACCGTGTAAAAGAAACGTTATAATTGTACACTTCTAATGTTTTTATTAAATTTTAATCACGTTAAATACAAATTCAGTTCCATTAAAAATATTTTACTAGCCTACATGACACCCATGACTGGTTCTTACCTAAAAAGACGAGTTAATGATGTTTGTAGTTAATAGATTTGGCTGCTTTTAGCCTTACCCTGGATTTGGTTAACCCTCCGCCTATGGACCCTGTGACGTGATGTCACCCTTGCAACTCGTTCAAACACACAGGAGAAGCGAAATGTTCTGAAGTGTGGTTACATTTCTAATGCCATATTTCCGCAAAAATGCGGACGAGATTGCAGAGTTCATTCATAAAGCAGAATTACTCTATAACGTGGAATGCCATGGAATTCGTCAATTTTTGGATGAATAAATCAGGTCTGTCTGTCACTGTCGCTTTCCTCTGTATGGCGAAGACGGAGTTTTGTTTAATGTTAGGCTACATCTCAGAACAGCAGCAGGAGTCTGATTTAATTTATCAAATGAGGAGAGTGAGTCGAGCTGTGTCCGAACCGTGTCTACACCAGATGCGAGCGGTGTGTTTTTCTTTTTTTTTTTTTTTTAAATATTCGTTTCTTATTTATTTGGTTCCACCATGTTTACTGCTTTTTACTTTGTTTAAACGTTGTGTATTTTATTTATTTTATTTTAAATCAACGTACACTACCGTTCAAAAGTTTGGGGTCAGTAAGACTTGTAATAGTCTTTAAAGAAGTCTCTTATGCTCATCAAGGCTGCATTTATTTGATTAAAAATATAGAAAAAAAACAGTAATATTGCAAAATGTTTTTACAATATAAAATAATGTTTTTTATTTTAACATACTTTAAAATAGAATTTATTCCTGTGATGAAAAGCTGAATTTTTATCAGCTGTTACTTCAGTCTTAAGTGTCACATGATCCTTCAGAAATCATTCTAATATGCGGATTTATTATTAGAATGATCAATGTTGGATAATATCAACAGTTGTGCTGCCAAATATTTTTTGGAACCTGTGATTTTTTTTTTCAGGATTCTTTCATGAATAACAAGTTTAAAAAGTACAGTGTTTATTCAAAATATAAATATTTTATAACAATGTAAATTATTTATTATTAACTTTTAATAAACTTTTAATTATTAACTTAATACATCCTTGGTGAATAAAAGTATTAATTTCTTAAAAAAAAAAAAAAACAATAAAAATGTACTGACCCCAAACTTTTGAATGGTAGTGTATATGCCGTGCCTCCAATCTTCTTATTCGTTTTGCTAATAAACGTTCTGTTTCTTATTTATTTGGTTCCACAGTGTTTGCTGATTTTCAGTTTTGTATACCTAGGCTATTTAAACTTTGTGTAATAAGTAATTTCTTATTTTATATTAGGCATATAAAATGGTGTATTTTTATTCATTTTGTTAATAAAAGTTCTGAGTTTGACGTTGTATTTTGTTGTTGCTTGAATTGAATCGAAGGCGAATCGCAGCTAATTTGAAAGTGAAAGTAAAATGCGCATAGTGCTTTTACAGGCTATAGCCTATTTAAAAGAGAATGAAAGATGGCAAAGAGGGAAAACTCAAAGGAACTAACCTTATTTTTTTTATTGAAATAAGTGTTTTTGCTACTACACAGAGAGTAAAGTACCGGAAAAAGGTACCATTGGGTACCGGAACTGAATTTCAGGTACCGATACCGGTACTGGTTAAAATGTGAACAGTACCCAACCATATTTATATCCCCGGCTCAGTATTTTGTATGTAGGGGAGTTTCCTGTAGTCTGCAGGACACTTCAGGTCAGCGTGTACAGATTGGTCCTTGTCAGTAAGAGATGACAGGCTCTTTGTTGGGAGTTTTCCTTGGTTGGCAGTGTGGAGTTGGGTTAATTCAGTTGACCCACGTTTGTTTTCTTTCAGGCTAATGTTCCTAAGAGCTTCAAGCTCCCATCCTGCGATAGCTCTGCAATGCTTTGTGCCTGCAGCCTCGGTGGTGTAAGATTTTACCCCCTTGAAATTGATGGAAACCCAACACTAAAACAAGACAAGCCTATCAAGATTGTAGTGTCTGTCTTGCTTTGCTGACTTTTCAGAAAAATCTTGGTCTTGTGCCAACACATGGGAGCATTGTTCTGTTGTGAATGAGGGTGTTACACTTGAATATCAGTTTCTATCTGTATACTATTTTATAACATTGTGAAATGTGTCTAAAATATGCATTAATAAAATATATAGGCCATTAAATTAATACGAGTCCAACTTTGTGATAAGTGCATATCTCAGTTATACATTAATTCAACTTTTGCAAAAGCCTTTGAGCATATATTTAACACACCATTACTTTGTCATTGTACGCCTGTGACAGCTTAAATACAGCCCCGACAGCCATTCTGGACATTGGCCGTAAGAAAATGAGAAGTTTTCATGGAGCAAGACCATAACATGAAAACACATCAACATGTGAACAGCAGGCGACAAGTCATAAAAGTCAGTGAACTGGCTCAAACTTATCACTCAAACGGTTCATATAATCTGTTCTTTTTTTTAACCTCCTCTTCAAATGTATGCAAAAACAACAGAGCGTATACTATGACATATAGGCTACTTCACAAGGTTTGTACGCTTGACTTGATCTTTTTCAAGATCGTAAAAGAGGAGGAATTAGTTTTGTAGACACATATAGTTTGTGGCTACAAATGAGTGTATTGTAAAAAAATTGTAACTGTATACTACCATTCAAAAAATTGGGATTAGTACAATTTGTTTTTGAAAGATTTTTCTTTTGTTTGTTTTACATATTAAATGTGATCATGGACCGCAAAACCAGTCATAAGTCGCACGGGTCTATTTGTAGCCATAATAGCCAACAATACACTGTATGGGTCAAAATTATCGATTTTTCTTTTATGCCAAAAATCATTAGAATATTAAGATCATGTTCCATGAAAATATTTTGTAAATTTCCTACCATAAATATATCAAAACTTAATTTTTGATTAGTAAAACACATTGCTACAAACTGCATTTGGACAACTTTAAAGGTGATTTTCTCAATATTTTCTACCAAAAAGGTTTTGTGGTCCAGGGTCACAAATGACATATTACATTGATGAAAAGGGACAGTAAAAACATTAAAAACGCTAAATGCTGTTCTTCTGAAATTGATATTTATCAAACAATCCTTAAAAAGAATCTATCGATCTGATGAGCTTCAGCGATGACTCATCTGAACGCCTCTGATTGGCCATTGCTTTCCTAAGCTCAACAGAATCATGTGTGATTGGTTATAATGCAACACTGTAAAAAAACGCCTAAAAGGAATTACGGTACAACATTAGCAGATCTTAATGTAATGCTGCAATCGACACTTTCTATTTATTTTCACTTTGTTAGCAACAGACGTAATAGATTTAATCAGTTTCCAGAAAAATATTAAGAAACGCAATTGTTCTTCAAATTGAGAATAGAAATGTTTCTTGAGCACCATATCAACATATTAGAATGATTTCTGAAGGATTGTGTGAGGCTGAAGATTAAAGTAATGGCTGCTTCTGCCATCACAGAAATAAATCTGTAATCTCTGAGAAAAAAAAGTGGCTACTTCGTTTGGATTTCTTATTATTTGTGAATCTGGGCACCACAACCAGTCATAAATAAGCTTTCAACTGATGTATGGTTTGTTAGGATAGCAAAAAAATAAAAAATAAATAAAAAAACATAAATAAATAAATAAATAAAAATTAAAATAAAATCAAAATATTGAGAAAATCACCTTGAAAGTTGTCCAAATTAAGTTGAATATTACTAATCAAAAATTAAGTTTTGATATATTTATGGTAGGATATTTACAAAATATCTTCAAGGAACATGATCTATCCTAATGATTTTTGGCATAAAAGAAAAATTTATAATTTTGACCCATACAATGTATTGATGACTATTGCTACAAATACACCCGTGCGACTTACGACTGGTTTTGCGGTCCAGGGACACATTTCATAGTTTTGATGACTTTGCTATAATCCTAAACTGTTTTTCTTAAATATCCTTGACAAGACTACCAGTTTTGACTACTAGTATATGTGCTTCTCATCAAACCTCTAAATAGCTTTTTAGACTGATATGCTAATTTAAATAAGAGATAATAAAAAGCACAGAACTGAAAAAAGAGCTAAGAGCCCATAGCTATTGCTCTTCATGACCAGTGAGCCCTCCTGTATGACCTCCTCAATACACAACTCATTTGGTAATTTGATTCAAATGAAAGTGTGCGCAAGCAGCGGCAGCAGCAACAAGCATCTCGCCGCTCCAGATGTGAGGAGTGTTTTATTACCAGAGAAAAAGAAGCTGATAGCTGCAGGTGCTAGGGCTGACATAGCAGGGCTGGCTTTGCTCGGTCTACGGTGGGGGTCGGAGGGGGATATCCATTGCCTGTGTTTAATCAGGGCCAGTCGGATGGGATGGGATTCATTGCTCTTTGATGGAGAGCACTGTTATGAAGACGGACAGTCACTTTGCTCTCTAAGCGAAACCATCGTTTAGCCTCAAATTCGGAGAGAAAAGGCCCATTTGTTATCCACAGGGGAGTGAGGCAGCCAGGGCTTGGCGATGTTGGGTGAGAGCGGCTTGCATTTGCCAAACAATTACAACACTCAGGCATATATTTGGGTGCGGGATAGAAGCGAATAATGTAAGAGCTTTGCAGCTGAGCGTTAGGTGTGTGCGCAAGTGCATAGTTTTTGGCATCAAAGGGTTAGTTCACTTCAAAATGAAAATTCGGAACACAAATGAAGATATTTTTTTCTCTCCATTGAAAGTCTGTTTACCCAAAACTCCAAAAAATAAATCCAAAGGAGTGGATTAAACCAAGTCTTCTGAAGAGATATGATTGCTTTATATGATGAACAGATTTATTTTACACCTTTATTATATATAAACACTGATTGGCTAACAATGTTTACAGCATTCAAATTTGGTCATTGCTAAACCCTGAGAACCAATGAGGCTCATTCACACAAGCATGTTCAAACTCCTGCAAGAACCAATGAGGTTTGTTCTTGCACGACAAACAAGTATGTTTGAGCTTCTGTTTATGTTCGCTGATCAATGTTTATATTTGAATAAAAGCCTAAATTAAATCTGTTCATTATATAAAGCAATCATATTTTTTTATATGTCTTTATTTATTATATTTTTTAATCTATTTACGAATGTTTTGAAGTGTCAGAGATTTTAACATACTTTCAATGGCGGGACAAAATGCTTTTAGATTTGATTAAAATATTTTCATTTGTGTTCAGAATTTTCATTTTTAAGGTAAACTGACTAGGGCTGAGTTTTGATTCCCGATTCGATTCATTCAATATATCAAGTACAGTACATGCCAAATTTTCTCAAGGGGAAAAATTCTCAACTAATGCTGTAAAATATACATGCAAATCAATAGGTACTGCATTACAATAGCACTGAAAAATTAACTGATTACTGTATACAAACACTTCAATTACACTCAATTAAATTTTTATAATAATGAAGTTACAATCATATAATTATATTTCTACTCCAATTCATTTTGTTTTTTGAAAAATGAACATTTAATTGGTGGCTGTCATAAAAATTTGACAGATTTATTCAAACGCTGAAGAACAATAATAATCATAAGGAATATGTTATATAATGCATATATTTAGCAAAATGAAATTTTTCTAGCTGACTAATGAGTTTACGGTCACCGAGTATGTTCTGAAGTAAATGTAATGTTACATGACATTGTTTACAGTTATACTGATGTCCTTCCGTGTTTTAAACACTGATTGAGTGATTACATTAGACAGGAAACTGATTTCAGTAAGTTGTACTTTTCTATTTTTAACAAACTTTCAGATGTTCAATCATATTTCACAATGCAACTAGTATTAAAGCGGAGGAGACGATTAAAGCGGATGTGCCACTCCACATTAAACAGTGCCAAAATGGCATTTA
Source organism: Labeo catla (assembly GCA_012976165.1). Classification (NCBI taxonomy): domain Eukaryota; kingdom Metazoa; phylum Chordata; class Actinopteri; order Cypriniformes; family Cyprinidae; genus Labeo; species Labeo catla. The sequence goes on from VONZ01000004.1 coordinate 1,706,562, forward strand.
TTGTTGGAATACTATAATAAAATGTGCATAGTTTGAAATCGGAGTCTTTGTTTAATAGCAAAAGTAACAAAGCACAAAGCTTATTACGATTTGTTGGATGAAGGTGCACTACAATAACTGAAAACATTGATGAAATGTTTTCAGTTAGACTAATCGATTCTTGGGATTTCCTAAAAATGAGAATCGATTAAAATCAAGAAATCCATATTTTTTACCCAGCCCTAAAACTAACCCTTTAACACCACATTATTGTAATGAAGATGATTTTCTCCGTTATATAATTCAGCTGATTTCATCATTACATTCAACTGATAATTTAATTTTGTAATATTCCAATACAATTGAACACGTCTAGCCAGTCAACTTCAATAATTCAATATGACAAGCAATAATTGAAGGGGGAAATTCTAGTTCTTTGGTCAGGTGAGACAGCAACCTAATTAGAAAGTGTTTATTTTGGGGTTTACTGGCCCTTTAACTCGGAGCTATTGAAATGTCACTCCGGGTGACCCTACGACAGGGTGAGAATGTCATTTGTAAACACACAGGGACTATGAGACCCCCGGCTAGGTTATTAGTAATGACAGCTGACTGACAGGACCGAGGGAATACTGCAACTCGGAATTAGCAGCAACTATGTCTCATTTAGAACGGGATTATAGGCTTTTAAACACATCAGTTTCTCTAATAGTTTCACTTGGCATGGCCCACAGCGTTTTCCACCATCATCTTCGTTGCAATTTACTGAGATAACACTATCAACTTATTAATGTACTCCGAGCATCAACTCTCTGGACTATGCTTGGCCAGCTAACATCATTCTAATCCTGACGGTTACTCTTCTCTAGTATGATGGATTTATTAGGAGACTGCATGACTTACTGCTAAAGAATGGGCCTTGCCACCAAGTCAGGCGGTGTGAGGAAGACAAGTGTATCTGAAGTCCTAATTCTTAACTCAATCATCTGCTAGCGATGTGAATTGCATTATGGATCATTCTGACAAGACAGCCCGCCCCAGTCTCGGACATGAATTTCGACAGGGATTCCAATATGCTAAGCAGGAGTGTGTCAGAGAGGTTAATATACATGAGAAAAAGCTCCTTAAAGTTCCTATCTGTCTTGCCTGCCTGAAAGTCTAGATATTCTAATGACCGCTGCTAATAAAAATGCAAAGGAATCAATTAGTTTAATTAAATCTGGCAACACACACTGACTTCTAATGTTTAAGGTCACAGAGTAATTCTCAATCAGAGGCATGAACGTACATGCATACACAACGTGCACATGGGCATACTCAGCAGTCTATCTACACTCTAAAAAATGCTGGCTTATTTTTTTTTTAAACCCAAATGCTAGGTTCAGCCCGTTGGATCATTTTATTGGGTTATTTTTTTTAACCCAAATGCTGAGTTCAATATCTTGGGTCATTTTATTGTTTTTGTTTTTTTTACCCAGGTGCTGGGTAGTTTCTGTAACTAAGTCATTTTTTTTTAACGCTGGGTTATTTTTTTCTACCCAACTGCTGAGTTGAGCCTGTCTCTGACGAAACAAGTTAGTCAGTCAGAGCGCAGGCTTTCTGAGTGAAATAAAGGTTTGTATACATTTTATTTCATTTATAAAGTCTTTACTGTACCGTAAATTGTGTTATTTTACACAACAGAACATAAGGATGAGATGTCAGTCAGCTGCGTCAGCAGGGTTGTTTCACTTGATGGAAACGCCTTTTGCCTTGCATGAAATAAATGGATTTTACTCATTATTATACTGAGTTTAATCTTAAAATATGTTCTCTAATGTCAGTACTGTTTGTTTATAGGCAGTTTTTGGCATCTGTCACGGCATCTTTCAGCTACGAGTGAAACGCAAGGCCGCGGTCTGAAGTTCGCAGTGAACCCGACGAACAGCAACCCTTCACCGGCTCAGATTTCAGTGACACACCGGCATGACAATTAGTGCTATTTCAGTAAAAAGCGATTACAGAGAACGGTTCAATACACTAAAGTTAAAATTCTACTGTCTAAAATGCTTGTTAAACATCTTTAAATGTATGTAATATTGTAAACTATGCTGTATTTACCAAAATAAATTCAATTTGTCTTGTATTTTTTCCATGAATTCTTGCTTAATAATAAATGTTCATCTTTTGATTTTTACTGTTGCCTCTAGTAATTGTTTTTATAAGTTCCAGTCCATTTTAAACCAGCAATATAATAATTTTAAACAATAGTTGACTTAAATAAAATAACCCAGCATGTCCGATAAAAACATTTAACCCAACCAGCTGTGTCAAAATAACCCAGCATGTGTTCTGTCCACTATTTACCCAGCGTTGGGTTACCAAATAACCCAATTTCAGTTGTTTTTAACCCAGCATTTTTAGAGAGATCTGTCTATCTATCTGTCTGTCTGTCTATCTATCTAGCATTTTATCGCTCTATTTCATCAATTCAATGTTTGACTGTCTTTTTACAGAATGCTGTTGCATACAATTAGAAAACACATCTATTTTTAGATGACTTACAGACAGCTGTTAAAAAAAAAAAAAAAATTCAAAGAAATGTGTCATGGCGCATTCTCAAGAGAGTCCTCCAGAAATATTTTGAGGAAAAGAATATGAAGCGATCCTCCCGGGACCGATAAGACTCTACGGCCGGTAGGGTGTTTTGCCCAAACTGACATTTTCTCCTGGCCTTTCAGCCTTGTTCCCGTCTGCCTCGATGGGACCGCTTTCATGTTTTGTTTTCGAATTCCTTTTTTGTTGCTAACTAACACAGCTTGACAGGACAGCGGTGAACTTATCTTGTGGAGTGCGGTTTCACAGCGCATGTGTCTTTTCAACCACATGTAGCACTTAGCACGCTTTTTTCCCCCCTCTGCTTCTGGTTCTTCTTTTCTACCCTGTGGCAGCTATCAGGTCTGTGTTGTGTTTAATGGTATCTCAAGCTTTGGACCACTGATACCAGCCCGAGCGGTCAGAGTGTTAGCACTCCTCCAATATCTATTACAATTAGTTTTTGATTAAGGGGCCCGGCTTGGCCGTTTGAAGCCTTTAATGTTGTGTCAACTGGCTGATGATGGAGAGAGAAGCATGGACGCCTCCCAGAAACAAAGAGGCTGGTAAAAGGCTCCAAGTGAACCATTTTATCTTTCTAATGGAAACCAGATGACCCTTTCCTTCTCTACGTTTTTTTAAGCACAACCATTTCTTTTTTTTTCCCGGGGTGAGATAGACAGCTCTCCCACTCCTAGTTATTTATGCAAGGGTTTCTGGCATTTATATTTCCCTACTCCTTTCAAAGTATGTTTTTAGTACCGTTTCAAGGGAGTTTCTATTGTAATATGCAGCTTGAGGGATGGTGACCAGTGAAATCCTCTCATTTCTTAATTAACACGACCGGAGTTGCTACGGCTACCCCTGACCTTTGGAATTAACACAGAGATAGATACCAAATAGCGGAGATTTACTTAAAGCACTCTTGAGAAAACCCAGCTTGGTGACAGTATATTATAGGAGACCAATTAAAAGCAATAAATGACCTCCAGAAAGGAGTTGGGGTAAACAAACAATTAAATTCCACCCTTTTATAGAAACATTAACAACATTTTGAATTAAGCTCTTGAGTATTTAGTAGCGCAGCGAGTATTAAAAGCTCTAGTTAGCTGTTACTTTGATTATGTCTGGAATTTCTGCATGTTCACAGAACACTCACACCCACATCTCAAAGTAATTGATGGAAAAAGGTCAAATGGCTTTTTTAGGGTGGTTTGTTTATAGGGAGGATTCAAGTGTAAATATCTCTGTTACACCAGCGCGAGAGCTCGACATATTTGAACAATTAATTTATTTATATAAAAACACATTTTCATGATGCTTATGATTACCCCACGGACGCTTTTTAAGACCACCAAGGACAAAAAAATTCTTGGTGTGAAAGAATAGGAATTGCCTGTGTCCTGTCACTGAGCGGAAAGCCTTGAAATAGCCTTGAATATCGGCTTTCATTAAGTCGAAGATTTTGTTCATTAAGATAACACTATGCACTGGAAATGTTTGATCAGCTCATACAATTTGATGAATGCACCAAACCAAGATAACAATTTATTTTAAAAACTATAAAGTGAATATTTGTTTCTTCAAGGACGTGATTTCAAGATTTATTCCAAATACAGGGGTTCAAAAAGTCTAATTCCTAATTATGTTTTATGAATATCCATGACGGCACTGATTGAATGTGTGTGTGTGTGTGTGTGTGTGTGTGTGTGTTTTCTACCCAAGTCAAACTGTTTGAGATTTCTGTGAATAGCATGAATCATGAGAAAGTTTATGATTACAGTTTTTGAGCGGAGGAAGATACAAGTACTTGAACCAAAAGCGATCATCTTGTTCTGTTTTGTTTTGTGAAACGCACACATTAAAACACACACACACACACACACACACACAGAGAGAGGAGAAAGCTCTGGCATGCAGGCGGGCTGATAAGTTGCAGCTTGTGCAGTTTCGCTCAGTTTACTTTATCCCTGGGCTGGAAATGACCTTGTGAACTTGAGCGTTTTTTTTCCCTTTTCTTTCGTTCTTTCTCTATCTACAACACCCCTCCTCCTTTTCTCTCTCTATCTCTCTTTCTCTCTCGCTAACCTGCGCTGTACAGTCAACAAGCCACCCACTACACAGTACCTGCATGAATGTGCTAATGGCTGTTGACAAGTGTGTTTTTTATGGCTCTCGCAGCTGTGTGTGTGTCTCTCATTGCTCTGATACATCACGGCTCAAAAGCTGTTGTCCTATAACGATTACTATTTGTTTCTTTAGCACCAACGCAGACCTGTATACACCCAGCATGCTTTTGTGCACACATGGCCTGTAACCCAGCAAGCTGTGGCTTAATCATTACCGTGACCTGCTTATCTGTTCGTCAAGCAGGTAACCATTAATAGGTGTTTACTTTCCGATGACCTCTGCAAATGTGCGCAGGCCCTTTGCCCCATGAATGTCAACAAAGGCCTGATTTCTTTCTTACTTTTTCCTTTTTTTTTTACTTCATGACCCAGCTGTGGTCTTGACCTAGCAAGACTACTTTTTTTTTAGTGAGAAGTCTGTGAAAGCATGTGAAAACAGCACAAAATACATTTTTGAATTCAAGCTGTAGGTCAACTGTTGAAAAGGAAAGAATTCTGCATGAATGTAAACATCATAAGAGAAAGATAATAATTGATGGCTTCACACGGGAAAGAAAAAACTTCTTTATGACGGTCAATTGTAGACAACATTCCCACACGCTGCCTCAAACATTAAAGCAAGATGCCAAAGTCATGGGTTTTGATTCACAGGCAATGTATTAACTGATCAAATGTAAAGGTTGAATGCAATATAAGACACTGGATAAAAGGACCTGTCAAATGCATAAATGTAAACTTTCATGGCATTTAAGATTTTCCTTTTCTTATAATCTCACAGTACATAGCTCTCACAGATCTCAAAGCATCTGACTGAGATGTCATTTTGAATTTTTAATACGAAAGAAATTCATACTTCATACCTCACAAGGCCAAAGTATCTGAGCAGTACTATCCATATAATTTGTATAGTTCTATACTCTTAACAGTAAGAGTAGGAGTTGTTGTGGTTCTTTTTCATTACACTACCCTTGAAAAAGTTTGATGTCGTAAGATTTTTAAACACTTTTAAAATACTACCAAATTATACAGCAAAACACGGACATTGTGAAATATTACTGCAATTTAAAATAAATGTTTTCTATTTTTAAGTTTTTTTTTTTTTTTAATACAATTTGTTCCTTTAAAGGCAAAGCTGTATTAAAGAGTTATAATAAAGAGTTTTGCATTGTTACTAAGTTTGCTTTTGTTAATAAATTTAGTTTTTAAATTATATTAAAGGTATATATCTAGAAACCTATATATAATATATCTAGAAATATATATGTATATTACTATCACATTTGAACAGTTCAGTAACTATCATAGAGTAACTATGATTTATATTTTAATTATTTTAGATCTATTATATATTATACAGTAGAGGTCAAAAGTTTACATACACCTTGCAGAAACTGCAAAATGTTAATTATTTTACCAAAATAAGAATGCATGTTATTTTTATTCAGTACTGACCTTAATAAGACACTTTACATAAAAGACATTTACATATAGTCCACAAGAGAAATAATAGTTGAATTTATAAAAATGACTAAAAGTCAAGAGTTTCCATACACTTGATTCTTAATACTGTATTGTTACCTGAATGATCCACAGCTGTTTTTTTATTTTTTTGTTAAGTGATAGTTGCTCATGAGTCTCTTGTTTGTCCTGAACAGTTAAACTGTCCGCTGTTCTTCAGAAAAATCCTTTAGGTTCCACAAATTCTTTGGTTTTTCAGCATTTTTGTGTATTTAAACCCTTTCCAACAATTACTGTATGATTTTGAGATCCATATTTTCACACTGAGGACAAATGAAGGACTCATATGCAACTATTACAGAAGGTTCAAATGCTCACTGATGCTTTAGAAGTAAATACATAAAAATAACATGCATTTTGTATGATCCCTCTTATTTTGGTAAAATAGTTAACATTTGGCAGGTTCTGCAAGGTGTATGTAAACTTTTGACCTCAACTGCATCAATAAATCTGAAACATGCGTGAATACAAATTTATATTTGTTTATAATGAACATACTATTAAATGTGCAAGAATTCTTTGAGAAAAAACATCTGAGACAACGTATTGACCAAAAAATACCAGGCCTATCAAAAAAATGCATTCTTCAAAATGTTTCCAATGTAACATTTGAGTTTCATTTATCGCACCGACCCCTCTTGTAAAAGCACCACCCCAGCCTTCAAAACCCCACCTTACAGATGTCCAGATGTGTCTCCCTCCCTCTCTTTAGCTGCTGCCCAAATGATAACTCGCCCTTTGTCTCTCTCACTGAGCTGGGTAATATATAGCTGTGAGGCGTCCTGACATAGTTATATTTGCTGGTGTCCTAGAAAAGACAAGGAGACTCAATTACAATGGCAGCAGAGCGAGTGCCTTTACGAATGTCAACCCTTCGCCCAGACGCAGCGTGATGAATCACACCTGACCTCACACCAGGCGTCCATTTCTCAGCAGCCTGCGCACAAGTGTGGACTAGTAAATGAGAAATCAGGGTGGGGTGGCGCGCGAGGTGCAGGGGGCTCGGTTTTCGAGAAGCGCGCGCGCGCGTGTGTGTGTTTGCGTGCGGGGCCAGAGGCCACGAAGATGAGACAAACAGTGGAGAGCCCGCAGACGTCCTTGCTCGCACTGCCTGTTGAGAGAGGAGCAGCGTAGACGCTGTGGAATTGTAAGCAGTTGTTTAAAGCTTTTAGACGGGGGGTTTTGGGACCGTTCCGCTGGGAGGCTCGACGGCCCTGCTGCAGCTCTTCTGATGCTCTCCTGCAGCTCTGTCAGGAGGAGAACTAACCTGCATCTCTGTTTGTCCACACACACACATGTACACACACACAGCGCTGCCTGCCTGCCAGCAGCCTCCTCTTACTCCAGGCAGAGCGTAATCCTTGTTGACAGAGAGCGAGTGTGGTTATTAGGTCACTTGTGTTTTCATGCTGTACTGTAAAGCACTTAGCGGGCTGCAGTGGCAGCGGCTCACAGACTCACACCAGCACTTGTGGCAGTTCAGAGCCACTCTCCTTCGGGAGAAGGGACCTCTTATCCCGCCACTGCACCGTCTGACCCTGGCAGGACGACGGGTGAGGAGTGGTGGGTGGCGGGGTCAGAGACGGCTGTAACGCTGCCCTGGGCGAACTCCGAGGGCAGGCAGGGGAGTCCCTGGCCTCCTGGGAGAGGGAGGGAGCGAGCAAGGGAGGGTGGAATGAGCAACAGGCAGACACAAGGGCAAAGGCAGATGTGTGCAAGGATAGATGAGGAGATAAATCACAGGCTGTCAGAGCCCGAGGCATTTGCATTCCTGAAATGGAGCTTGCACTGGCGGTTGGGTACGGAGACCTCTGCGTGAGTCCGGCGCAACATCAGATGTGGATGCGATTCACACGCAGCTGCAGAGGAGTTGGGTCATTTGTTCATTATGTAAGATGTGACCTGAATTACACTGAAAAGGGTGCTTTTAAATGTTAAAAGAGTTCCTAAATAAAGCAATTTAATAAATAATACATCGGCATGATGGAGCACAAAAGTGATTTGTGGGCCTAAATTTCTAGAGCTTTTCAGGTTATTACAAAATGGATGAAATTTGCTCGATTTATCTTGCACTTTCAAAAACAGCACACACTTTAAACCGATTGTCAAAGTTCAGAGGACACACACAATATTGGAGGAGGGGGTGGAACGGGTCATGTGATTATAGTTTATAGTTGGCAGGCCGTCTGTGATGTATCGTACCTGTGTCCTGGACTTATTCAATGTCATGCGGAAGGACAGAACACCCTTTTGGGATGTGAGTGGTGTCATCATGTTGACTTCATGAAGGAGAAGAACTGTGAAACTAAGAAACAAACAAGATTAAACAGTCTGAGTCGAAGACTATCTATTGATAGAACCATTACAAATAAGACAATTTTGCAAGTTTTATTGCAATACCTCAAAATATAATACAGAAACATGTGATTTATGATTTATTACAAAAAGCTATGCAATATTTATTGAGAGAGAAGAATGTTTAAACAGGTACAAATTATTCATTAGAATAGTAAAAGAGCAGAATGTGTGACAAAGAGCACGATCATGATGCATTTTGTATTTTGGGATACATATTCTATACAGTTTGATGTCAGAATTTTATGAAAAATATATTTTATTGATCAGAGAAGCCCTTTTTATTATTATTAAATAATAACGTTATAGAGAAGAGAGCCGTAACATACACATATCCATATGTGGCATGTAAACTATATATGTATATATGCTCCAGGAGGAAACACAATGCATTAAGAGCCGGGGGTGAAAACTTTTGGAATTTTAAGATCAGGGTAAATTTAACTTATTTTGTCTTTTTGGAAACATGTAAGTATCTTCTGTAGCTTCTGAAAGGCAGTACTACATGAAAAAAAAAAGATATTTAGGCAAAATAAGAGAAATCTTCATTCTGTTCAAAAGTTTACACCCCTGGTTCTTAATGCATTGTTTTTCCTTTTAAAGCATTGGTGTGCGTTTGAACCTTCTGGAATAGTTGCATACGAGTCCCTCAGTTGTCAAAATCATGCAGTCATTGTTGGAAAGGAATCAAATACACAAAAATGCTGAAAAACCACAAAGTTTGTGGGAACGGAAGGATTTTTCTAAAAAAGAGTGGGCAGTTTAACTGTTCAGGACTTACAAGGAACTCATGAACAACTCTCACTAAACAAAAAAAAACAAACAGCTAACAACAAAGTATTAAGGGTGTGTAAACTTTTGAACAGGGTCATTTTTATAAATTCAGCTATTAGTTTCTCTTCTCTTTTTCTATGTTTTTATGTTAAATATCTTATTCAGGTCAGAGCTAAATAAAAAATAACATGCAATTTTGGTAAAATAACTAATATTTTGCAGATTCTGCAAGGTATGTAAACTTTTGACTTCAACTGTATATGCACACTAATGAGAATGACGTTTTTGACCTGTTTTCCAGTTAAAATATCTAAAAATCATTTAAAAATAAAGTAGCAATGCATACACTAAGACTAGTGTATATCTTAGCATCTTATACATTGCTGCTTTAAATTTAACTTGTTGTTAATGATTTTTAGGTATTTTAAGTGAAAAATAGGTCAAAAAACTTAATTCTCATTACTCCTGCATTCTTCTATTAAAACATGGTGATTTAAAAAACATATTTAGCTAAATGCATACTGGGTTACAACATAATTTAGCAGTATTCTTTTATTTAGATGTTAGTGCCCTTTCTTCCTTTCAAGGAGCATGGAAAAGTAAAGGCTCTGACCATGCTTTGACTCACAGAGTGCAAATCATATAGTTGGTATCCAAAGTGTCAGTGAAACAGTTAAGCAACATCAAATGATGACATTGGCTTTGCAGACCTCTTTCCATGATGTCAAGAGCATAGTGAAGCTTAAAGGGGATTACAGTCTAATTCTATCGTTAAGGCTCCCAACTAAATTGACTTGGCTGAGTGCATATGGTGGACCAAAGCAAACTTCATTTTCTGTTGGGTGATGGGCCACAGTCGTTGGGATGCAGAGGACAAAAAATGTCAGAGAGAGGAAAAAAGAGGAGAACTCATGGTAGGAGGTTCGCTGGAGGGTGCGCGGGTGGGGAACTGTCATCAGGAAACCCTTGTCGGCCCGGAATGAGGAGTGTTGAGTAACTAATGAGAATGTTTTACACAAGAAATGTATCATGGCTGAAGAGACACATCTGGGTATGCAACTCACACAAAGAGTCATCCAGCTCAAAAGACTTTTTTTTTATTGCTCTAAGTGCAATCCTCCCATTTGAAACCCAGCCAGAAAGCGAGAGGGAGCGCAAAAGAGACAGAGGACAGAGGGAAACAGCTGGGTTTCCTAAGCAGAATGGCTGGTAAGGCTGAAGGGAGAGAGAGGGATGGCTTTCTTTGGAGAATATGGAGGAGGAATATAAACTCGAAGAGAAGTTGCTGGGAAGAAAGCCATGAAACAAGTGAGCTAAAAAAAAAAAAAGCTGAGGGAAACCAAGGAGGACAAGATCAAGATCAGGGCCAAGGAGAAGAGATTATGAAGAACTAATAATGAAACATCGCAAGAGTGAGAAGGGAGGGGGAGTGTCGACGGCGGTTTAGGAAAACAAGCGAGAAAGAGATAGTGGCCAAAATCAGCGGAAATGTAATGCGAGAGAGGCAGGAAAAGGGATGCATGGGTCTGATTTGTGAGATGAGATGAACTGAAACGGGATGGAGGCAAATTCCAGGAAGACGCCTGAAAGCCAGAAAATGAAGTCACCTGTGCAAATACAACTCATATTTACTCATTGTGGAATAATCTTATGACAATTCCCCGTTTTATCTATCTTGGTCAGGGCTCTCAGGAAGAGGCCTGGGTCCAGGAAAACAAACACAACTGCTAAAGCAAAACGATCTTGCACGTTTGGCTTTCCGAATGCGAGTCGAGCAGCAACCGCTACGCTAATAAGCAATGAACAAATGAACTACAAGCGACCAAAAAACACCAAAATAATTTACGACTGCAGACTCATTCAGAACGCTCCTTTGGAGTCATGAATCGAGACTTTTTCTTCCAGCAGTTGTCAAAAGATTTGAAATACGTTGACCGCAAACAGTATCAGCAGCAATAACAAAACTAACCCATGCAATCTTCAACATGGAATGTGAACACATGTTCCTAACTAGTCTGCCAATTACTCTACCTCAGATTTACTGTTGTTCTCAATTAAAGAGCAGTTTGGCAACAAACAATAACATGTGTTGTGATGCTGCGGTCGAGCCAAGTTAATGTTTCATATTAGAGCTCCCGCAACTACTCACCGGGCCAGAACCCATGCTGTTTAGTACATACTTCGCTTAACGGGGTGCTCATAAGTCATTATACACGCCAAAGTTCTGCTGGGCCGTAATGAGCGAAACAAAAAAACTCCTGCACAAAAGCGTGCTACGAATACAGACGACAATCGCAGGAGCTCTTTCCAAATATTCCAACTCATAAACATTTCAAAAAGTATTAGAGGGTGCACGGGATTTACAAATCCAGGGATTTTCATCAACTACTGCTGTAGGACTTGATTGGGTGTTTTTGTAATGGATTTGATTCAAAGAATGACTATATATTCTCGATGGACATTTATAGCACATACTGAGCTCCTTGTTTCAAACGTTCAGAAGAAACTCCTATCGAAGTGTTTGAAAAGGCGATGAGCGCTAAAGTGGTTCATCTGTCTAGCAGATGAATTTTACGATCATGCGAATGTCAGGCACCAGTTCTCTGCGTTTCAGGATAGTAATTTAGGGCGGCTGCATATTTTGAGCACTTCAGTCGGAAGTCACATATTTGTAATTGAATGTTTGAGCTCTCTTTTAAGTCTTTTTAATGTGTGCAATCCGATATAGTGTTTGCAAACCGTTTACTCGTGACCTGTGCTCTCCCTTTCCTTAAGCCATTCAAGAGAGCCAGCAAAAGCAAAGTGCCTTTTAAGGCCCTGAGTATTGCCAGAGTCCTCCTTATATTACTGATGATATCTTTACTGAGGGCTTCGCTGACAAGAGCCCAGGGATCAGAACTGCCCATAAAGCAGATGGGAAATTACATCTCATCCTAGGCCCTGCGCTCAAATGGCCTGTCTGTTGATGCAGCGGGCTTGTGGTGTCTTTAAACAGGGACTTAGCCTCCGACCCCAAACCTCCCCAACCTTATACGATTGCGGTGAGGAAGCTACTGGAGGTAATCAAAGCGGGCCGAGTACAACTGGACAACTGCGCTGACTGGAGATCAGTCTCAATCCTAGGAGTCTGATGGCTGGAAGGAGATATATAAGTCTGTGTGCGCACGGCAGGCCTTGAAAACCTTAATAACGGCCAGTCTGTCATTGACAGAGTGAGATCTAGGCTGTCGTATTTGCGGAAGTGTGCCTCAACAACAATCTTTACAGCCCGAAGGCATGAAATGCTACCTTAATTGCGAAATATTGCTTTGTGGGCGGTTCCAATATTTCATCCGGTGAAGACTTAGTTTGACTAAATATCAGTCGGGGTTGGAACGAGCGTGTGAGAGAAAATTCATTGTGCCGTAATCCCTTAAGCCCTTCAGGGATGGCCTCTGACCAGGGCATATGAGATCCACTACCCTGCGCTAATCTGTTCCCAACACTGATGAACCCAGAAAGTGGCTCTTGCGGTTAACAAACTGTCCACGGATGGATTATCCAGTTTGCAGCAATGCAAAGTTCAGAACACAGCAGCTGTAATCCCAGTGTCTCGATGACACACGTGCTGAGGCCTTGCACTCAATAAGCGCAAGCTTGGCCCAAAGAATTGTGTTTATCCATTCATCCATGCTCATTCCTCCCCCTCTCTGTGACACAGGCACTGATCACTTTATCCCTCTGTTCTAATGGCAGAGAGACAGAGCTAGCACGCTTCCACCACACACGGCACAAATCCCTACTGACCTGGCTTACCACTGGCTGACCAATATCTAAAACACTATCCGCATGGAAAAAAAGAGAAACGAATCTGAAATTCCAAACTGCGTCATCATGAGCATTACGTAATCAAATTATGATTTAAGTTACAAGTAATGCTTTACTTATTTTTTAAACAAGTAACATTATTTCTATTTATTTAATGTATTCACTGACAAATACCTCTCCTTTCATCATGCTGGGAGAAAAGGAGGTATAGTGGGCATGCACTGTAGTGAAGCATGATGGGTACTGTAGTTCTAGAGTGTATAATTTGTATCAGTAACATCAGAGATCAAGTTTTCAGCAAATGTTTTAAAGAGGTACCCATGTACTCATCCACATATCTTTCCAAAATATCATCAAATATCACTTGTAATGACTTGAGAGCGAGTACACAACCAGTTAAAAGTTTTTGAACAGTACGATTTTTAATGTGTTTTAAAGAAGTCTCTTCTGCTCACCAAGCCTGCAAAAACAGAGAAATTGAAATATTTTTACTATTTAAATAACTGTTTTCTATTTGAATGCATTTTAAAATGTTATTTCTTCCTGATTTCAAATCTGAATTTTTAGCTGAACTTTTAAAGCTGAACTTTTAAAAGTAATGCTTTACAATATTGCATTACCATCTAAAAATGTAACTAATTACGTTACTTTTTATTGAAAGTAATGCGTTACATTACTTTTGCGTTACTTTTTAAATCTGGGCAGGGCTTGCTTGTTTGTTTTTAATATAAAAAGTTTGATTTTTAGCAAATATAAAAGCCTTTCACATCAAAAAGTGAAATAAATAAGCCTAAGGCTGAAGGAAAAGTAAATTCACGTCTTGTAAATGAAAAAGTAATGCGTTACTTTACTAGTTACTTGAAAAAAGTAATCCGATTATGTAACTTGCGTTACTTGTAATGCGGTACCCCCAACACTGATCATTACTCCAGTAACATGATCTTTCAGAAATCATTCTAATATTCTGATTAGCTGCTTAAAAAACATTATTATGTCGAAAACAGCTGATTAGAATTTTTTCAGGTTTGAAAAGAAAGTTCAGAATTTACAGAAACAGAAACACTTTTTAACATTATAAATGTCTTCATCATCACTTTTGATCAATTTAAAGCATCCTTGCTTTCATCCCAAAAAAAAAAAAGTAAAAAACCTGACTCCATGCTTTTGAATGATATAGTGTATTATGTTACAAAAGAACTTTGCATCTTCTATTTATAAAAGAATTCTGAAAAAAAGGGCTTAACTCTTTTAAATATTGATAATAATAATAATAATAATAATAATAATAATAATATGTTTCTTGAACAGCAGACCAGCATATTAGAATGATTTCTGAAGGATCATGTGACACTGAAGACTGGAGTAATGATGCTGAAAATTCAGCTTTGATCACAGGAATAAATTACATTTTAAAATATATTCAAATAGAAATCAGTTACTTTAAATAGTAAAAATATTTCACAATATTACTGCTTTTGCTGTATTTTGGATCAAATAAATGCAGGCTTGGTGAGCAGAAGACACACATTAAAAGTACTTTTTTACTATTTTTAATTGATCTAGACTGTACTTCTATTTAAAAAATACCTGCATGTAATTGCATATGCAATTCATTTCTGTAATTACATTTATAGTTATACTGTTGACCCATTCCTTACACCTTAACCCACCCTTAAACCTCCCACATCACCAAACCTGTCCCTAACCTTACCCGTATCCCACCTCAATAGCAGCAAAAGTGTTATGCATTATAATATGAACAAAATAAGTACAATGTACATAGTACATAGCAGTTAAGGCCACCTAATATAAAGTGAGACCAAAACTTTTTACAGTGTAACAGCGTTGATACTAAGAAAAGACCATTGCTCACTAATGTCATATTGAGCCAAATTAAAGTACTGCTATTCTCTTATATCCAGAGACACAGGTCAGTGTCACTATTGACAGAGCAATGTGGCATGAACCTTAGCCTATGATGACTCCACAGCTTGCACAGAGATGCCTGGAAATATGATAAGGCGAAGGTCATAGGAGAATGACTTTGTTTGCGATGTTAATTTCCGGAAAGAAATCTGTGTGAGATAAGGCACAGATAAATTAACCTTTGGCCTACAACATTCAGCACAGTTTGAGGACACTCCAAAATGTATTTTCGTTCAGAAAAATGAATAAATGATCTGGGCTGCGTTTCCCAAAAGCATCGTAAACCTAGACTCCAATGGTTTCTACGATGTACTCATCCTTACAATGCTTTTGGGAAATGCAGCCCTGGACCGGCAGTGTATACATATGCTGCGCTTATTTACGAGACATTTGAAGAACAAGCCTGCTCTTCAAGTTATACAAAAACTAACCTTGAGAGGCAGACACTTCATTTCAAACAATGAGGTATTCGTCAATGTGAGGTATCCCATTGTAAATGGACACATAATCCAGCAACTCGAATCTCTTTCCTTCTTTGCTGAATGTGTTATGAACCAATATTACATTCATCGACTAAAAAATGCAATTAATTATGAGAGCGGTCCTCGCCAACCAACCAAATGGATGGGCGAAAGGGGGAGGTTCAGGGACTGTTCAATAGCTTTCATTCGAGGAGGGAAAGGCCTTCAAACAGCAAGGTTGTTTTTTAAAGGCTGTGGGTGCTCAGTGTTTTCAGAACACATCTCATCTTTTCATTGAAACGGAGTGAGCTGCACTCCAACGGTGTCTCACATTTAAAAATAAAATAATTAAATAACTCACATCAGCTGTCCCATCATTTCAAGAATGGTGACCTGACACCTCAAAGCCTTGAAAGCCCTGAAGGGTCTAGATTCTATTCACACGATTCTTTTAAATTCACCACAACTCTCTCTCTTTCACTCTACAAGCACCAGTGCCAAGTTTTAAATCATAAATTCAGCCTGTGCTTTATCCCATCAAAGCCATTTATTTAGCGATCCACTCAATTTTTTGTTCCTTTGTGAAAACAGAATTCCCAAATAGTAAATAATTATATAGACAGAGAAAGCCGTGCTGTACAGTAAGTCTCCTAGTAAACCGGTAATAGCTACCTTTGTTGGTGGCCCAATCTTTTTCTTTCTTATCTGTATTATACCTCTACCACTTTATGATGTATGAGTCACTTCAGATACATTGAGTCCATTCACTCCTTAGGCACTGGTCAGATCCAGCATTTGTGTCATTCAGTTTGTGAATGCTGTGACCGTATTCATTTCAGTCATAACTGTACGGCACTATAAAATTCAGTGTGTCTTGTTTATAAAGATAACACTAGCATCATCAGTTATTGCATTTTAACTGGCATTCTTAAAAAGTTAAACAATCACTTTCTGAAGAAATAGGTTTACACCTAAATAGCATAAAGCTGACTGAGTTTTCCTTTTATGACTACAATTTCCAAAAGCACTATTTGGGGTAGGTTGTCAACCTATCATAGACTATCAGCAAAATTCAAACAGCTGAAACACATAAAAATGCAAATGGTAATATGCAAAAATATCAAACAATTACTATGGTTAACAAATGTAATGACAAGCAGCAATTACCGGGGTCAAAGCGCTTTAAGGCATTTACGTGCATATGAAAAAAACATTATTGAGCAAGCTTTTAACCAATTAAATGATTTAAAAAAGCATTTTTGGCAAATCCAGGTCATTTACCATAGAAATATTGTGTTTTTTTAACAGTTAGGACTGTTATAGCACCAGCTGTGGCTTGATCTCCTAAAAACTACATGCTTGTTTAGAATCACCTGGTTTGGAGTTTTCCTTTAGGCTTTATAGGATTTTGGGTAAATCTGGACAGGCCCCTTTTCTAAACGAACCAATCATAGCCTCCCAAAGGGTAAATTTCAGCATTTTTTGATAATTATTGATCTAGAGAGTCCAGAGAATTTTACTGCAGTGTTTTTTCCAGATTGAACAAAACACCTAGGACTAGTTCGCAAAAGTAATTTTTTTTTATGTCTTCTCAATCATTTAACAAACAATTTGATTGACAGCAGTGGTTCTAGAGAAGCAAAGTTGTCCTGAATGAGGAATTCCATCATATGATACGAATATTGGGCCTCATTCATGAAACTTGCGTAAATATATATGTGTAAATTCTGAGTAATTTGCGTAAAACAGACCTTGCCGAAAACTCTCCTCCGGATTCACAAATGCTTCGTAAAAGTCCAATTTGATAGTTAAACGTGTATGTTAATGATTTCCAATCATTCGTAAATAGGGCGCACATGCATGCTTATTCACAATTTGCATAATCCCCGCATATGAAATACATCTACGTAAAATGCGTGTCCAGGAACGCAGTGGAATATCTGGTCTACTTTCTCAGGTTTAGCATCAGTATATTGAATAAATGCAAAAAAAGATTATTAGGCCATATGCCTAACTAACATATGCATAAATATTCAATTAAATTGTGTCCACCAAAGAGTTTTTAGCCAAAAAAAAAATGTCAGGCGCTGTTCTGAAAACGGCCAGCCGGTGGTGCTTGAGAACGCTTTCATGGCACAGCGGCAACATATTCCTAGCATCTCATTTTTAAGAATTTTACTAAATATAAAAAAAAGCACTACTGATTTCTCCATTGTTGTAGTTTGGTTGGTCAGTATTTGTCAACTCAGTTATCAACTCAGCTATAAAAAATAAAAATAAATAAAATAGAGGGCAAGGGCAAAAAAACTTGTATTTATTATGGCAGTGCATCAAAATTCAGTGTCATCAGTTTGTCAAAACGAACACAGTACGTTTTACGCACCATTTACACGCGGTAGGGAGCAGGTGTACATTTCTTTCGTACCAACTAACATTTTGAAAATATGAACATTTTTATGAATTCTAAAGTTTACGTCAGAATGGCTTTACGAACGATTTACACAAAAATTTGTTCTGGTCCTGTTTCATGAATGAGGCCCATTGTGTGTATGTGCAAAAAAACACGCAACATTTGCACCCTTGAAAAAATCGATATTGCCCCCCAATGGCCGATTTCTTTAAAATTTCCCTGACCTTTGGGGTCATGAGTCGAACAGGCCCACCGAGTTTTGTTCCAATCGGCCTCCGTTAACCTTGTCTAACAGGTGCTCAAATTTCATTGGCCAAAGGCGGCCATGTTTTTCGAGATACACACATGTCCTTATAGACACTTGTGGCACTTTGGACCAAGACCGTGCACACCAATGCTCATGTTGAAAGGACAAACGGTTGTGCAGTTATAGCCATATTTGTGTTTTTTCCCCTCTAATAGTGCCACCAAGTGGCCAAGCTCCATGACTTTTTTCCTGTGACCTCAGATTGAGCTCTTATATAAGTGTTCTGAGTTTGGCGAAGATATCTCATTCCGTTCTGAAGTTATAGGCATTTTACTAAAAGTGACCCTGCCCCTTTCGAATGTTTTGGTGTCCCTTTGTAACGATGAGTCGAGAGTTCAACTTTTGATAATTATTCATAGCCACTCTCCAGAGAATCTTTCTTCAGTGGTTTGGTTCCGATCGGGTGAAAAACCTAGAACTAGTTCGCAAAAGTAGTTTAAAAAAAAAAAAAAAATGTAAATTCCAATGACATAAGACGGTTTAGGAGTTATGAGTGATTTCGTACATTTGTTCGCTGTAGTGCCCCCGTCAGGCCGATTGCGGTGAACCTTGGTCATGTTTCAGGCGGACTGAGTACTACCATCCCTCCAAATTTCATATCTCTACAACTTACGGATTGGTCTGCACAATCAATCACTTTTACGTAGAGATCGTTGATTCGTGACCACTCTAACAATTACAATAGGGTTTCAGCGCTAAACCCCTAAAGATGCTGATTTGGTAGATTTGTTGTATGTTCTGGCAAATTTATGCCTGTGGCAATGTCAGACATCACATCATATCAATAGTGACTGATATAATCACTTTTCAGATGGAGTTAGATAAGAATGCCATAATTTTCATCTCAAACATCGATTTAGAGGTAACAAGATTTGCTGCTCAACTTTCACTCTTAATACCCGAATGAATGTTTTTCAGACCTTCCGGGGCATCTAGTGTAGGCTCTTGTTTTTGATAAACATCTTCTGCTCTGTTCTAACAGATACTTGACTCCCACACTGCATTGCAATGTAAATAAACATGGCTACACACACAGCTGATAATTAGTTAGATTTAGCTTGACAAAAGCCTACGACACGACCCGAACATAAGTACTGAATACAAATGAAATGTTTATTATTTATAAATGTGTGAATGAGAATCATCTTGCCCCGTATCACGTGACTCCTTGTTACTGATTTCAATATATTCTGAGTTTGAATTGCGGAAGTACAAAATACAACATTGTTACTCCCTTGCATGTAACTGCAGCTAAATTCACATTAACACACATATTCTCACACACACTCGCACAGTCAATTTACACAGGTTGGCTAGGAACCAGACTTTGCAAAGAGAAAAATCTCCCCGCTCGCAGGCCTGATAGAGACCATTGAGTAGGGGACCCCACACAAAGACCAATAGCGATGGGAATCAGCTGAAAATATGTGACATAATCACATTAGTGTCTTAAAGGACACAAAGCGCTTAGTCAACTTCCCTTGATCAAGGCACATCTGGAGAAGCGGGGGACTGGAGCGGTGGTCCTGGCTTTCCCCAGCTAAAATTAAAACAAGCTGTAGTGCCATGCTGCTGGGCCGCAATGGACCAAGAACCATGACACAATAATGGATTGCTCCGGCAGTGCTGTAGTAAATGCAATGCTTGTGAAAAAGGAAGAAGACAAAAAAAAGAGGAAGAAAAAACAGTGGATGGATTTTAAAAAAGGCTTTGAGAATAACGCCCACAGCTTTCCCAGAGAGAGTGAACTCTGACCCAGAGAGGGACGATGGAAATCTGCTGAACGTGTCCGCAAAAAACAGACCATATAATTTCAGGAAGTGAAGCATTGTATACGGTATTAATGAGTGGGAAATATCATGCGAATAACAGCCTAATGTAGGAGTTCCGAATTTGTACTTTAAAAGTACTTGAAAATATATGTCCTTACAATAAAAGTCAATGGGGCCCAAAACAGTCTTTCACTGTATGAAAAAATATGGCTAACATTACCGTGAAAAAATAGAACAAAGAACAAAGAGAGTTGCTTCTGAATGACACAGGATGGGTATTTTCATTTTTAGCTGAACTATTCCTATAATCAACGGAAAAGCAAAACAAACAAACAAAATAGTTACTACAATGCCTGCATTTTACAATCATTTTAACTACACTCAGTAGCAAACTCCGCTTATTGTTAATAAAACAGCTTGGTAATATTTTCCAGGGGCCCTTCTGAACATATTGTAGCCCCGTTTTTTCACTTCACCCTGTCTGAGGAAAAAAGGCAGACCTTTGTTTTAGCTTCACAGTAACTGTGAGAAAGAGGACCTGCTCATCGTATAAACAGCCACCTCAACATGCTCCAGCACAGCACTAGGAGCTAATTACAAACACTGCTTGTGCTAAAAACCCTCTTGTAGACAGCAAACAAAAAGAAAAAGCTGGGGGAGCGAGAGGGTGAGAGAGAAAAGTGACAGAAAGTGAAAGGGGCCCAGGCAAGGAAGGAGGGAGAAGCAGGAGGGGGGGATGAAGAGGCTAATGAATCTATAGGAAACACCACTCCTCTGACACGTGAAACGTTCCTATTCACCGCCCAACGGGACTTAAAGAATGTTCAGCCTTTTGTCTCTTCTCTAATTCCTCAAGAAGAGATGGGATGTGAAAGGTGTGTGTGTGTGCATGTGTGTGTGTGTGTGTGTGTGTGTGTCAAGAGGGGGCTTCCTTAGCAGCACTGCTTATCCCCCTGAGCTTTAGCACTTATCAATAAAGTGGAAAATAATACAGTTTAAAAGTACAGACTTATTTAGAATATAATTAATCTTTTGGGAAATCATATCCTCATCTAAACACAATCCCAAGGGAAGTGCATATAATTTTTACCTTCACAGCTGACTTAAATTAGAAACAAGTCAATACTCTTTTAAAGTATCAAACACAATAAAAAGTATAAACAATAAAACATCAATTTAATCACTTAAAATCTAAGTATATATCACTTTTAATATGTAAATTTACACTTGCTAGGTGGTAAAAATGCTAGGTGAAATATGGACAAACCCAGTGACTGGGTTGCTTTGAACCAGCAGTTGGGTTAAATGTTTAACTTAGCCTTCTGGGTAGTTTTATTTAACTATTGTTTAAAAATTGCTATATGGCTAGCTTAACATGAACCCAAAATAAGTTGTGAATTAAAAATCAGACACATAATTAATAGAGGCATCAGACATAATTAAAAGGTGAACATTTATATGAGCAATTTAAAAATGTTTATTATTTGTTGAGCTTATTAATACATGTTCATTTACTGAGCATATTATTTCATGTTACTTTCAAAGCTATTTGGGTTCATTTTAAACAAGAAATATAGTCATTTTAAAGCAATAGTTGACCCACTTGCTGGGTCAAAACAACCCAGTTGGTTTGTCCATATTTCACCGAGCGCTGGGTTGTTTTTACAACGTAAGCTATCAAATTTCAAATAAACTATGAAAAATGACAATATAATGCATTTTTGAATTTAAAAATTAAAACAACAGGACAGCTGGAAATTTTCTTTAAAATACTGTTAGATCTATGCATTTAAGAAAGTAAAAAAGTATGAATTAGTACATTTGTATCTATTTAATATTTATGAGGTGGCTAATTCGTACGAATTTGTGCGAACTTACACGTACAAATTTATACGATTTTAGTAAAAACGTACGTATTTTAGCACAATAGTAGCACAATATGTATTAATTTGTATGAATGACCTAAACCTAACCCCGCCCCTAAACCTACCCGTCACTAAAATCGTACAAATGAGTAAGGTTGTAAAACGCCGTAAGAATTCATGCGAATTAGCGACCTCGTAAAACATGTACGAATTGGTCGTGAGATAGCGTTGAAAATACATGTAATTTTACAGTCAATTACTTTTACATTTTAAATTAAAAACTGTAAAAACCAACCTGATCTCATGACAAAAACGTACATGTGGGAACTTTTTCGCAAGATGCGAAATACGTACTGCTATGTACGTTTCGTAACATATTCGATGTGAAATGTCCACTGAGTGGTGCTAAAAGAGTGTTTGTTTGTTTTGTTTTTTTCTCCCCAGAACAGATGAGTGTACGTATGGTACATTTTATGTGGCGTTGGTTTTGTACGTGTCGCAGTTCTGACTTGAAATGTCCGTTGAGTGGTGCACTACACCTAAACCTACCCGATAGTATAAACAAAAGCGAATGTGGTGAAAAACACAATCGCAAGCATGCCGTTTTAGCTTGTTTTTCGATCTCTCATCTTTCAGCTCTTTCATCGTGAGACATTTTTATCACGGGATTCGTACCCAAGGATTCTAGATCCTAAGTCCAATTTCGTGCCAGCTGAGCTACTGAGCAAGCATTGAAAAGTCTGGAAAGCGAAACATACGGAGCTGTTATCGCAACTGTGTTTAAAAGCAATTACAAAGCTCGCTGTTTTACTACCTCTAGTGTTCATTTCTATTGGAAACTGCAGTGATATGTACTTGTTGGTATGTATATCACATCTTGCAAAAAACATTCTCAGAAGTCCCTGCATGATGCATCACATATGATTATGTTTCACTGAAACTGTTTTGTTTGCTATATTATTACCAGCTACATTAGGTTATATTTTAGTGTCAATTGTATTTCCCAATTGGGGTTTTGTGTACGTGCATCGTCTACATATGAGCAATGACCATGGTTTATGAACTCCGATTCATCATGTGAACTCCTGAGCCGCAGCTGCGCTATATGTCGGCACGCTTCCCACAAGGCCATGGCTCCGCCATTATTATTTGTACATTTGAAGGTACAAAGCAGAGATGTCTAGTTTAAGTAGATGTGCATATTTCTTCTTGTAAAGATTTTGCTGTAGTTCATGTCAATATGCTGCTTTGAAGCGGAAATATGGGAAAGTGCTATAAAAACAAATTAAACGTGACATGATATCACTTTTGAAAACTAGCAACAACATATCTAATCTATGTCTAACCAAGTTTGTAGTGTGCATGTTGTGTGGTAGTGTTAGGAAAGCCACACGGCCAGAGTCCAGGCCCAGATTCTGTCCGTTCCCCCCACCTGCTTCTACCCTCTCATCTGCACCAGAGCTCTGATACAATCTGCCGCGTTTACCCCTAGGCTTTTGACGGCACTTGTTACGCAGATAAAACAGGGAGCTGGGGTTAACTCGAGATTCAAAACAGTTGTTCCTCTCACCGCAGTGATTTCAGAGGGGTGCACATATGGCAAACATGACTATTTATCAAATAAGTAAATGCAACAAATTGATAAAACATTACGAGTCAACAATCTAAACAAGTAACTAAATAGCATACTGGGCTTTTGCTTTGCATATAAATGTGCATAAATCACGAGGCAGCGCGCACACACCACACCCAAAGCCGACATACTCACTCACTTTCACCCTGAACAGAGCTGTGGTTACAGCACTAGCTCCCATATGTAATTTGGCCTAATCAAGTCTCACTCATAGACGCCTGGAGCAGTGAGATTGGCCTGATCTCAAAGTGCACCATCAGCCACAAATTACAGGCTTTGATTTTGGGTTAACTGCATGCCACTCCTATAAGAATAACAGTGACAGTTGTAATATGGAGGTAGTTAGACACCTGTAATAGAATGTAACCAGAAGACATATGCTGCCAGGATTACAAAGAACTCGGGGATCTTATCCAGGAACCAACCACAGACATATAAATGTTATATATCACTCTTAGTCACAATAAAGTCTTTGATGGTATCTACTAAATTACCAAGTATGAGTTTCTAATTACGAAATTAGGAGATTAATAGTATGAAGTTTGTGAAGATGAGGTGTTTATTGATATAAATACCAGGTGGATGTGATGCAAAGGTTAAAGCTCTGGCATGTGAGTCAGCCTGTAATACAGTAATATCAGCAATTTCTGCTGTGTTTATAGTCTGTTTTGAAAATCAAGAGTTTTAGAGATTAACACCGCTGCATTTAATTAGTTTGAAAATATTCCAGTGAGGTTTGCAAGTCTTATACCTTATTTATTTAATGTTTAGTATATTTAATATTGCTCTGTCAAGGCAAAGATGCAGCCTGAAAACCATATAAGTGATCCTGGACCACAAAACCAGTCTAAAGTAGCACGGGTATATTTGTAGCAATAGCCAAAAATACATTGTATGGGTCAAAATGATCCATTTTTTCTTTTGTGCCAAAAATCATTAGGATATTAAATGAAGATCATGTTCCATGAAGATATTTTGTAAATTTCCTACTGTAAATATATAAAACTTCATTTTTGATTAGTAATATGCATTGCTGAGAACTTCATTTGGACAGCTTTAAAGGCGATTTTCTCAATATTTGGATTTTTTTTTCTTATTTTTCTTTTTTTTTTTTAATTTGGATTCCAGATTTTCAAATAGTTGTATCTCTGCCAAATATCGTCCTATCCTAACAAACCATAAAGCTTATTTATTCAACTTTCTGATGAATCTCAGTTTCAAAAAATTGACCCTTATGACTGGTTTTGTGGTCCAGGGTCACATATGTGAACATTTATGCCAATTTTGTTATTTAATCAGCAGTTTGTTTGTTTATTCATTCTTTTTGATTATTATTTTTGGAATTATTATTGATTTTTTTTTTTTTAGAATTATTCTACTAAAATATTAAAACAATTAAGGTGATAATTATCATGTATTATGTTGCCATACACCTATCTGGTATATTTTTTATAATAAACATTTTAAGGAATATATGCATTTTTACATGTCCATACAGTCCATCACAGAAAATGTATTTAGTATTTCTAAATAAATACATAAAATAAATACCAAATCTTTGTTGTGAGACAATGTGTATTGGTCTTCTCAGTTACATTAGATTTTTTTTAATCAAATAACAATATTCTAAATATACTAAAAAAAAGTATACTTAGATTACACTTTACAGTAAAGTGTTATTAGTTAATGTTAGTTAATGCATTAACTAACATTAACTGACAATGAGCAATACATTTGTTACAGTATTTATTACTATTTCTTAACATTAGTTCATGTTAACTCAAGTCAATTAAATATAACTAACAGATACAACTTTTGATTTTAATAATGTAGGCATAATAATGTATAAATGTTTAAATGAACATGAACTAAGATTAATAAATGATGTAGAAGTGTCTTTCTTTGTTAGTTCATGCAAACAAATGGAACCTTATTGTAAAGTGTTTTCTTATAATTTATTTGTGCTAATGAGGTTGTTTTGATGTCCTCATTTCACACTACTTATTTGCCTCAAATTGGAAATTGTCTTTAAAATGACAATCAAACAGGAAGTGGCATCTATTTCTGTTTCCACCACTGAATAAACAATGTAAAAGAAGAATAAAGGGGGGGTTGGGGCTTATTTTCTTGCAATTGCGAGTTTGCATCTCACATTTTGAGATACAACTCACAGTTCTGACTTTTTTCTCAGATCAGTCATAACTGTGAGATATAAACTCGCAAATCTGACTTTTTTCTCAGATTTGCATGATATAAACTCACAGTTCTGAGGAATAAAGACGCAATTCCAGAGAAATGAAGTCAGAATTGTGAGATATTTTTCTCAAATTTACTTTAACACACAATTGCGAGTTAAGTCAGAAGTGAGATGTAAAAACGTACAATTCTGAGAACATATCAAAACATATCTTTTTTCCGCTCAAAGTTGGACTTTATAACTTGCAATTGTGAATTTATATCTCACAATTCTGAGAAAAAAAGTCAGAGTTGTAAGATATAAACATGTATTTGCGAGCAAAAAAAAAAAAAACAGAATTGTGAGGTTTATCTTGCAGTTGTGAGTTTATATCTCACAATTCTGACTTCACAATTGCAAGTTTTTATCATGCAATTATGAGAAAATCATAATTGTGAGATAAAAAGTCGCAATAACCTTTTATTTATTCAGTTGTGGAATCAGTCTTTACAAGAGACCATTCCAAAAGTTCCTTCATAATAGTTTTGCCTGATTAATCAGAATCATTAAGCATGTCATATCCACCCCATAATTACTACTTTTTGTCTTCTATAATTGTACAGATCTTACTGAAAAGAAAAGCATATTTCATAGAATGACTGTAATATGTAACCAAAGATCCTTCTATTTGAAAAACAGCATGTTGTGCTTTTTTAGTGAAATTACAAGTAGACAACACAGCTCTGATAACAGCAGCTTTTACAGCAGGAATGATATATCGACTATTGTCATAGACAGATCATTTCCCACCAGGGCACAGAAACAACAGAATGCAAGTTGAGTGTTAAGTGTGTAAGATTTTTCTTTCCTTTGTTAAGCCATGCTGCTAGCCGTCTGTTCACATGTGTTGCTTCCGATGAGACAGACGAGTCAGCCTGTAAAAAGCAAGAAGTATAAGCTGCACAGATCAACACACATGAGAGCAATAAAAGATTAACCACTGCAAAATCCACCATACACGGATTCTTTGAAAGCCTTAGGTCACTTAGATTTTCAATACATATAGACGCTGGGAAAATATCAGTAAAATGTTAAAAGGATGTCATAAATCCCCCAATATTATTTTAAATCACACTATATACCTGATCTGGAGATCAAGTCTGACAGGGATCCAACTTTTGTTCTTCTTTTAAGCTTTGAAACATCACCCGATTCTATCCCAAGCTGAACATTTCTCAAGATCTGTTCTTCTGCGGAAAGAAAACAGGAGTCCTTACAGTCATTATAATTCTTTTGCAAGATAACTAGATGTCATTTTCACAATGCAGTTTAGTAACATCTGACACATGAATAGTGGGTTTCTGTTACATCTGGTGCGGGGTTTTACAGTACAAGAGGACAAAAAGTTTGGCAGGTGAGTCATTGAACACTGCAGCCAACACAGAGAGATGGATGGGCAGACACAGAGGTTTTTGGACCTTGCTCGGGGCGTGAATGTGTTTTTGTGTGTGTGTGTGTGCAGAGAGTAAGCTTGGTTCTTCGCCATGAATCTAATGCCATACAGCCAGCAGAATTTCCATCAACGTTTATGCTTCCAAATGCACGTCAGAAATATGTTACTTAATGTTTTTGAGGAAGGTGTGCGGTTAAGAGCCTGACCATGTAACCCTGAGGATGTCAACCCCAGCTTGGGCCTTTTTGGCGGGCGTCCTGCCAATGACTGTAGACCTCCTGCTGTTTAACAATACATTTTCTGCCTCGCTCCATATTGCGATTATATTGTTAATTCCACAATTAATTGAGCTTAGTGACCTTGCTTGGGTACCTGAACTACCTTCTTTAACTAGACACATCAGACGCGGACCCAGAAAACCCTAGTCATCACCATTTATCGATTTTAAACTGGTGAATGCTACTGGCACGGGAAAGAAAATATTGTAATTGCGAAATAACAAACCTCAAGGACAGCACGGCAAATATTTCTTTTTAACAATGTTTTTGAAATATGAAAACCCAGGCCATCTTCGATATTTAAAGTAAGCGAGACAAAGAGATAAAGAGCGAGAGAAGTGTATGAATATTTGAGGACAGCAAGCACTTCACAGACAATGATTTAGGTTGAGCCTCCGTTTATGTCCCTAATTTCATCTCACTTTGGGGGTCCCCGCTCTTTCTTTAGACCTTAAAAAATGTAAAGCCCTTTCAAACATCACCTTGAAAAGAAGGGATTGTGGCTAATTGAGCACTGTAGCAGCGTAATTGGGCCAAAGGACCTATCCACATGAAGAGGGTGACCCTTCTAACCTAGTCCTGAAAAAGAGACAAAGCTAAGGGGAGGGGTAATGTGAGTTAAGGGATTCTCACCCACCCTTGTGGGAGCTTGTTTCACACACACTGCCCAAAGTGGGGCTTAATAACTTAACACGCTGCTATGTTTTTCCTCTTGAGGAGGTTTTCTCCTTAGAACCTCCAACATTCTCCCAGACCTTTCCATAAGGACTCTTAAGAGACCAGCTTAGCCCCGTCCAGATATATTAGGAGGACATATAGGACACGCATAGATTTCCATGCTATGAACTGTGCTGTTTGGGATGTCTAACAAACAAAAATTTCATGTAGTTTTTAAGTTGATAATCGTCACATTAGCGCATATGTTAACGTGCAAACTCTATGTGTTTGCGTCTGTAAGGGAGAGAACATGGAAGGAATAGAGTATACTTTCCGTACATTATAAAATGTAATTTTGTGGCAAAAACATGGAAAAAAACTGTTGTTTTTCTCCTGTTGTTTACTGTATTTATTTGTTTGGCCAGTGTCGTTGTGGGTTTTGGTTATTTTGCTGTTTTAGGCTGTTAAGGACCTTTGAAATAACTGAAATCATATGGCGAAGTGATACAGACATGACGAAACTAAGGTGTGCAATTATTTCCAGGGAAATGCACAGCGAATGCATTTCCCTGGAAATAATTGCACACCTTAGAAGTTTCGTCCGCCAATCAGATTCAAGCATTCAAAGGCCCAGTAGTATAAATACTTCTAAAGTGACGTTTTTGAATTAGTAACGGAGGCTTGGGCTCAGCTGTTAAACTCAGCCGCGATATACAGCCACTGCTACGAGTGTGATATTGCATTTATACAACAGTTCGACATGAGTGTGCAAGTACAACAACAATGGATTGTCTTTAAAGGAGAAGTTCACTTCCAGAACAAACATTTACAGATAATTTACTCACCGCCTTGTCATCCAAGATGTTCATGTCTTTCTTTCTTCGGTCGATAAGAAATTATGTTTCCCAAGGAAAAAGTCTAAGTCTGCGTGAACTCTGTTTTTTTCCAGTTCAATACGGTCAATACAGTTACGGTATGTCGAAAAACTCCAATTTCGTTTTCTTCCCCAGCTTCAAAATTGTCCTACATCACTGCAGAAGTACTGACCCAGTGTTTACAAAGTGAACATGCAAAGAAGATCAAACGCACTTTATGAAAGAAAGGAAAAACAATGTAGGACGATTTTGACGTTGAAAAAGAAAACGAGACAGGAGTTTTTCGAAATACCTTAACCGTATTGACCCAGATTACACAGACTACGAATGCGCAACATAGAGACAATACAAGACGAGCATTTGAGGTTAAAAAGTATATAAATTGTTAATTTGTTTTGAAAATGACCGATCGTTTTGCTAGATAAGACCCTTCTTCCTCGGCTGGGATCATTTAAAGCCATTTGAAGCCATGAACATCTTCGATGACAAGGGGGTGAGTAAATTATCTGTAAATTTTTGTTCTGGAAGTGAACTTCTCCTTTAAAAACTCTATTTGGTTCAAACTAAATCTTTCCGCCACAAATTCAAATCTCAGTTTGACAGTTTAAAAGCTGAGCACAAGCCTTTGTTACTAAATAGAAAATGCCACTTTAGAACTAGTAACGAAGAAACGCTAAACTTATTGTATTACTGTTTTAAAAGTTCACTATATTATGTAGCCATCATAAAAGTTGCTAGGCAATTAAGTCAAAAGTACAAAGGCAGTGCTCTCATATACAGCATTATTTTTACATAAAATATAACAATGAGATTTTGCCCTCAGCCAAAACAACAAATAATAGATTAATGACACCAAAGACTGCATCAGATTTACCAAATTAAACAAATTAAATCTCATGTTTAACCACTATAGACCAATTAGTAGTAGACGTCACATTACTTGCAGCTGCACACGCATAGTGGTGGCAGAAAAACACTGGCAACAAGTGAAAGGAAACGGGTAAAATCCATGGAATGAGAGAAAAAAAATTGTGCCTTTTGATGCCAGAATCGGAATGCAAATAATTTTATAGAATACTGCCATCAAATACACCATTTTATAGTTAAACACAGACGTTTAAACAGACATACTATGGATGAAAACTGCTATGACTACTTTACTTAAAGCACAATATGTCTACATAATATTCACATATGCTGTTTGTAGAGGACACATTGTAGTAGCCCTACAGTTACAGCATGACATAATATTTAAACCTATTACTATTAACATTTTACATAACATTTATGTATTTTATCTCACAATTCTGACTTTTTTTCTCACAAATATAAGTTTATATCTCCTACTTCAGACTTTATAACTTGATTTAACTCAACAATAGTGAGTTTGTCAATTCTCAGGGGGAAAAAGCCAGAGCTGAGGGGAAAAGAGAGAATGGCAAGTTGTTGTTGTGAGATTTAATCTCGGAATTGTGAGAATAAAGTCAGAATTTTGAAATATAAACTGAAATATACGTTTATTTTATTTTTTTTATCCCATGGCTCCCTAGACTGCTATTTGAAAACAGTCATCTTCTGCAACCAGATAAGCTCCGCCCACAAAAAACATCATCATTTGTTTGCAAACACTAAATTAGTCTATAGAGCCAGTGGCAAATTCCCAAAGATCTGAAACATCTGAAACACCTCAGAAAACATTGAAGCAAATTTTCAAATAGACCTTATCTATACTAACAATCTGCATATTTTAAGTCTAAAGTATATTCTTGCCTAAAAAAAACTCTTAAAACTACATTCTGTGACACAAAAACAGTATGTAAAAAATATTATATTATTTAAAGTGAATTTGGTCCACCATGACACTCTCTGTGAGAAATGCAAGTGATACAAATGGTGAAATGGTTGGAGTTCTGATATCACTAGAATATTACACTCCTCTCAGCCAAACTCAAGATTCAAGGACCAGAAACTGTTTTATATATAATTTTTTATGTAATTTTATTTTATTTTTAATTGGATTTTATTATAATATTTTATCATTTTTACATCAGCAACATAGCTAAGCCAGTACTGGGGGAGGACGTTAAAAAATGTTGTTCATCTGGTTAAGGAGTCTAATATAGACATGGGTGAGTGGAAGGTTGCTGACACACAAATGAGTTCACGTCTTTCGGTCACAGGATCTCTGTGTTGTGTATACAGCGTTCACGCTTTTGATTTCAGTCATGGAAAGATCATAACATTTGGAATATTCTTACAGAGCAGCCTATGAGTATCATCTTGATAAAAACTTGCTCGTGAACATAACAGACGCAGAGATCACGCACGACAAACATTTCACCAGAACCTAAAAAGGTTGTGTTCCAACAGGAGGTGGTCCGTTTTGTCTCTGCATGGTTGCCAAAGGAATAAGTGTTGATCAGCGATCTCACACATATAAAATGTGGCCTAGTGCCACAATGAAATCACACCATCACAACCTACAGACATATACACACTCTCACACAACAGACACTAATCATCAGGACACTGCGTTCTGCCCTTGACTCCAGCGGCTCCTGCAACGGCGCCCTCAGCCCCCCCACCACGCCCAACCCCACCTCAGCAGACTGCCCTCCTGATGACAGCTTGGCAGCAGCTGGCCAACACTTCCTGCCTGGCCCTCTCTGCGCTGAGCCCACGCTGGTCCTGCATCAGGCCTACACTAATGACAGCAGCTTCAAGTGATTACAAGCAACAGGCCTCATTGTTCCATGTGCCCCCGCTACCTGCCAACCCACTGCAGGTCCCCGCTCATTAATTCCAGCCGTCAGATGGCTGCTCGTCCTCTCAGATGGGACTTTGAAATCAGCCAGTTTTAAGGACACACATGGCAGGAGAGACAAGCTTAATGACTTCGAATAAAGTCTTGCAAAAAAGTCTTCCAGGCCCAGTTTCAAACTAATTTGAGGAAAACCTGAAGCCGTTTAACTTTATGTGATATAATTCATTCTTGTTTCTTGTTCTACTATTCACTTAAAAAACAAACACCAAGTTCTGTCATGAAACTCTAGATGGCGCAGGCTGATGGGATGTTAATGCAAACTGATGATATTTACAGTGTTAAACTACTTGGCACAAGCTGATTGGTTCATGTTGCAAATGCAGCCAATGAGCTTGCTGCTTTAGTTTTAAATGGCTGGTAAGCATTCTCTAGAGCAGGGGTGGCGAATGTCGGTCCTGGAGAGCCACAACCCTGCATAGTTTTGCTTCAACCCTAATCAAACGCACCTGAACAAGCTAATCAAGGTCTGAAGGGTTACTAGAAAGCTACAGGCAGGTGAGTTTTAATTAGGGTTGGACCTGAACTCTGCAGGGCTGCGGCTCTCCAGGACCGGAGTTCGCCACCCCTGCTCTAGAGCATTTCGCAGTGCGCTTTCAGAGTTTCTCTGAAACCCTCCACCTCCCCAGCTCCACCTGTATAGATCTGCTATGGGTTATTATATGTGCTACTTAAGCAGCAGCAGTATATCTTAAATACTCACAGAACCGTATCAGTGTATGTATTGGCAGTTGCAAGTTCCTGTACGTGCTTTGTAGCAGCAGCAGCAACAATAATCTACAACAACAGCAATAACCAACAGCAGCAGCAATTCAGCAGCGTAGTAGATCTGTTCCGCCAAGACCAAATATATTAACATTGTCATATCCATTACCATGCTAAAATAAAAAAAAAAATAATTTTTAAATTTCACAGTAGTATTGTAAAAGCACTTTTTTATTGTTGTTGTTCCTAATATATTACATGTATATTATAACTATGTGACTGAAATTGTATTATTTATAACAATTTTTTTTTAAATTTTAAGTTAAATATATCTACTGACTCTATCACCTTTTTGAATATTCAGTCACATTTAAACATCTTTGACCTTCCTGAAAGGGTACAGCATATGGGCAGGGTGTATTTAAAACCTGCCATCATTTATTCAAAGGGTCAAATGATGAATAAGTCATAGATCTAAAGAAAAACAAAGTGATTTGGGTCAGAGTGTGCTTTTTTAAGGTGAGGTCAACTTTCAGTAGCACGGGGTATCATGTTAAGAGAGTAGCACACAGGCTGCCAGGCAGAAAAGCACGTACGTAAGTGCCTCACATATGCATTCACTCACACTGTCAGTGACACCGATCTCATGTGGAGGCCGAAGCCACGCTCCTGTCCACCCTGATTTGTAAACTCAAAGGATCATTCAGCACAAAGACTGGGATGTCTGAACGGGTCTGACTCAGCAAAAGATCACCATATGATAATGATGTAACAGCAACAACAAAAGTAATAAAGTAATGATAACCTAATTATAGGAAGAGGGTGAAAAAACTTTTAGTTAATATCTAAAGTCAAACAATAAAAAGTAGACATAATGTGGTTTTTGTCTGCATCAATCCTCCAAACATCATGACATTTTGTTGATGAACTGTGCACTTTGAAATAGCGGCCAAACATGCATGAAAGAGCACTGATTCGTTCTTGCTAAATTCACTGTACTTTTGGCTCTTATAGTGTACAGTTTCTTTGCTTTGCTCCAAGCTCAAATAACACTGAGCCTGCTGTCTCATGGGATAGATCCAAAAGAATTGATTTAATGCTCCAAAACCAATATGTCAGAGCAATGCTAAGTGGATCATTTTCCTGGCTTTCTTAAAAACACATTGACATGCTTGAGCATGTCTACACAATACAGTGGAAGATACTGTCAGTAAATAAATAAATAATTAATTACAGTAGTAAAACAATGTATCTGAAAGACTGGTGTTAGTTGTCTCAAAGGCTTAATCTCTATGAGGTTTGAGTCAAAAGTTAGACTTTTAATCAGTTATACAAGATTTTAACACAAGATTGTACAAACAAGAGTGCGCTACAATCGGATATTCAGAAAGATTTTTTAGAACAGTTCAATGAACATTATGTAAGGCTACGTTTACACATGCGCTTTTTTATTTAAAATGCATAACTTTTGCAATGGTTACACCTGTCGTTTACACTACTCAGGTGTTTTCGACCCTCAAAAACAAAGACCTTCGAAAATGTAGCAGACCCCGTTTTAGTTTGAAAACTCAGTGGCTGCGATTCACTGTAAACAGACCGAAACAAAAACCACATTCGCTCTGCATATCGCTCACAACCGTGTAAAAAATAGCATCATGCTCATTATGAATGATCATGTGACATGCGTTTTTGGTTGTGTAGTGTGGACAGAGATAATTTCTGAAATGCAGTGAAAATGCCAGTGTGGACAAGGATCAGCGTTTTAAAATGAAAACACACTAGTGTAAACAGGGACTTAATGACTATCCCAAAGACTACGTGGAACTACTTTGTCACTCCACAAATTTAGGATCAGCCACTGCTAGATGTGTTCAATCACATGTTACTAATTTAAAAATGTCAGATTAATTACCACTGATGGCTTGAGTTGTTTCTGAGAGCCAGCAAAATTATATAGCACTGGTTTTATATTTTAGAAACAAAATTGCCAGTTACCTGTGTTTGTTTTTGCTGCACCAATGAAAACCAATGCAACACACGGCAGAGGTGTTCCCCAAATGATCTGATGGTTTTGAACAAATTGAAATTAACAGTGGTTTGGAACAAATTGGTTGAGTGAATCATTCAATGACTCAATTCTTTCTCAAAACTTCCAAAATGCAGTTTAAATGCAGCTTCAAAGCGATCTAAATGATCCCAGCCAAGGAAGAAGGGTCTTGTCTAGAAAACGAAACAAAAAAAATTGACATGTCATATACTTTTAACCTCAAATGTTCATCTTGTCTAGCTCTGTGTGAACTCTGTGTGCATTCCGGTTCAATATGTCGAAAAACTCCCATCTCATTTTTTTCCTTAAACTTCAAAATTGTTTTTCTGTTTGTTTGTTTTTAAACTCAAATAATGGATGTGCCTATACAGAAATATTAAACTGACAGTTCACCCAAAAATTTTAATTCTGGCGTTAATTACTCAACCTCATGTCATTCCAAACCCATAAGTCCTTCATTCATTTTTGGAACACAAATTAAGATGTTTTTTATGAAATCTGAGTGCTTTCTGACCCTGCATAGACAACAATGCAACCTCACACGTTCAAGGTCCGGAAAGGTAGTAAGGACATCGTTAAAATAGTCCATGTGACATCAGTGACATATTTTTGTTTTCTTTGTGCACAAATAGTAGTCTTGCAGCTTCATAAGATGAAGGTTGAACGACTTACGTCACATGGACTAATTTATCAATCTTTTTAATACCTTTCTGGGCCTTAAACGTGGTAGTTTCATTGTTGTCTGGTCAGAAAGTTTTTGGATTCAATCAAAAATATCTTAATTTGTGTTCCAAAGATGAACAAAGGACTTACGGGTTTGGAACATGGGGTTGGTTATTGACAGAATTTTCATTTTCACAAAATATGAATGTACATTTCTTTATCTCCAAACTATGCAGAACATGATGTCCTGGTGTGATGTTATGACTGTGTGAGTGCGAAAGCGTGTACATGTGTACTTGTGTGTGACACGTTTCACCCCGGATTGGGGTGCTGGCCTTGTAGTGGCCAGTGGTTAAACCACAGTAGCAGAAAGGTTAATACATACAGCACATGTTGCCTTCCACAACAGGTGGTGTGGAGCACTCAACGGCTCTCAGCATTCCTGCCTCTCTATGCTGGTGGCCCCTGGTATTCCAGGATTTACGCTGCCTCCCCTCCCTTCCCACTGCACAGTCCTGACTGACAAGCTAATCGTTGGGCTGGGATCCCCTCAGCTATTGATTCCACTGCAACACAACACCTCCCAGTCAATGAAACTGCAATATAATGGTTGAGCTGCGAAGAAAAGGGGAGGATTAGCGCGTCGAGCAACTGGAAGAAATTTGCTGCTGCCGCCTCTGCTGCATAGGCCTCGCTCCTCCTTGCAGCTGCTAGTAGGTAGAAACAGGGCGGCACAAATAAAGTGAGGGGGAGAGATAGAAATGCTGAAAAAAAAATGTGTCTCAGGGGGTAGTGGCTAAGAAAGGCAAGTTATTAAAAGCCACAAAGCGGAGCCCATGCTGGGTGCGGAGAAATAGCCGCGGTGCAAAAGAAAGCACATTTGAAAGGATGGGGGTGTGCTTTCTAAATTGTTCTAATCCTTTGAGTGTTTTATTTTGCTGGGTTTTGTAGTTTAGCAACGTTAGCCTGAGAGGGGAGTTCGGCGGCACCTTGTTCAGGACGTCCGCATAGTGGCTACACAGCACGTCATAGAACGAAATTGACAGTTTAAACAGCATACACCTTATTTTGGGGTTGTACCACAATTATTAATTCTATAAATTAATAAGAATTAATCTATTTTTTGCATCTAAATCAGCTTCAACTGGAGTGCTTCAGTGCACATCACGGTTAAATTATGGAAGCTCTCAGACTTCTGACTAATTCCGCTTTTCAGTCTGTTTTACTGTGCAGCCTGAACTGTGTACAGCTGAGCAATGGCTATCGATTCAGGTTGAGAGAGAAAAAAAAAGTAACAGCAATTAGTGGCTTTATTGTTCCAGTTCCAGTGTTTCAGTCAACGATCCAATTTCTCTTTTGTTTGCACACTTAATTAAAACAAATCTGTTACATATCTCTCAGGGATCAGTAACTGTTTCCAGCGCCTTAGTGAGTCAATGCAGTAGTGACGATGAAAAATCCATATTTTCAGGCATCAGTGCCATAGGGAGCCATTCAAAACCAGCTGAATATTGACACAATCAACCCGTCACTAAAACGCAATCCTTTCCCTAAGGGACAGGTGAATTATGTTAACATCTGAAACAGTTCATCGTAGGAATTTCTCGCCTTAAAAACAACAAAAAAGTCTATCAGGAAAGATAAAACAAGTTGGTACTTTGAAGAAGAAACACAGTCACCGTTAAGTTATTGAGTTTTAAAAGTGACACAGAACACATGACCCCTTAGCCTTTTCCCCCCAGGTTCCCTCTGTAATACTTAAGATATTGTTCAACTTTGAGGTTTTAAGCTTCTCTCCCTCTGGGCAGCTTTTATGTGCCATAATGTGTGTGCACTTCTGTTACTCGACTACATGACCTATTAACAAAATGTATGGTCGATCAGTTCAGCTGAAATTTGCAAAAAACTGATTGTGGATGCTCGTGTTCTGCACGGTAACTTCAAATGATGTGCTCTCCACCGCACCTTTTAGCAATTTTGTTTTTATGCCTGCTCTGTTAAACACAATGGCTGTATAGTCCGTAACACTTCATCTACCCAGAGGGCTACATAAAATCTCAAAGTCATTCAATACAAGGATTCAATACCACTGTTTTACCTATTGCGCTTGGTTTTATTTTTTGAAGTGGAGGATCTGCCTTTATTGGCCTGACTTTGGTACATCCCATAAAAAAAAGGGTAACCGAAAGAGAAGAAACCATCAAACTGAAGACAAAGAGTTTCATAAAAAGTCAAACAAACGACACCTAGTAATATCAAAGAAGTAGCTGTGTGATATGGCTATATATCAACACAACTGTGATTCGTCCGTAGGTAATCACAGCGTGCCGATATACAGCCATATCGCACGGCTATGAGCGTGATACTGCATTTATACAACAGTTCAACAGCACAAGTGTGTAAATACACAACAAACAACAACAGAGTCTTTAAAACCTTCTTTTGTGTGAACTACTTCCTTCTGCCATGGATTCAAATATGAAGTTGAAAGTTTAACAGCTGAGCCCAAGCCTCCGTTACTAAACCAAAAATGTCAGTTTATAACTAGTAACGATGGAACGATGAGTTACTTCATCGAATGCTTATGGTGTTACTGTATTAAAAGCTCACTGTACTTTCAAATAGACGTTATTTTTATTAACAAACTACATATTTGAAGTCTAAACAAGTACACTCTCGCCTAAGAAACTCTTAAAATTACATTCCGTGACACAAAACAGTATTATTTAGAAAACTGTAGTGGATTTGGGCATCCAGCATGACTCTCGCTGTGAGAAATTCTACAAGCGGAGTGATACAACCGGTGAAACATTCGGAGTTCCGATATCACTAGAATATCACGCTCCTCTCAGCTAATTAGATTCGAGGACCAGAAGGAACCGCTGTTTTTATTTATTTTATTTTTTTTCCATTTTTCATATGTGACCCTGGACCATAAAACCAGGGTATTTTTTTTTTATTGAGATACATACATCATCTGAAAGCTGAATAAATAGGCTTTCCATTGATTTGTATCCTTTGTTAGGATAGAACAATATTTGAAAATCTGGAATCTGAGGGTGCAAAAAAAAAAAAATCTAAATATTGAGAAAATCACCTTTTAAGTTGTCTGAATGAACTTCTTGACAATGCATATTACCAATCAAAAATTAAGTTTTGATATATTTACAGTAGGAAATTTACAAAATATCTTCACAGAACATCTTTACTTAACCCTTTAACTGTCACTCTCATTTTTGAACACATAAAAATAAAAATGCACTATCCAGACTTAAATTTTTATAATTCATGAATGAAAACATTTTGTAATATGATTTTAATGTACATTTTCCGTGGTAATGCAATGTCTGATTTTTAAATGCCTTTTAAAAAGGATGAATTTTGAGATTTTAAGTTTTGAACTAATATATAATTTCTTATGATTTCTAAAGCGTGATAGGGGAAAAAGCAATGAAGAAAGTCTTTTGTGACAAAGGTCAGAACTCAGATTTTTTTAAGTTGCACTCTTGACATATATTAATCTATTACTTTTCCTACATAATTTGTAACACAAAAATATGGTAAAATATCTATTTAGGAGTCTTAGACCTTTCCAACGATGTATAGTTTGTCATGATTACATTAGGATTTATTTGTAATATGGTGAAGTAAACTTAGGCGTCACACAGAGGGGACGGTGACAGTTAAAGGGTTAATATCCTAATGATTTTTGGCATAAAAGAAAAAGAATAATTTTGACCCATTCAGTGTATTTTTGGCTACTGCTACAAATATACCCATGCTACTTAAGACTGGTTTTGTGGTCCAGGGTAACATATGCATGTAAATAAATCTATAGAACTGATATAAAGCTTAAGAAACATAAAGCAAAACGTCTGGCACACAAGTTCAGAGAAAGCGCATGCTCATATCCAATTCCTGTATGACATTCATAGTGCAAGAGCTTGTTAAGCAGTGAAATCCGAGCCAAAGTTTACTGACTGGTTGACCTTGTTTGGCTCATTACTATATACAAGAATCTAGTGAGAATTTCGTCCGCCATAGTGTCACACTGATCTCTCCAGACATCTGTAGCCAAGCTCAGCAAAGTCAGTGTTTTTGAGTCATTTTTTTTGCCGTATATACCATAAATTTGGTTAATTGATTATACTAAGGGAAAGCTAAATTGCCCGCAGAGGTCAACAAAGGGAATAGTGGTGTTTGCGTGCACGCAGACCCACACAAACGCACACAGTTTCTAATAACAAAGTCCATTCTATTGGTGACATTTGCAACTTGATACCCCTATACAGGGCAAAAAAGTAATTGGCACGAGAAGGCCTCGGCATAAAAATAGAGGGCGAGTGTCACGGCAAATGTCAAAGGTTTGACCTCCCTTACCCTCCACGCAGCCGGCCAATCCTGACGACTTCTGACCACCCCTAGAGCCATAACTGTGGCTTTAGGCATGCCAGGCCCTGATTGCACATCACGCCATTCTTCTGAGTGACATGTAAAGGCATCATGGAGGAGGAGTAATGACCTTTACTCTAAAGTCACATCTCGGCAACAATGTCACGCTGTCAAGAAGCTGTCCGTCTTCATGGAGACATGTTTATAAAAAGAGAGGAGTTAATTGAAATTTTCTTCATTTGATGTTTCATTTTAGGGACAAACGTTCTGAAAGCTGACAGGCATTACTAAAATGACTGAATGTAGGGGCAAATTCTGAATTTGTTTCACAAAACAAAACTGTAAGCAAATATTTCCAACGCCCCTTAGACATCAAAACAGCATTGCTTAAAGCACACAGCGTAACACATCTTTAAACCACAGAGCTAAGTAAATATTACTGTAGCGGTGTCATGTTTGATGACACAGCCTTGACTCTAAACATCCACATGTATTAGACCCTCTTAAATGGGGCTGGACCTCTGTGCAGTCCAGACATGACCTGGAAAGACACATTTCTTCCAGGTCAGTGTGTGGCTATTCCCTCTTGACTTGCTCAGTAAGCATTGCGCTCTTTGGCGATGCCTAATTGCTATACAATAGAACTGCACTAATTATTATGTACATAATAACTGTATGAACATCTGAAATCTGAATAATGGAAGACTTACTTATTTTTATGTCCGAAAGCCATTCATCTTCATTTACATAAGGAACTGGCTATAGAGAGATTGGAGGCTTGGTTAAAAGGTTCAAGCCATCTTCCAGAAGCTTCAAAGGTTCTTACACAGAACGTACGGGTCAGTCAATAAAGCCAGTACAAAGAAAAAAACCCTGCTTTTTCCAGCCCTTCACTCAAAAACAGGCACTTCAGCGATAAAGCTGAAGGCAGTTATTACATGGTGACTTTTAATACAGAAGCGATTTGCAGTCGCCAAAGCCCAGGCCTGCCCCAGGCGAGCCTCATGCACTGCCGTTCTAATGGGACCAGTTTGTTGACTGTCAAGATAATGGAGAAATCAGTAACAGACGGGCCGAGCACCGTAAATAGCAGAGGTAATTAGAGAGCCTGTCACAAATCCAGGAAGGTTTGATGTTCTTGGTGGTATAAGAGAGGAAAAAGGTAACAGGTACCAAAAGTGATGACACACAATAAACGTTTATGGGGCCAGTCTTCTGGATGTATTACAGGACTGGTGACAACTGCTGACATGTGTGAGCACTTCCATTTTATAGTTTTCTTGATTACTTCAAGGGTTCACATCACACATTTCATTATTATCATTAATAATAATAACAATAATATTGTATATTCTTCAATTTTTTTTTTTAGATGTGGTCATAAACAGTCATAATTTAGTTTTTGATTGCCATTTTACAGTTAATTAAACAGCATGTATGCCCACTGTCCTGATTTCTAAAGACCCCAATATACTTTCAGCAAAATCGAACAATGTGTGTGGTGTGATGTCATTTCGAACAAAGTCAAGCTAAAACGAAGTTCGTTTGGAGTTCTTTTGAAGAGTTTGAAACTTGCCAAAGCGAACTTTCTGGAAAAGTTTGCTTTGCTTTCTTTGGCGTGGAAATCTTCTGTGGTTCATTTCTTCTGTTCAGTACAAGGTCAGAAGTTTTTTGTTTTTTTTTCATGTTTAATGCTGTAAAGCTGTTTGCTGTAAAGCAATCTGTTGAAGATTATACACCAATAACACAAAATTAATTCAAATAAAAGCACATCAGATAAAGGGAAGACTTTGAAATCCAAATTTCTGTCCATCCCATGTAAAATATTAGGTCCCACTTTATATTAGGTAGCCTTAACTACTATGTACTTACATTTTAATTCATAATTTGTTACAATGCACTTACTGTGTACATAAATGGTTTTACATTGCACTTATATTTAAAAAAAATACCTGGATGTAATTACATCTGTAATTAATTTCTGTAATCACATTTATAATTATACTGTTGACCCATGCCTCATACCATAACCCACCCTTAAACCTACCCATACCACTAAACCTCCCACCTCAAAAGTATTTTGCAATACAATATGAGGCCACCTAATATAAACTAGGACCATATTATTACACATAATTAACAGAAAGCAAGCTGAAATATATATTTAACCTTGTCAAATACAGTGATTCATCAAACAGCGCTTGTGGTATCAGTACTGTGCTTTTTTTTCTTTTTTTACACACTTTATTTCCAAAAGAACTAAAAGAAAGAAAGAAAGAAGAAAGAAAAATAAAGAAACTGCATGCTGTATATCAAAGTAAGCCATCTTTATTAAAAAAATATATATATATATATATATATATATATATACATAAATAATTACAAAAACAGCTGATTAAAATTTATGTATGGTTCGTTAGGATAGGACAATATTTGGCCGAGATACAACTATTTGAAAAATTGGAAAGTTGTCCAAATGAAGTTCTTAGCAATGCATATTACTTATTAAAAATTAACTTTTGCCATATTTACGGTAGGAAACTTCAGAAAAATCAATAATTTTGACATGCAATGTATTTTTCACTACTGCTACAAATATACCCATGCTACTTAAGACTGCTTTTGTGGTCCAGGGTCACATACGAACATTTTTAGGGAATCGTTCTGACATTTCTTTTATCTAATTGACCTAACATTAATTATCACCTACCCAGACTTAGAGGCTATTTTCTTTTTTCTAATTTGAAAGCTGAAATAACTTGCACTTTTACTGTGAGCTGTATCCCATCTGTGACATTAAAGTGTATAACCTTATAACTCAGGGTTATGGGTATTTTTATATTAGGCAGCTTTGGATTTATGCCTCCTAAACTACCTTTTGCTCCTCTATTGACATGCTACTCAAGAAACGGGACAACCTGCATTATTGCCAACCATTTACATTATTTTCAAAGGAAATATGAATGATTAAAAGAGAGATATAGTCCTTTTGTATAATTTTACACACTTTTTCATTCTAGAAAGAAAGAAACAAACAAAAAAACTAAAGCAACATAGCTGCTAATGAATGGAAGACTTCGTCTAAATGCAGGACAAAGAGATGCAATGTAACCCCAGTTAGAATGGCAGAACATTAAATATTTTCCATTGATTTTCATATTTTCATCTTGCTGCCTAGTATTTCTGTAAATAGGTGAAGGTTTAGCTCTTACGGGGATTTGCTATTTTCTGTTTCTTTGCCGTGAACCTGAGGTCTGCATAAACAGTGGTTCTCTCATAATATTTTTCAGCCCTCAGCGTTTTCTGGGGCAGGCGTCGTCTCTGGGGATTTTACAGAAATATCCCAAATATCAGAGCATCTGACTCTTTTGCAAGACTTACCTTTGCTGGTTCAAAGTGTTACAAAAAGTCAACCGAAACTGTTTGACAATTGATAGCAAGGTGGAACACAATCCAAGAAGCTTGCACTTTTAGAAATGGTTCTAGTTTATGTCCATTATTGTTTTATGTGAAATGAAAGTAATATTTAACATCTAGTTATTTGACAAAGCTGTGCAGTGTTCTTTTTAACTGGACTGTAAATTTAAATTAGAGTCTGCTGTGCTGTATGGCCGTGATATAAAAATAGTACCATTACATTCTTGAAGAAAAAGGGAGGGAGGAAAAAAAAAAAAAAAAAGTCGACATTCATTTGTAATAATAGCAAAAGAAATAAAACTCCATTTGACCAAGCTATATTTTCCACTATAAAAATTATGTTTATGTGCATTGGCTTTTGCGTATCCTGAAATGTGGCCAATTTATGACGTTTAACCTTGTTATGACAAGTAAAAATATGTGCTGTGTGTTTCTAGTGAGATGTTTTTAAGAGACGGTAAATAAGCTTTCCAAGGTGAGAGTGATCAAACAAATGCTCTAAAGCATCCAAAAGATATCTTTCAAAGAATTCATTTTCGCTCATGAATTCCTGGTGTCGCTTTCAATTATATCATTTTTTAAATATCTACATGTATAAATGCTTTGGCATTTTAATGTCGTAAAAATAAAATAAAGTGGTGTTGCATTTTGTTAAATCTTAAAATAAATAAATACATAAACAAGCTGTTAAAGCTACTTTTGGTAATCATACCTTGCATAAAAAATAAGAATAATGCAGAACGTCTTAAAAAAAAACAGCTGAGCTGAACAAAG
Organism: Labeo catla; assembly: GCA_012976165.1. Taxonomy (NCBI): domain Eukaryota; kingdom Metazoa; phylum Chordata; class Actinopteri; order Cypriniformes; family Cyprinidae; genus Labeo; species Labeo catla. Next base: position 1,750,330 of record VONZ01000004.1, read on the forward strand.
CTGTTCTGTTATGTGATAAAGTAAAAGTTGTGGCATGTTTCCTCTGAGTGGTTTCCTCTCAGTTTCTATGGCAGTAGGAAGTCCGGGACACATCCTTGCCTTGGCCCCATGGGAAGGAAATGGGCAGAGCTTTGTGCTGTTTGTGACCCCTCCATGAGGAAAGTCATGACTCGACCTTGACGCTCTGCTGACAGCTCTGGGCCTCCACAGCTCAAGAGCAGTCATCACAGGCAGGATGACTGCACACAGACACTCCCAAACACAAATATGTGTGTGGACTGCCTATAAAGTGTCTCTATAAGCATGTGGTCTCTACCAGATTATCCAACATATGGAGCCCAGAGATCCTCCCAACCGGAGGAAATGTTCTTTTTGAGAGCATAAACCTTTACCCCTTCATAAAATCTGTTTTAGGATTAACTTATCCATTTAGATTAATATATATACAAACACACAACATCTATTAAACTAAATGGAGAAAAGAATTCAAAGCCACTATATAATAATGCACTTCAAAAAATTCCAAACACCATTCATGTCTTAGACCTAGGTGGCTCATCACATGCAAGCAGGTGAAACTTTGCAAATATTTGACATTTCTTAAACACACTTCTCTTCACTCTGGTTGCTTAAAAGCATTCTCCTTTGCTGTGGAGCCATGCAAGACTGCGTCTCAAAAGACAGAATGTCTTTTCATTGGCAAAAGCGTCATTACAGTAGCCAGTGAACTGGATGGCATGCGCTCTCAGTCATGCAACTTTGGTTATACCTCAATTCATTAGTTTTGTGCTGGTCAATTTTCTTTACAGCAAAAACATCACCTGCCCAGTACAATATAACACGCACACACACACAAGTATATTTTCATAATGTGTATTGCATTGTGCAATTCCTGTGAAAGTATTTACAGGCCCCTTTAAAACTGTGGCACTCAAATCAAACATTTTCTGCTTGACGCACAATGAAAAGCAAAACATAAGCTAAGACTAGTATACCAGAACCGAGTCAGGAAAACTAAAACATAAATCATGGAATATGCCATTTTGTAAGCATATGTGCTCCTCAGTCTTTTGGTGAATCCTTCCACGAAAACACCCAAAACATACACACCGGCTCTCTCACGCTCACACCCCGCAACACATACACACATATTCTCTCCGCATGCGTTGGATCATAAAGGTAAATGGTGACTCCCCGGATTTACGAGCCCAGAAAATAGGATGAAACCATTTGGATTTTATTATTCCATTTACTCTTCCCCCGGACCACAAAGTGGTTCTGAGAGCCTGTTTTATGTATTCAGCTGCTTTTCCCCCCTCCACAAGCATGTGGAGCCGCTTAAATAAACCATCAAGCGGAGCCCAGCTGCAACAACAACCGATCGATCGGAGGCAGGTTTCACGTCTGAGCGCTGCGCCGCCAGCACGCTGGCTTCAGCAGGTGGGGTGGGAGTAGTAATTTGCTGCCGAAGGGCTTTTGTGTCTGCCTGACTTCAGAAAAACTGTAACTTCTGCCTCCCCTGATAGATAGCCGTGCAGGCTGATAGAACGTGTGTGTTTGGAAAAGATTCGCTGCTGTATAAACAATCGACTCCCTACCTTCCACAACATCTGGGAACTCTCAAGCGTCAGGGCCCCGAAACAAATAACTGGGGACTAGTTAGTCTCTGATTAGGTTTTAAACAACACATCATGCTCTAAGGAGAGTGCCGCATTGCCTCATCGGAGACTGAAGCAGAGAACTCAAATAAAACAAAACAGCTACAACTTACAAACAAGCCAACTGCGATCTGTTAAAACTCTGTTTGCAAGTCTATAATAAGTTGGGAAGTACTGTAGCTCCAAGCTTTAATCTGCATAGCTGCTACTAAACGAGTCATATAAAAACAAAAATGCCAACCATAAAATTCATAGCTGCCATCATCTGCACCTATTCACATGGGTCAGTTTGCAAAGGTCAAGATATTTGGCACTCCTGTAAAATAGCATTTTCGTCTTTTGCTGTTAAAAATTATATTTGCCAAGCGCTATGTCACAGTTCTGAAAATAGCAGGTTTTATTTCATAGAGTAGTGGAAATTTCAGGGAGAACAGGATGGAACATTTATGTAAGCAGGACTCAAACCTGCATTTCCACATGAGCATCATGGCTCAACATTTCAGAACATGTGAACTAAGATACAAGTCAGTGAGCACCACATGAGTGGCAACATGTCATAATATGTTTGGAAAAAAAACAGGAAATAACAAGGAGAAGGGAGTAAACAATATTGAGAAATTATTCAAGCCAGATTCAAACCTGCGGCATCCACGTGATCACCAAGTCTCAACAGTGCTAAGAATAGAGTGCGCTAAAGAAAATGCTGGGAACATGATTGAGAAATGATACATGCAGGACTCAAACATGTGTCGTCCACATGAGCACCATGGCTCAACATATCAGAACGTGTACTAAATGCTGGAACACAGCTCTAAAAATAGCACCTATATATTTCATCAAAAAGCATATGAAATGACAGCAAGAATAATAGAGACAATATAGAGAAATTATGTGAGCTAGACTCAAACCTGTGGCATCCACATGGGAACCATGGCTCAACAGTGCTAAACACTAGAAGACGGCTCTGAAAATAGCACCTTTAATTTAATCACAGAGTAGAGGAAACGACTGAGAAAAGTGTAGAACGAGATTGAGAAATGATGCAAGTGGGACTCAAACTTGTGTCGCCCACATGAGCATCATGGCTCAACATATCAAAACATGCATACTAAGCTCTGGAATACAGCTCTGTAAATAGCACATTTTTATTTTACCATAAAATATATGAAATGACATGGAGAATGATGGAAACAATTTAGAGAAATTATGCAAGCCAGACTCAAACCTGTGGCACCCACATGGGCACCATGGAACAACAGTGCTTTGCACTAAAAGATGGCTCTGAAAATATCACCTTTAATTTAATCACAGAGTAGGAGTAGAAAAATGACTGAGAAAAGAGGGTAACGAGATTTAGAAATGATGCAAATCAGACTCAAACCTGTAGTATATGAGCCGGACTCGAATCTGCACTGTCTACTTGAGCACCATGGATCAACATATCAGAACATGTGTGCTAAATGCCAAGTCGTGGCTCTGAAAATAGCACATTTTATTTAATCATACATGAGTACAGGAATGACAAGAAGAACAAATTTAGTTAATTACATGTGCTGAACTCAACCTTGTAATCCACATGAGCACCATAGCTTAATACATAACAACATGTGTGCTAAACACCAAGTCACGGCTTTGAAAACAGCACATTTTATTTAATCACAGAGTAGAAGAAATGACTAAGAAAAGGAAGAATGAAACTGAGAATTGATGCAAGCCAGATTCAAACCTGCATTTTCAGAATATTTCAGATGTCAACTAAGAAAGTGCATAGAGGAAAGGAAACAACATGCAGAAAGGGGGAAACTAGGTCAGGAAATGACATGAGCTGGACTCGAACCTCTATTGTCCACTTGAGCATCATGGATCAACATATTAGAATCCGTGTGCTAAATGCCAAGTCACGGCTGTGAAAATAGCACCTTTTATTTAATCACAGAATAGAGGAAATGACTAAGAAAAGGAACGAGATTGAGAAATGATGCAAGCTGGATTCGAACCTGCATTTTATGCTTGAGCATCATGGCTCATATTTCAGAACATGTCAACTAAGAAAGTGCATAAAGGAAAGGAAACAACATGCAGAAAGGGAGAAACTACGTCAGGAAATGATATAAGACAGACTTGAACCTGTATTGTCTTGAGCATCATGGAACAACATATCAGAATATGTTTGCTAAATGAAAAGTGACGTCTCTAAAAATAGCACCTTTTATTGTTATAATAGAGTACAGGAAATGACAGGAGAATAAGGTCAATAAATTACATCTGAGTGCTGGACTCAAACCTGTGTGAGCACCATAACTTAATATATCACAACATATGTGCTCAAGTCACGGCTCTAAAAACAGTGCCTTTTATTTAATCATAGAGCAGAGGAAATTATACAAGCAGGACTTAAACCTGTCTCATCCACATGAACAGCATGGCTCAATATCAGAGCGTGTACTAAACTCTGGAACACAGCTCTGAAAATAGCACCTTTTTATTTAATCATAAAGTATATGAAATGACAGTGAGAATGGTGGAAACAATATAGAGAAATGTCAAAAAAAAGTCTCGAGAAATTATGTGAGCCTGACTCAAACCTGCAGCATCCACATGAGCACCACGGATTCACATACCAGAACACATGAGCTAGGCACTATAACTCAACAGTGCTAAGCTCTAGAAGATAGCTCTGAAAACAACACCTTTAATTTAATCATAGAGCAGAGGAAATGACTGAGAAAAGGGGAGAACGGGATTGAAAAATGATGCAAGCCGAACTTGAACCTGCATTTTCCATATGAGCATTATAACTCAACATTTCAGAACATGTGAACTAAGAAAGTGCAAAGAGGAAAAGAAACAACATGCAGAAAGAGGGAAACTAGGTCAGAAAATTACATGAGCTGGACTCGAACCTGCATTGTCCACTTGAGCATCATGGATTAACATTTCAGAACATGTAAGCTAACATACAAGTCAGTGGCCTCCACAGGAGTGTCATGGCTTAGCACGTCATATTTTGTTTGCTAAGATAGTATAAAATGTAAAAAAAAAATGACATGGAGAAAGGGGGAAACAATATTGAGAAATTATGCAAGCCAGACTCGACCAGCAGCATCCATGTGATCACCAGGGCTAAACAGTGCGTTAGAACACTGGTCGGAAAATAGCACCTTTTATTTAATCATGAAGTAGATGAAATGATGAGAGGGGAACGAGGGAGAAAGTGAATGAGAAATGACACATGCAGGACCTAAACCTGTGTCATCCACATGAGCATCATGGCTCAACAGTGCTAGGCACTAGAAGTTGGCTCTGAAAGCAGTACCTTTATTTTAATCATAGAGTAGAGGAAATGACTGAGAACAGGGGGAACGAGATCAAAAAAATGATGCAAGCCGAACTCAAACCTGCATTTTCCATATGAGCATCATAACTCAACGTTTCAGAACATGTGACCTGCATTTCCACAAGAGCTTAACATGTCATGGATTAACATGTCATAATATGTTTGCTAAGATAAAATAAAGAAATATGTTTGCATAAAAAGTAAAGAAATGGAGAAAGGGGGAAACAATTTTGAGAAATTATGCGAGCCAGGCTCAAACCTGTGGCATCCACATGAGCACCATGGCTCAACAGGTCTAAGCAGGTCTAACCTTTAATTTAATCATAGAGTAGAAGAAATGACTGAGAAAAGGGAAGAACGAGATGATGCAATGATGCAAGCCGAACTCAAACCTGCATTTTCCATATGAGCATCACAACTCAACATTTCAGAAAATGTGAACTAAGAAAGTGCATAGAGGAAAGAAAACAAAAGGCAGAAAGGGGTAAACTAGGCCTGGAAATGACATGCGCCGGACTCAAACCTGCACTGTCCACTTGAGCACCATGGATCAACATGTCAGAATACGTGTGCTAAATGGCAAATCACTCCTCTGAAAATAGCACCTTTCATTTTAAGCATAGAGTACAGGAAATAATAGAAGAACAAGGTCAGTAAATTACATGTGCTGGACTCAAACCTGTATAATCCACATAAACACCATAACTTAATACTGTATATCAGAAAACGTGTGTCACAGCTCTGAAAACAGCACCTTTAGAAGAGAGAAAAAGGCAGAAATAGGTGGGGGGGACTGAACAATGACAGGGAGAGCGAAGGCAAATAACTCATGAGCCAGACTCAAACCTACATCATCCATATTAGCAAACAAGTATCCTAAGCACTAAGTCGTGGCTTTAAAAATAACCCTCTTTATCAAAGAGAACAGCAAATAACAGTGAGAAGAGTTGGAACGAGATCAAGATATGTTGCAGGCCGGACTCAAACCTGCACTTTACACATAAGCACCATGGCTTAACATACCAAAACATGAGCTAAACTTGTACACTAAAAAACAATAGAAACACAGCTCTGAAAATACAACATGAGAGAATGAGGGAAACAAGACTGAGAACTGAAACAAGCCAGATTTGAACCTACATCATCCACATGAGCGACATGTCGCAACACATCAGAACATGTGCTAACTGCTAAATCACGGTTCTGAAAATAGTACCCTTCATTTAATCCTGCTTCTCAAACAAACAGCCAGATTCCTCTCCTCCTGTCAGCACCTTTGACTTGTTGGCCCGCATGTTTAGAAGCAGGACTCCCCACGTTATCTCTAATCCCCAAGTCTGCCTAAGACTAACGCTTAGATGAATGGAGACTGCGATCTTAACCTTTTTCATGCTTTCAAGTAGAAGACAGAGAGATATCAAAGCATTCCACATTGCATCAGGGATTCCCCATCCTCTCAGCATCCACACCTTTGTAATTTTATCCCGCGCCGTGTTGTTGTAAACATATGCCGGCCGCCAAGAAGTGTTTTCTTGCGTGGCGGGTGTGTGCAACTTTAAAAAACAACAGATGTCTAGTCATGCAATCAGATAAATTCACAAATACTTCATAATAATTCAGAAAAAAATAGATCTAATGACTATTCTAATATCAAACAAAGAGATTCATCAACTAATCCTTGATTCGCCGTTCACAGGTGCACTTTATTTTGATTGGAGCACCTGCCATACAATTAAGCAAAAAGCTGTCTGTGCTTGTAAATGCATTGTGATGTGGATTAATCCATTCTTGATACAGTACGCTGTGGCGACCAGAAGCTGCTCCTCTCCTGCAGTGAAGCATTAGTTGCAGTGTCTGCCTGCTCCATGATTAATCTTTGTATCCCTGCTGCCTCTTCAGCGCTCGCTTGCTTGTCTTAGTGAGAGCAGATAAGGTGTGGTGAGTTAACAGAATCCCCGCCTGCTCTCCAAGAGACCCGAGTGCCGTTACTTAGTCTGGCGCTCTTCCAGTCTCGTTCTCATCCTCTCTAACTGCTTTACTCTTACACTGACGCATTAGACTTAATTCTTATGTGTAAGTGAGAGCTGGGAAGATGACTTAAACAATACTTGTGTCATATTCTGGGTTCGATACAAGTTCAGCTCAGTCTTTGTCATTTGTCGCATAATATAGATCACCAAAACAATTTCACTTTCACCCTCCTTTTCTTTCCTTTGGTCCCTTTACTAAAGTGTAAACAAACAAACAAATACAGTGAGGCACTTAAAGTGAATGTCAATGAGGCCAGTCTATAAACATTAAAGTACCTGATGTTTCACTGGTGTAGATACACAATGTAAACAATATGCCTGTTAACATGATTTTAATATAAAAAAAAAAATCAATCTGTATAAACTTATGTATACTTAACAGCATGACAAAGCAACAAAATAAACCCTAAAACAATTAACATCATGATTAAAACAGCTGTACAGCTCACACAAAAATAATTAGAATCAAATAAATGACATATTATTATTAAAATATTATTAATTATTAAAATAATAAAATAACAGAAGAATTACAGTACAAGCATTTATTGAATTATAATTTTCAGCTTTACAGACCAAACAAATAACAATAATTACAAAACCCCCCAAAATTATATATTATTATTAAAACATTATTAATTATTAAAATAATTAGTTTGAACAGAATAATTACTATACAACCTTTTATAGAATTCTATTTTTTTTACAAACAGCACAGACCTATTATTATTATTATTATTAAACAGATTATTATAAATAATATTTTAATATTGTTATTAATTATTATTATTGTTGTTAATTATTGATATTATTATTATTATTATTATTATTATTATTATTATTATTAATGATTTCTTCATTTAATACAAATTGTTATCTGATCTGAAACACTGTCTATAGTCTAAAATGTTTAGTAGTAGTAATATTAATAATAATAATAATTATTATTATTATTATTATTATTTAACAGATTATTTTAAATAATGTAAAATATTTTAATGTTGTTATTAATTATTATTATTATTATTATTAATGTTTTTTTAATTTAAAACAAATTGTTATCTGTCTAAAAAGTTTAGTAGTAATATCAATATTATTAATAACAATAATAATAATAATAATAATATTTATTACTATTATTATTTAACAGATTACTTTAAATAATGTAAAATATTTTAATGTTGTTATTAATTATTATTATTAATGATTTTAGAAGTACGCATATTGTTAACTGATCTGTAACACTGTTTGAAAAGTTTAGTAGTAGTAGTAGTAGTAATAATAATAATAATAATAATAATAATAATGATGATTATTATTATTAATTATTATTATTAAACAGATTGTTTTAAATAATTAAAAATATTTTAATGTTGTTATTAATTATTATTATTATTATTATTATTATTATTATAATTTTATAATTTAATACATATTGTTATCCGAACTGTGTGAAAAGTAGTAGTAGTACTAATAATAGTAATAAAAACAATAATAATTATTATTAAACTAATTTATATTTTTTTATTATTATTATTATACAATTTTAAAAAAAAAAAGAATGACTATGCAAGATTTTATAATATTTTGACAGTGTTACAGATCAAACAACAATTTGTTTAAAATTAATTATAAAATTCATATTCAAAATAGTATATTTAATAATAATATTAAAATATTACAATTCGTTTGAACCAAAGAATTACTGTTAAAATGATATAAAACTCCACATTTCTGCTTTTATATCCTTTAAATATTTGTCCCTTTTTTTTAATTTTTGCTTTTTTTGTGGTAATAAACACTGCTGATGCTGTCAAAGGAGCCTTACTTGTATTGAACTTGGAATTTTCCTTTCAGAAGGGCTGTCCAAATGTGGACGCACACACACACACACACACACTCATCCACGACTGAACTTTTGCACTGCTCTTCAGAGTCTGGAAAGCCCCTCCTCCCGCATAAATACACACACCTCTGTGCACACAAACACACACCCAAGTAAATCCAGTTCCGAGACAATTTAAGCCAATTACAGTGCGAGGGCAAATGGTTAACCTCCATAATATACATTTCCCAGCCTCTAGCCCCCTGCACTTGCCTGTCATCCCCACAGCAGAGTTATGCACTGCAGACGGGTGTCCCAGGCGACCTGGTTAGAGTTGGCTCAATTCATTAAGCCGGGGCCCGTGCACAGGCCCGAGTTCACACGGTGAAGGCACTTGCAGCAAACAGCTGCCACACATTCCTGATGGGAGGGCCAGGCAGATGTCCAAGGACAATCAAAGGGAGAGGCAGAGGAAAGTTTACGATCTAGCGTTTGCCAGGGCCTCAATGAGCTGCCTCTCCATCCCCTCCTTAAAGACAGGGTGCAGCTGGTGAGACTCAAGGCGCTGTCCTGGCCCGGCTCCCTCTCCCTCTCTCTAGCACAGCCTACGTTAGCCCGAGAAGACTGTCAGTATCAGCTGCCTCTTCAGCTCTGCAGTGTGAGTGCAGAAGTGGATGGGTAGCCTCTTTGGCACTGCCAAAAGCAATGCGGGCCAAGAGGGTGAGTACAAAGATGAAAGTGGAGCTTCACACCCAGACACAATAAGACTGCCCACACTGAGCTCAGGAGAATGGCACTTTTGTTAAACTCACTCCAAATTCTTGGGATATCCATCTTGTATTATTACAAGTGGCATCATGTATCCTTTTTATTTACTCCATTAAACTGTGGAATTTCTTTTTGAACTGACATAGAGATGATCACAAGATTAAAAAAGTTTTTTTTTTTTTCCTGACCTGTATAATAATATTCTAAAATAAAATAGTATAAAATTACAGTGAACCTGCTACAGTGTACACATGCTCAGTGTACAAGCGCGGTTGGAGTACAGGTTTCTGTCTGACCTGGGTCATGCCCTGATTCTCACCCCAACTTATGTGTACGCTCATCTGAAAGCAAATGAATAATAATAATAATAATAATAAATTAACATATACTTAAAAAAAAAAAAGAAGCTCTTTATGAGCCCAAATAAGGCTCATTATTTATTTATAAGCTCATTACTAAATTAGAGATGAAATATTAACAATCTATTATAATATAAATAAATAATAGTATATGTTCTAAATTATAAGATTATTAATTTGTTTTTAGGATAAATAATAATAATAATAATAATAAATATTACTCATTTGAGTGTTTTTGTAATGTTGTATTTGTATTAGTAGTGGTATTTATTGTTGTTGTTGATGTTCTTGTTGATAATAATAATAATAATAAATTAATATATACTTTTTTACAAAAAAAGCTCTTTATTAGCCCAAATGAGTCTCATTATTTATTTAGAAACTCGTTATTAAATGAGAGATTAAATATTAACAATTTATTATAATATAAATAAATAATAGTATTTAGTATTTAGGACAATGATAATAATAATAATAATAATAATAATAACAATAATAATAAATATTATTCATTTAAGTGTTTTTGTAATGTTGTATTTGTGTTAGTAGTGGTATTTATTGTTGTTGACAAGGTTCCTGTTGATAATAATAATAATAATAAACATTTTTAAATAATTAATAATATCAACAACAATAATAATACTTATTATTATTTATATATTTCTATATTAAATATTAAATTGACTAAATACAAACTTTTTATTATAAAATACATTAATAATAATAATAATATTTCAATAATTCATAAAGAGACATTATTAAATTAGAGATTAAATATAAACTTTCTATTATAATATAAATAAATGATAGTAAATATTCTAAATTATTGTTATTGATTCTTATTTAGGTAAATAAATAAATAAATAAATAAATGTATTTGATGAATAAAAAAGCTCTTTATGAGCTCAGATGAGACATTAAATTAGAGATTAAATATACATTTTTCTGTTATAGATTATTTAGGATAAATAATAATACTAATAATACTAATACTACTATTACTACTACTACTACTAATAATAATTGATTATTAAAGATACATTATTAAATTAGAGATTAAATATAAACATTATATAATATAAATAAATTATAGCAGATATTCTAAATTATTAAGTTATTGATTCTTATTTAGGTAAATAATTTGATGAATAAAAAAGCTCTTTATGTGCTCAGCTGTGACATTAATAAATTAGAGATTAAATATAATTCTTTTCCATTACAATATAAATATATTTTAGTATACATTCAAAATTATTAATTTTTATTTGGAAAAATAAACAAACAAACAAAAATAAATAAATAAACTTGATTGATAAAAAAGCTCTTTATGAGCTCATCTTAAATATTAACTATTATATTTAAATTAGAGATTAAATATAAATTTTTCTACTATAATATAAATAAATTATATCATACATTTAAATTGTTAAGTTAATTATTTTTATTTAGGATAAATAATAATATTAATAATAATAATACCATTATATTAGTTATATATACTATTATAATATAAACAAATTGTAGCATACATTATAAATTATTACTTTTTATTTAGGATAAATCATCGCCACCACCGCCACCACCACCATCAAACGTAATTTCATCCTGTGCAAAAATGGCACTTTATAAGTTTCTACATTAAATTGGAGACGACATTTAAACTTTTGTTTCCAAAAAGACGCTTACTGGCTTTTAAATTCAGTTGCTTGTTTTATATACAACAAAAAACAACTTTAGCACTATAAGCGGGTCAGACCTGCCACTGGAGCCTCCTACCCAGAAAAAAGGTCATAACAAATCCATTAATACACGTTAAAACTTCAGTGAGTGTGCCGCAATTATGGTATTATTTAAGTTAGGTAGTGTTTCTTTCCCAACAAAGCCAGCTGCCTTTCATTGACGGATGGGTCTTTACTTGAATGAGTCTGGATGTCACCACTCTTACTTGCAAAACCCTCACCAAGCCGCACAGAATAATACTGCAATGTAGTTTTGGCTTCACCTTGGCTTACCCTCGGCTTTATTCCCCAGCTAACACGCCACTGACTGGATGCTACGTGTGTTTGCACTCCTGCTCTTAAATTCCTCATTACACAAAGATTAACAATGCACAGAAAGCTCCTATAGCAAGGAGCCAAGTCTCACCCCCATAGAGGCCCTTAGCAGTTCCTCTCACTAAAACAGCATGCGCCTCGCTCACCCACTCGCTGTTTCTCATAGATTTCACTTTATTTGTGGGATATGAGCACCCTAGAGAACAAACATGTGAATATATGCAACGTAAATGCTTTATCATTAATAATTTTGTGCAGAGACACATTGGCTTTGAGTATAGGGTTTTAATTAGGGAAAGCTAATCACGGCGTTGAGATCTGCACTTTAATTGAGCGATAAGCGTTCGTCGCGATCATTGGTTCTAGAGCCTCGCAAAATATTTCTGTGAAGAATCCCGCGAGAACAAAATAGAGACATTGTGAAAGGAGGCTTGTCTCCAGCTCTATTGGACAGAGAGGAGTCAAAGGGAGAGACCCCACTGGATTTCAAAAGAGGAGTGACAGCTCGTGAAATCCTGACTGAGATGTGTGAAAGACCACTCCATACGCATGGGCTTCCACAGACACTGAGATACACAGCCACCCCCCCACAGCCCGCTCTTAACATGCAGCCCAATGATTAAAGGAAAGTGCACACACACATCTCTCTCTCCCTCCTCCTCCTTCCTCTCTCTCTGTATCCTTTCACTTTTATCCCTCCTTACTCCACATCTCTTACTCCTTCTCTGCCTCTCTCTCTCTCTTTATTGTACACAGGCACAGCATGGCTCCGGTTGTAATCACTGTTGGACACAATTTCAGGGACAATTTAAAGACTATTTATTATCTTCAGTCAATAAGAGCACGGATAGACTGACTCTCTGGATGTTCATTTGAAACCTAATGGATAGAGCTTTAAATGCTTCCCAATTGGTTTACAGTAGAAGAGACTCACTACTTAGTTTCTCGTTTGTTTTGGGTTTGTCAGAAGGGGGAGGGATTTTCTTTTCAAGTAGGTACAAACATTTTTGGACTTTATGTATTCTCAGTGGAGGAAAAAAAAAAGATGGCTAGCAGCACGATTGCTGGGGCTGACATGGTATTTCAAATAATTAGATGAGTGTTACAGTTACCTTTACAGGTTCATCCTTTGGGAAATGGGCGTTGCAGCTCATTGCAACTCATTGCAACCACAGCAATGGATGAAAAACAGCCTATACAAATAAAACAGCAATAACACATATATTAGTGATGTGCATGAAGTCTATGGATAACAAATATTTGTTAGAGTCATGATCCAACATGCAAGGATAAAGCAACATTTTATTGAACATATTTAAAATTACAATGCAATGGTGAGATGAAATCCAAAATCAAGATGAGCAAAAGTACACTATCATTCATAATGTTTTTGACCGTCTTTTATGTTCACTAAGGCTGCATTTATTTAAGTAATATCACACTGTCATGTCTGACAATTTAATGCGTAATAGATGGATTAATATATCTGAAAAAGCAAAATGCATATTTTTCATAAAATAAATGCAATACACTTACTCTTTTTAGGTCATAAAAGAAAAGAAAAGAAAAGAAATGAAATTAAATAAAAATAAACAAATTAAATGAAATAAAATAAAATAAAACAAAATATGAAATGAAATAAAATAAAATGAAATGTAATAAAAAAATGAAAGAAATCAAATGAAAATAAATCAAATGAAATAAAATAAAATAAAATCAAACGAAATGAAATTAAATTAAATCAAACATTAAAATAAAATAAAAACATCTTTTTTGGACACACTTGGGTTGTAAAATAAGAAAAAATAAATAAAATAAAATAAAATAAAATAAAATAAAATAAATAAACTGAAATTAAATTAAATAAAATGACAAATTAAATAAAATTAAATAAAATGACAGAAATTAAATAAAATGACAGAAATTAAATAAAATGCAAATTACATAAATTAAAAATGAAATTAAATAAAGTGAAATTAAATAAAATTAAAGTAAAATAATGAAATAAATTACAAATTAAATTAAATTAAAAATTAAATAAAGAAAAATAAAATAAAATAATATAAAATGAAATAAAGTAATAAAATACAAATAAAATAAAATAAAATTAATTAAAATAATTTTTAAAAATGAAATAAAATTACATTAAATTACATTAAATGAAATAAAATTATAGTAATTAAATAAATGCAAAATAAAATAAACATGAAAATAAAATTAAACATTAAAATATAATAAAATAAAATAAAAACATTTTTGGACACACTTGGGTTATAAAATAAAATAAAATAAAATAATAACGTGAAATAAAATAAAATGACAGAAATTAAATAAAATGCTAATTAAATAAATTAAAAATGAAATGAAATGAAATGAAATTAAATTAAATTAAATTAAATTAAATAAAGTGAAATAATGAAATAAAATACAAATTAAATTAAATTAAAAATTAAATAAAATTAAATACAAAAATAAAGTATTAAAATACAAAAAATAATAATAATAATAATAAAAAAAGAAAATAAAATCAAGTGAAATGAAATGAAATTAAATAAATATCCATGAATCCATGACATGGCACAATCTGCACCAGGCAAAAGTGACCTAGTAGATCTCCAGGTGACAGTGACTCTTAATTACACATGAGAAGGTGATAAGACGTCTGTTTAGCAGCATGAGGCTATATTTAGACAGGGCCGTCTCACAGCCCACTCCTCCCCTACTTACCCTCTGTCCGGCCCACTCCCTGTCTGCTATTTACACACACGTTCACAAGTACATGATAGGTGAACTTATTTGCAACCTGCAGATTTGTTTACCCTAGCATTAGCAAGTAATGGGCTGGAAACAATAACAAGCTCATTTAGCTGTAATACCCCCCTGCTAGTCATTGGTGTCATTAAATTGGGTTTGTACAGTTGTAGCTGACGGAGGAATCTCTTGTCTTGTGTGTGTGTGTTTTTGTGTGTGTGTGTGTGTGTGTGTGTGTGTGTGTGTGTATTAGGGCGGTCGGGGACAACATGATAAGTGTGACTTAAAAGATTTGTGACTTTTAATTAAATTGTAATGCTCAAATTTCTAACCGGGAAAGAAAAAAAAAACATTTCCCTCGGCGAACACAGGAGAGTAGGAAGCTAAGACATCGAATACCACATCATTTTTCATCTGGCATTATCAGAACACATGTGTGGGGGAAACATGTCATCAACTAGTCGTTTGGAGTTAAAACTTAAATGCCAGCAGCTATTAGCCGAGCCAGACAATTTGATGAATGAAATACCATTAGAACTTCAGATTTCCAGACATCTGAGGCATTCTTTTATTCAACCTACAGCTCCCTAACCCTTACAGTGGAGAAATTAATGGTGTTTACATAGCAGCCCGTTTTTTTACAATTCACGTCGGCCGTGTTGACCTCTTTTTGTGCGAGATCAAAGGTCACTGACAAGACAACACTGCCTGAGATTTGATTTATTGTGCTGGAAAAGTAATGGGGGGGATTTCAAAGTTTACCAGACTCTGAGCTGTCTTGAAGCAGACTCTTGTTTGGACTGCTGGTTGCAATTTTGACCAATGAGTCTCTTGATCTGACACAGAGGCTAAAGAGGAAGACTAATGGATGTCACAGAACCTGCGCTCTGCTTTGTGTGTGTGTGCAGAAGTAAATTCGGCAATCTGCGCACACTGCGAGTTCTACCTCGTATGTCTATAAACAACTCCTTGAAAGCCAGTTTCACTAAATACGCTGCTATTGTTTTATTAGGTATTGTGGCCTATGTGACAGTACAGGAAAAGAATTATGAAAATGACTGCACCTGTGTTTTGCACTGTTTGCAAAAACATCACCAAGGAGAGGTCATTGCACACGTGCTACAAGCAGCCTATAACATGCAACACTCTACTGCCAGAACATAATGTGCTATTATTTTTGGGAATTCAGTGCGTCGGTCATGACAATCAGATAATATCACATGTGAGACAGGATGACATCCAGTGTCCAACCTACTGCATTTGTTAGGGCTGGGTTTTGACCCAAATTTCACAATTTGATTCAATTCTGATTTACAAGCTTACGATTTGATTCGATTTCTTATTCGGTTTGACTCAATGTCATTTTTTTTTACGGTATATTCCACATCAAAAATCTCTAATGTTGTAAAATAGTCATTTGTGCTACATTTCTATAATACTGAAGGTTAAAATGAACGGATTTATATACAAACACTTAAATTACACTCCATGAAGTTTAGATAAAAATAAAGTTACAATTACATAATTTCTACTCCAATTAGTTTTTTGAAATATAAACATTTAAATGGTGGCTTTCATATAAACTTGACCGATTTATTCGAAAATAAATTAAACAGTGAAGAACTGTGAACAATTATAATGAATATGTTATATGGTGGATATATTTAGCAAAATGCTCCTCTCTAGAGTTCATTTTTCTACCTGACTAACGAGTTTATGGTCACCGAATATGTTTTTTTCTGAGGTAAATGTGAGCTTACCGGACATTGTTTACAAACTGTTAGACTGACGCTTTCCGCGGTTTAAACACTGCTTGAGCGATTACATGAGACAGCATACGAATTTCGGTAAGTTGTAGCATACTCTTTCTTTCAACATACCTTCGGGTGTTTATTCATGTTGATTTCGCGCTGAAGCTGGTATTGAAGCTGAGGAGATGATCAGTTCCTGTGCGATTCACGCTGACTCTTCACTTGAAACTGAGGCGCTACAGCGATCTGTCACATACATTAAACAGCGCCAAAACGCCAATTATTGTTTGAATACTGTATGATAGTAGACAGAAATCTGAGACTTTGTTTCATATCAAAAGTAACAAAACACAAAGCTTTGTGATTTATTGAATGTGAGGTGCCCTACATTGTTCAGTGAAAACTGAAAACAGGCTAGACTAATCGATAGGACTTAAAGGAGAAGTCCACTTCCAAGACAAAGATTCACATATAATGTACTCACCCCCTTGTCATTCAAGATGTTCATTTCTTTCTTTCTTCAGTCGTAAAGAAATTATGTTTTTTGAGGAAAAGTTCCAGTGTTTTTCTCCATATAATGGACTGATATGGTGCCCCGATTTTGAACTTCCAAAATGCAGTTTAAATGCAGCTTTAAACGATCCCAGCCGAGGAAGAAGGGTCTTATCTAGCGTAACAATCAGTTATTTTCATAAAAAATAATAAAATTTCTATACTTTTTAATGTAAAACGCTCTTCTTGTCTTACTCTGCCTGGACTGTTTTTTCGGCTTCAAGACAGTTAGGGTATGTCGAAAAACTCCCATCTCATGTTCTCCCTCAACTGCAAAATCGTCCTATATCACTGTTTTACCTTTTTTATTAAGGGTGTTTGATCTTTGCATTTTTTATTTTGCAAAGACGGGGTTGGTACTTCTGCAGTGATGTAGGATGATTTTGAAATGATTTTTGAAGTTGAGGGAGAAAATACAATTGGAGTTTTTCGACATACCCTAACTTTCTTGAGGCAGAATACACAGAGTTCAACGAGAGCAAGGCAAAACGAGCTTTTGAGAATAAAAAGTATTTAAATTGAATTTTGTGAATGAAAATAGCCGATCATTTCGCCAGATAAGACCCTTCTTTCTCGGCTGGGATTGTTTACAACCGCATTTAAACTGCATTTTGGATGCTCAAAATCGGGGCACCATATCAGTCCATTATATGAAGAAACATGCTGAAATGTTTTCCTCAAAAAACATAATTTCTTTACGACTGAAGAAAGAAAGACATAAACATCTTGGATGACAAGGGGATGAGTACATTATATGTAAATCTTTGTTTTGGAAGTGGACTTCTCTTTTAAGAATCAATATCGTTTTGTAGAAATGGGTAGCAGTTAAAATTGAAAAATCCATTTACCCAGCCCGAGATTTTGGGTATTATAGATACTTTTTTTGGTCATATACCTTATTTAAAGTAGTAGTTCACAAAAAAAATTAATTTGCTGAAAATGTACTCACCCTCTCAGGCCATCCAAGATATATGCGAGGTTGTCTTTTCATCTGAACAGATTTTCAGAAATTTAGCATTACATCTGCCTCACCAATGGATCTTCTCCAGTGAGTCCTGAATAGCAATATGAATAATATCGCTTTCTCCAGTGAATAAAAGTTGTCTTGTCTGAATCAGGAGAGAAATAGCACCATTTAAAAGCAAAAACTGTTTTTTTGTTGCTTGATTTTGATGGAAGAGAACAAAAGACGATGGAATTTTTTCACTTGATGGAGCTTTATAATGGATCTTGGACTCGTATTTTATCCGAAAACAATGATTTGAAGTTAAAAATGTCTTAATAATGCATTTGTTTCTTAGAAGCACGCAGCCATTAATTGATGGACTGAAGTCGTGTGGATTACTTGTGGATTTTTGTGATGTTTTTCTCTGTTTGGACTCTCATTCTGACGGCACCCATTCACTGCAGAGGATCTTTTAAATCTGTCATTTATATTTTATATATGTATCAAACTGGAAACATTTTAATTATAAATTCACCAATTCTTTAGCTCAGTTATAAAATGCTTTTTTAATCTTGCAACAAACCACCGCATAGCATGCACACCTTGTCACAAAATCAGTTCTGGCCTTAACCTTAAGTGAACTTTTTGCAGGGAACATGGTTGTTCTTTGCTGTCTTGCTATGTTTATAAATATTTAATCTTGGTTTTGATTCATTCATTTGCTTGTACTCTCAAGACATACAGTGCAATGCACTGAAGTACAATACAAAGTATACAAACACACACACAAATAAGAGATATTTCTGCTACAGTTGAAGTCAAAAGTTTACATACACCTTGCAGAATCTGCAAAATGTTAATTATTTTTCCAAAATATGAGGGCTCATACAAATTGCATGTTATTTTTTATTTAGTACTGACCTGAATAAGATATTTCACATAAAAGATATTTACATATAGTCCACAAAAGAAAATAATAGCTGAATTTATAAATATTACCCCGTTCAAATGTTCACATACACTTGATTCTTAATACTGTGTTGTTTCCTGAATGATCCACAGCTGTTTTTTTGTTTGTTTGTTTTGTTTGTTTAGTGATAGTTGTTCATATAAGATCCATCTTTTCACACTGAGGACAACTGAGGGACTCATATGCAACTATTCCAGAAGTTTCAAACACTCACTGATGCTCCAGAAGGAAACACAATGCATTAAGAGGCAAGGGGTGAAAACTTTTTTGAATTTGAAGATCAGGTTAAATTTCACAGTTTTTGTCTTCAGGGAAACATGTTATACAAGTATTTTCTGTGGCTTCTGAAGGGCAGAAAAAAAAGATACGCAAAATAAGAAAAATGTACACACCTTCATTCTGTTCAAAAGTTTACACCCCTGGCTCTAAATACGTTTTTTTTCTTCTTCTGGAGCATCAGTGAGCATTTGAACCTTCTGTAATAGTTGCATATGAGTCCCTCAGTGTGGAAAGAATCATATATGTAACTGTCTTTTATGTGAAATATCTTATTCAGGTCAATACTAAATAAAAAATAACATGCATTTTGCATGATCCCTCTTCTTTTGGAAAAATAATTGACATTTTGCAGATTCTGCAAGGTGTATGTAAACTTTTGACTTCATCTGTATCTTAATTTAGAAATAATCGTGTTGGCCAATGTTTCATGTTTTTAATGAGCCATAATGATACAATGTAGAGCATATTCTAGTTTCTGGTGCACAAACAAATCTTTTATTTGCTTGCGTCTTGTGTTTTATTGCTCCCTTTGTGATTTCCCTCCCGATCTCCTTTCTCTCAGAAGTTCCAGTCCTCGGTCACAGACATGTGGGCTCGGGGTGAACTTTAAGACCTGGGGGAGTTTGACCATCTGCTGGAATGCAGAGGTAGGCCTGTAAATTAGGGCCCCTAATGAAAACTCTCTGGTGTCCAACTCCAGCAATCATCTGGTTAAAATCAACCAGTAATTCCACAAATTTTCCCAACCCCTCTCTCAGCCCTCAACGCCTAATTTAGAGGAAAAGTATACGTTCTGCTCTAAACACCTGCATTTTGAACTCCACAGAAACTGTGATCTGTTCTTGTCTGCAATCAGACTTTTTTTTGTTTTGTTTTTTTGGAAGATTTAAAACCACTATATAATGCATGCAATAATGTATTCTAATGACTGCAGGATCTCTGCAATCTTTTGAGATTATCTAAATTATTAGATAATTATATACGCAATTATGCATGTATTTCCACAATTCATTTACAAAAGTTTTGACTGCAGAAACTGGCATTAGCTGTGAACGAAAAAAGAAAAACCTGTGTATTTATAGTCATTGTGCGTATATTATAAGATTTGTCTATACTAAAACAATACCTGAACGATAAATGTCATGTGAATTATAAAAATTTAAATTTGATTCATAGCAAAATCAAAGCATTTTAATACATAACATTAATAAAATTACAAAGATGCGTAAAAGTCTTTAATATTTCTAGATGTAAAATGGGATGTGAGGCCCAGATGTTTTTTTCCTCCTTTGGCTTAAAACAATGAGCGCTGGAAAAGTCTTAACCTGTTAAACATCTCCCCTCTCAAACAGTTACAACTTTCCTTCGAGTTATTCAACCTTTCACCCACTGGGCCCCCTGACTCTGACCTCTCACCACATGCCATTTGCTTAAAAACTACTCTGCCGCCAACGACCTCTGGAATCTGCAACACATTACGGCAAAAGACCAGGGATAAGGACACAGTAGATTGGTGGTTTGCCCGGTTATTAGTTTGCTGATATAGTTTTACTGGGGTCAAATGCAATGGCTGAGAAAACAGGTTGTGGTGGGGAGGAAAAAAAAAACATACTGCGTTAAGAAACTCTTCCGGATGTTTGATTATGTGATAAATATGTTTTCTTATTTTAGAATAGGCTAGTTTTTTTCTTTCTGTTGTAGGGATATGACCACTGAATAATGAGCTAACACGGAGGGCTATTAACATGTGAACATGCCGGACAAAATCAAGCTATTATTGCATTATCCAGGTCTATTTTTTTCTGACTTTAAACAAAATCAGACTAGTATGATTTCAGTTGCCAAAAAAAAGAGAAAGAAAAATGTAAATGACTACATGCTTTAGTCTGACTGAAATCAGTGTTATTTTAGTATTATTTGTATAATATTACAGTATTTATTAATATATTGAATGAGCTTTTTTAGTAGTTTTGTTATGTGCTTTTTTTAAATTTTGTATTATTAGATTTTGTGTTTTTTTAGAAAAATATTTACTATAGCTTTATTTATTATTTTATTTATTATTATTTTATTTTTTGGTAACATTTTACAACAAGGTTCCATTAGTTAATATATTAACATGAATGAACAATGAACAATACATATATTTACTTTGTGTTCATAATGATTAATTATTAAATAATTATTAAACTTTTGTTCATAATTATGACATTTTGTTAACTAATGTTAACAAACACAACTTTTGATTTCAATAATGCATTAGTAAATGTTGAAATTACACTAATTAAAAATAATAAATGCTGTAGAGGTATTGCTCATTCTTAGTTCATATTAACTAAAGTAGTTAACTAATGTTAATGAATGAACCTTATTGTAAAGTTACCTCTTTTTCTGACTTTGCAAAAAAAAAAAAAAAAAAATCAGTATAATTTCTGTAAAAATAAATACATAATAAAAACATGTATTTAAATTAATTAAACCGTAAATTACTAAATGCTTTAGTCTGACTGAAATCAGTGTTGTTTAGTATTATTTACATAATATTAGAGTATTTATTAATACATTGGATTACCTTATTTAGCTTTCATTATTTTTTTAAAATCAATGTTTTAGTAATTTTATGTGCTTTTGTCATTTTGTATTTTTATTTTATTATTTTGTAATTATATTATGTCTTTTTTTTTTCTTAATATGTATAAATTGCTTTGTTTCATTTATTTATTAATTTATTTATTAATATTAATATTAATAAAAGTTAAACCAAATAAACATTTCCAATTTTTTTTAAAGTTTTTCCACCTAATATTTGTATTTTATTTCAGCTTTATTTTAGCAAATAAAGCTGGAATAAATTATGTGTAATAGTTTTAGATTCATTAATAATGACAAATAAACTGAAGTAAAAGTGAATGGAAATGTGTGTAAAGATTTAGTGAGTCAGCAATCGAGATCAAATCATTCAGATGATTTGATTTTCAGTGATTTAAATTTCTGTTTTTTAATAATTTAAAGACTGTTTTTCATACAAAGCTATCATATAGCTTTAAAATACCTGTATTTTATAGAATGAATGATACACTATAAATTAGTAAACAGATTATTAGAGAATTTTTTACAACGAAATACTATATACTAGTCTTGCTATATTACGTTTAATTCAATATGTTGCAGAGTGAAAATTCTTTGTACAGACTTCAGCTTAAAAATAATAAATCCTCTCAACACCACTGAATTTCCTTACAGTACAAGACACATTTTGTAGATACACCAGTCCACTGTAGAAATGGTTTCTCTATGCAGGCTGATCAGTCACACTAAAGAGCAGGAATGTCCTGCTATGTTTTCTATGTGTCCTGTAACTCCACCCTTCAGTGATGGATCCAATGATGAGTATGATCCTGCCTGTTACGTCATTAGATAGTTTCTACACGGCGTCTTCCTTTTTCCCCTAATTTCTTTAGAAGTTTTTACAGATCTAATTCCCCTCCACTTCCTACTTCCTACCTTTTTGCGGTGTTGTTTGTTTGTTTCTGTTGCTTTAGTCGGTAAGGGGAATGTCACAGTGAGCAGAGGCGCTGATGTATAGAGCACTGTCGCTTGTCTCTCCTGAAAGCTTTTGTTTCCCCCAGGCTTCCCATTCATTACAGAGCCTTTGGTGAGAGGAGACATAAAGAGAGGCCCTGACCCTGGTGTGAGCCCTTTGACCTTTCTGGAGCCAAGAGGTCAGATTCACAAGCCACTGGGCCATCGCTATTCGTTGACCGCAGGGTTCTTGCAAACGAATGACTGCGGATGAGGAGGCTGAATGGAGGAAAGACGGTGGGAAAATGTGGTAATTTATAGAAGTGGGGAGTCCATTTCAAAAGAGGCCATGCTGGATCAGCTGACAGACGGGTCAGAGGTGCTGTTTGGGCCTGATTTCCTGGCAATGTTACTGTAACATCTGCGTGTTAAGAGACTTCAGGGACCAAAACTTTTTGACCCCTCTGGGTCACAGAATGGGAAAAAGCAAGCGGTTAGATTGTTGGATGTCAATGGCCAATGTTTGACTTGTAGTCCTTAAGGGCTGTGTGCTTTGAGCTTGTCCCCTTACTTACAAAAAAAAGATATTTAGATCCTGATCCCTCTTGATGTTCAAGCGTGCACACTGACAACAAAAACAGACGAGGGGAAAAATTCCACAGAAATCACAAACAGTGAAGGGAAAAACACCAACTGCTAATACAGTAAATTATGTATGTGATATTTTCATGTGTTGTAATACAGTGTATTATCTGTACTACTACTACTAATAATAATATTAATATAATTATTATTATTGTTATTATTGTTACTATTATTATTATTATTAATATAAATAGAACAAAAACAAAATTATAATAAATTTATTGTATTATTAATAAAAATCAATTATAATTATATATTATTAAGTATAACAACAAAATAATAATCATCATTCATTCTTTCATTGAGTTAAATTGTTTATACTATTATTATTATTATTATTATCATCATCATCAATAAGAACATCATCAACAATAACAAATACTACTATGAATAGAAATATATTACAAAAACAAACAAATGAAATTATTATTATTACAACAACAACAACATAATAATAATAACAATAATAAATGATTATTATTAGTAGTAAAAGTTTATTATTATTATATTATTATTATTATTATTATTAGTATTATCGATAAGAACATCAACAACAATAAACACTATGAATACAAATACATTACAAAAACAAATAAATGAAATTATTATTATTATTATTATTACATAATAATAGTAATAGTAATAATAATAATAAAACATTCCTATTAATAATAAAAGCTAAAACAAACAACAATGTTGTCTGTTTGTTTGTTTATTTAAAATGTTTGTTATAATAATAATAATAATAATTTGTATTATTATTATTTAAGTATAAGAATAACAACAACACTGCAATTAATTTATTTATTTACAGTATTTAAAATTATTATTACTAGCAACAATATCAACAACATTATTATAATTATTATAATTATTATTTTATTAGTTTTTACTACTATTATTATCAGTTTTCTTTCTTTATTATTAGCATTATTTAACCATATATATATATATATATATATATATATCATGCTATCATGGGAAATTTCGGCGTCTCAGTCGAGACATTCTTGGAAATCTCAGACCTTCAGGCCAGCTATTAACCCAATTGGCCTCTGTGGACCTGTAGCTGTCCCGGTGGTTCTCTGGGGTTACCACAAAATTGACCTAAGGACAGGAGTCCAGTATTGACCAGCTGTTGAGTGGGCTCTTCTCTCTAAGCCTGGGAAGACTCTCCTAATTAGCCTCCCACACCCATAAACATGTCCAATGAGCTGGACACCCAAAGCTTATTGATTGAACTGATGGCTCCAATTTTGTATGTGCAACTTCACAACGAGCATCCGGGCAGGTGACAGGATCTGGATCCGATGTCTGTGGGAAGCTTCTGCGAAAATGAGTTGGACAAAGATGGAGTGACCCGGTGGATGGAGTATCTGCGGTGATGATTGTTTCTCCTTTCTAGCTGACTGTATAACACAATACTACTTCTAGTTGGGTTTTTTCCTCCTCCTTTTTCCATCCTTCGTTGGTGTTCCCTTTAGATTTATGTGTAATGTATCTCTATGTGCATTGTGACCGGGTCAACACATCTACAGTAACAACCACTGCTTATGACTCTGATGATAAATGGATGGAAACACACTCTGGCAGACTACAGGACTGTCTCCAGTGTGACATAGAGGCTTCTCTTTTATCGAGGTCACAGGATACAAGTCTTGAGGGCCTGCCCTCTCAGATCACTCCTTCAGATATTTTTTCTCGTCCTTTTCTGCCCTCCCTAAGTTGTTTTTCTTTCATTTAGCTGGCCTCCTCCTATAAAAATGCAAGCCAATTTTCCAGCACATTAACCCGGGAGATCTTTAATACACAGGAGTTTTGGTACAAAGGGGACAGCAAGGCCTAGCAGAAAGATAGATGGGCCTGCCGACTAAATGTGGGCAGTTTTCCCACTGCCCTGGTCTCAGTCCGGGACAAAGACCTCATTGAGTGGGATGCTTGACATCAGCATCATAAACTAGTCACAGCTACAAAGGCTTTGACACTTTAAAGCACCAGCTACTGCCCCTTTCCTTTCTCTCTCCTGTGCAGCGTTTCGGCTGCTCCAATCGCCAAGTCGTCGTCGTCTTTTTTTTTTTTTCTTAGAGGACATTAAGACAAAGGGTTATATGTTAAATAGTGTCAACAAGAATACCCTCTTGCAGTCTGCTTTTCTCCATTCCTAAGATAACATTTCCTCATAGGGGTTTGTCCATTAGAGACACAAATTACGCTGACCATTTTCCATCTCCATAATTTCTCCCCCTTCCACCAGCACCCCACTGCCCTTAACTTTCCCATCTTTCTGATGGAAGACACAACATATGTCAAAGTTATTTTTACATCTTGAGACAGAATGGAACTTTAATGCGGACAATGTCAAGAACAGTCAGATGGATGGACGGACAGACAGACAGACAGGCAGACAGAGAGACAGAGAGATAGATAGATAGATAGATAGATAGATAGATAGATAGATAGATAGATTTATTGTTGTAATTCTTTATTATTAGTAGTAGTATAAATATTTTATTAATTTATTATTATTATTATTATTATTATTTTTTTTTTTTAATTAATTTATTTATTTATTTTTTTTTGCAGTAATACTGTTTTGACTATATTATGGGAGACAGAATCCTGAGACAGAATGGAACAATATTAATATTAATAGAGTGATAGATAGATAGATAAATCGAGTTTCAAGTATTTATTTATTTATATTTTTATTTATTGCAATAATACTGTTTTGACTTTATATTAAGGGACACAGAATCAATAAAGTTTTCTTTATGGGAGAATTAAACAATATTAATAGGGACAATGTCAATATCAGAGAGAGGGAAATAAATAAATAAATAGTTTTCAGTATTAACTACTGGTATTGGTATTTATTTTTTTGCAATAATACTGTTTTGACTTGATATTAAGGAGACAAAATCAAGAAAGTTTTTATCGTGAGAGACAAAATTAAACAATATTAATAAGGACAATGTAAAGATCAGAGAGTGGTAAATAAATAAATAAATAAATAAATACTTCTGTCATTTATTTTATTGCAATAATATTTTGCCTTTATATTATGGGAGACAGAATCAATGAAGTTTACATCATGAGAGACAGAATTAAACAATATTAAAAGGACAATGTAAAGACAAGAGAGTGGGAAATAAATAAATAAATTCAGTATTTATTATAGTAATTTATATTATTTCAATAATAATATTTTGTCTTTATATTAAGGAAGACAGAATCAATCCGGTTTATATCATAAGACACAAATGGAACAATATTAATAAAGACAATGTCAATAACAGACAGTGGGAATGAACAAATAAATGACTAAATAAATAAATATACATACATACACATATAAATACAAATTATATTGAAAATAACAACAACAATAATAAAGTCTAATGTAATTTTTCCTTTTATATGTATAGAGACAGAAATTATAGGGAGAGGTGGGGATAATGGTATTGGGAAACGACACAAGCTGAATTCAAACTCCTGTTGCAACCTGCAGTACATTTTAACCACTAGTCTACCACTCTGACACTAATTTGAATCAAAAAGTGAACAATTTTAATTTAGTTCTTTAGCCATTTATGCCAAACTTACTGTGATTGCCTAAGTTCACCTTTATAAGCTGATCAGTTCTCTTGTGATGTCAAAATTAAAAGCTTAAATCATCACCCAAGATTTCAGACAACACTGCTGAAATGTGTCCAAACTATGCATGTGCATACATAATTCCTAATACTTCTTCAGAACTTTCTTAATGTCAGCACTCCCAACGATTTCCTATTACAGCCTCAAGCAAGCTAGCATCCAAATCAAACTGCTCGGAAAGCGTCACCTGCCCGCTGAACTCCTGTCGACATGTTTGTTATGAATACCACTCCTGCTTTAACCTGTGCAGTTACGGGAGGTCCTTCATTAACTGTCATTACCAGGAATGGTTGTTTAGACAGCTCTCCCCTCTCCTGTCAACAGGTAGAGCTGCCCTCATCGTCTCTTTTCACCAAGCA
Organism: Labeo catla; assembly: GCA_012976165.1. Classification (NCBI taxonomy): domain Eukaryota; kingdom Metazoa; phylum Chordata; class Actinopteri; order Cypriniformes; family Cyprinidae; genus Labeo; species Labeo catla. Next base: position 1,777,790 of record VONZ01000004.1, read on the forward strand.
AATCTCTGCAATGGGGCTAGAAGCCCTGATTCTGTGACCCGAGAGTCAGGATATTATTGAAAGAGGCAGAGATGGCAGCGCTGGTTGAATAAAAGGGTGATCTCTGCGCGAGATGTCAGCACAAAGTTGGATTCAGCCTCTCAATGTCAGGCCGGTGAGAGAAAGGGTGCACTTTAATGGATTAAACTCGGAGTGCCAAAGCGCTTCGCAGACAGGGACCGCTGATGGATGGAGTAATATTGTACACGTTTATTCTGGGATTTCTGTGTCAGTGGAAGGGTCCCGTCCACCGCTAAACTATTTATCTTTTAAGCAGAAAGGGATGATTTCAATTAGACAATACAGTCTCATGTCAGTAACAGAGCTAATGAAATGTAATTTGTAAATGAAATATTACTGGTTCGATACAACTTTCGACAATCAATACAAAATCGACAATCGACAGTGGCATAGTGTTGATTAGCAGGGGGGAAAAAATCCACTTGTGCCTCCTTTTCTTCAAAAAACTGGAAATATGGGTTACAATGAGGCCCATACAGTGGAAGTGAAAGTGAAATGAATGAAACTGTAAATGTTAAAATACTCACTTTAACATGATTTTAATGTGGGAAAGAGGGAGGAAAGAAAATGAAAGAAATAACACATGAAAGAAACACTGATGTTAAATGTTTTTATTAAAGGGATAGTTCACCCAAAAATCTGTCATCATTTACTCACATTGTTGTTTCAAACCTGTATAAGTTTCTTTTTTTTCTGTTGAAAACAAAAGAAGATATGTGACCCTGGACCACAAAACCAGTCATAAACAGCATTGTATGGCTCAAAATTTATACTAAAAATCATTAGGATATTAAGTAAAGTATGTTTCACGCAGATATTTTGTAAATGTCCTACTGTAAATATATCAAAACTTAATTTTTTATTGGTAACATGCATTGCTAAGAACTTTATTTGCACAACTTTAAAGGCAATTTTCTCAATATTTTGAATTTTTTGCACCCTCAGATTTAAAATTTTCAAATAGTTGTATCTCAGCCAAATATTGTCCCAAACCATATATCAGTGAAAAGCTTATTTATTCAGCTTTTAGATGATGTATAAATCTCAATTTCAAAAAATTGACCCTTATGACTGGCTTTGTGGTCCATAGTCACATATTTTGAAAGATGTTGGTAATAAAATAGTTGCTGGTAGCCAAAAAAAAAAAAAACAACTATAAAAGTCTATGGCTATCGTCGACCGCTTAGTTACAAACAATCTTAAAAAATGACAGATTTTTCATTTTTTTAATTTCATATTTTCATTTAGAAGTTAGAATTTCCATTTCATCCCAAGTTCTGCACCTGTTTTTCTTCAGAGAGAAAAACAGTATTTATGTAATCAAAATTATTCTAACTTTTACTGAACCCCTAATATATTTCCAAACTAACTCACAAAAAAGTTTGACAAACTACATCAATCAATGAAAGGGTGTCCTTAAACTACAACAGTCATGTGTGTCTTTTTAAAACTGTTTTGTCAAAACACATTTCTGTTGCTTTCCATTCTTGTGATATTGTGTCAAACATGACATTCGGAAAAACCCTGCAGTCCAACCTTTGAGAGTAGGGAAACAGCTGCTTCACATCGCTAACCTTTGGACAAAGTCAAGATGTGGAGTATTTGGACAGGTTTGGACAAAAACGAAGGCCAAAGTCTGTCATCAGGAAGAGATCATGTAGTTAAAGTAAAACAAACTGAAAAATAACAACCATTGAATTTCCATCACTTTCCCTCTTCAAATAAAGCTTTAACCACCTGTTAGATTTGGAAGTTAAGACTTTCTTCTGTCTCTCTCTTCCACCCCCCAGCGCAATTCTCCACCTGTCGCCCATGTCACAGGACCCCGTTGCAGATAAGGTGACCCTCCCTTTGAGGCCAGATTGATTCAAATCTTAGCCATAAGGCAGCGCAATACAGCTCAGTCACCATAACTTTGCAGCTGCCCTGTCGATCCATAGGTGAAGTTCACTGCAGGGCTTTTGTCAGACAACCACTCAGCCATGTGTAATCGATCTCGCGTATATATATGTTCACAAAAAGAAAAAAGTAAAAAGAAGCACTTCAAGGTCCAGAGATTAGCACCCCAGTCAGCTGGTTCACATGTGCCCTTTGGTCTAAATTTAAATACAGTAATGGCTCTAGGGGGCAAGAGAAGAGAAAGGGAAAAAGAAATTATAACCAAGAGCAGGCTAAGGGCTGGATCGTGCTTGCACTAAGGGGGTGGGTTCAGAGGTGGTGCGATTACAACTTGCAGGCCAGAGCTTCAACGTCTGACTCTGATTGATTCAGGACCTCGGCTACATGAGCTCAATGAAAACGTGTCAGGATGACTTCAAATATATGTACATTCTGGCATTAAAGCAAAATGGGGCGATATCAAATTTCAACAGTTTATTCTGATATATGGTCATACTATAATGTGTAAATTGCATTTTTGCTTCAAATTAAAGAAAGTTAAAGTACTGGTTATGTAGGCTTATATAACATACAGTCGAGGTCAAAAGTTTACATACACCTCTGAGAATCTGCAAAATGTTAATTATTTTAACAAAATAAGAGGGATCATACAAAACGCATGCTATTTTTTATTTAGTACTGACCTGAATAAAATATTTCACGTAAAAGACATTTACACATAGTCCACAAGAAAAAAATAATAATTGGATTTATAAAAATAACCCTGTTCAAAAGTTTACTCTTAATACTGTGCTGTTACCTGAATGATCCACAGCTGTTCTCCTGTCCAACAATGACTGTATGATTTTGAGATTCATCTTTTCACACTGAGGACAACTGAGGGACTCATATGCAACTATTACAGAAGGTTCAAACGCTCACTGATGCTCCAGAAGGAAACACGATGTATTAAGAAGCGGGGGGTGAAAACTTTTTGAATTTGAAGATCAGGGTAAATTTAACTTATTTTATCTTCTAGGAAACATGTAAGTATCTTCTATAGTTTCTAAAGGGCAGTACTAAATGAATATATATATATATGATATTTAGGCAAAACAGGAAAAATGTACACATCTTCATTCTGTTCAAAAGTTTACACCCCTGGCTCTTAATATATTGTTTTTCCTTCTGAAGCATCAGTGAGTGTTTGAACCTTTTGTAATAATATGAGTCCCTCAGTTGTCCCTCAGTGTGAAAAGATGGATCTCAAAATCATACAGTCATTGTTGGGAAGGGTTCAAATACACAAAAATGCTAAAAAAAACAAAGAATTTGTGGAACCCGAAGGGAAATTATTGTGGTAAGAACACAGTATTAAGAATCAAGTGTATGTAAACTTTTGAACCGGGTCATTTTTATAAATGTAACTATTATTTTCTCTTGTGGACTATATGTAAGCATCTTTTATGTGAAATATCTTATTCAGGTTAGTACTAAATAAAAAAATTACATGCATTTTGTATGATGCCTCTTATTTTGGTAAAATAATTAACATTTTGCAGATTCTGCAAGGTGTATATAAACTTCAGATCTCAACTGTATATAACATTCAAAAAATACTTAAAAACTGCATATATTATATATCAGATAAATGCATGAACTGTATATGTATGCGTACACAATACAGTTCAAAAGCTTAAGGACAGTAAAATTTAAATTAATACTTTTTATGAAAGGATGCATTAAATTAATCAAAAGTTACAAGGAAGAGAAGAAATTGTTGAATAAAGTTGTTATTTTTGTCTTCTTTGCATACAAAAGTATTCTCGTAGCTTCCAAAAATTAAGTTTGAACGGCTGATGTCACATGGACTATTTTAACAATGTCTTTTCAGGTCCTTGAACATGTCGGTTGCGTTAATGTCTATGCAGGGTCAGAAAGCTCTCAGATTTCATCAAAAATATCTTAATTTGTGTCCTGAACAAATGCCTTACGGGTTTGAAACGACATTAGGGTGAGTAATTATGACAGAATTTTCATTTTTGGGTAAACTGGCCCTTTAAAGACATTTATAATGATACAAAGAATTTTAAATACTACCAACACAAGAAAAATTACATTTTAATACTCTTTTAAACCAATGAATAAATCAATAATGGATCCAGATAAAGACAAAGACAATTTTGTTCTCAGCATTTAAGCGGCCAGCGAGAGAAATGTCAAATTTCATTACAACAGGAGGCTTTGCATGGAGATCATTCATGTTAAGTTGGGCTGAGCATTTGCGCTGTTTATCATGGATTTGAAAGTGATATGAAAATCCTGGTAGCAGAGGTCATTTTGCTCTGAGTGAGCAATTTGATGTAATCTGCTACCAAACTTTAGTGCTGGTAACTTGATTCACTTAAATTAAAACCAAAGTACTTACACGAACCACAGACAAACAAACAAACCAGAATTGTTGCTCTTAGCAGGTGGCTTATGTAATTATAGACAATTACTTTCCTCACTTTCTCTGTGTGTGTGTGTGTGTGTGTTTTGGGAAGAGGGAAGAGTAGTGGAAGAAAGAACCAAAGAGTACAGCTTCAATCACCTCAACAAAGCTAAAGCTCATTCAACTGGAATAAGTAGAATGTCCTCCAAGCTGTCTGAAACACTTACATTCCAGGTCAGCAATGAACTGTTAACTATTTGACCACTAACCTCTGAAGATTTGATGCTAAGTTGGCAATCATTATTAATGGTGTCTGATTTGGTTTCCCATCCGCTACACATGAAACTATAACAGCTATGATGGCATGCAATTAAAGTCTGGTTTGCGTAATGAGACTCACCGTGTTAAAAGAAAGAGAAAACAATTAGATAATAGATTTTTGTCATACTTTCCTCAATGTCCTTTCTTCACAAAAGCGTAAATGTGAACCACACAATTACACTTGAATGTGGAAAGGATACTGTTCCTGGCTGGTTAACATGAGGAGGAAGTGTATTGGAGTCCAAGACTCTGGTGTTGTCTCCTGTGTCTTGGCTCAGCTCATTTGTTTCTCATCTGATAGCCCCGTGGAGATGAGCCAAGAGTCTCCAACCAACTACTGTCAGATTGCAACATGTTGAGACTGGAGCAGGTAGTCAGGGAAAAAGGAGCAATACATCAGCCTGCTTGATGGACTTCATCAAAAATCGATGAGTAATCAGCCTTCAGGCACAAAAAACTTGTTTAGTCTGTGTTGACATTGTTAGTTATCAATACGACGTGACATTAAATCAACATAGTACACGATACGAAGAGAGAAAAGTGAGTCTAATTGTACAAACACTCATTTATTATGTTATTTAAAATGTAATGAAGTAGCAAGCAGTTAAAAACTGTAAACATGGTGAAGTTCTGCTAAAGAAGTTATCATTTACCATCTCAAAAACCATTATTAGGCCTATTTCACACTGTAAGCAGTGCAACATCAAAACTGTTGGCAGGTTCGCTTTGTACCTTAACACTGACAGGTCTATACAGAAAGTATAGTGATTTCTAGGTTGCCATTTCCTATTTCCATTAATAAACGGCTATTCATTATAAGACATATCAGTTAGCTTAAGAATCCAAACACACCACCAGTCAGGTTTACTGAATATAAAGTGCTATTTGTGTACCTGTCACTGCTTGGGGAATTTGCATCGAGCCTTTTGAGGCTTTTTTCACACAGTAAGTAGTGCACTCAACATGTTGCTTTATTGAAGCCTTTATTGCAATAAATAAATCTATGTGCTGCTTTAGAGTAAAACAGGCTTTAGCATTTTAAGGACATTATATTAAGGACATTTTATAAGGAATAGCCCAGTGTTGGTCAAAAGTGCCCTCTACAGCTCTTCCACCATTCTCAGGGTCATGTTTTTCTCACTGGGCACACATGCAGGTTAAAGTAACCATGGCTAACTCTTTGCCCGGTGTTCCAGCCAACTGGACCTGGTTCCAGCAAGATCTATACCCAGTGCTCTTTGTACCATTGCTGTGATACTGGACCTTTCCTGTCTTCTTTAGTGACCGACAAAAGGTACTTTTCCATGGTATTCAAGACCATTTTTGCCACAAAAAAACAAAAACAAACAAAAAAGATTTTTCTGAATTGCGAAATAAATTCTGAGTACCCATCTTGAAATTCTGACTTTTCTTCTCAGAATTCTGAGTTTACATTACACAACTGTTTATTTATTATTTATTTATTTAACAAAGATAAATTAAAAAAAAAAAAAAATGTAAAAGAACCATAGATGAATAATAAAGTATAGAGTACGGCTCTATTTTATTTTATTTTTCGTTTTGGCTTGACATTTAGCCTCAATACTGGTAACTTTAGATGATTTATTGTGGAGAGAAGGGAACCTAAAAAAAAAAAAAATGTTGTCTTTATAATGTTATAATGTTGTAAAATATTTTGCTTTATTTACCAGTATTTTAACCTACATTATTTATGAACGCTATAATGCAAAATGTAAAAATGTAACTTACAGCCTACACAACTTATCTATTTTTCCTCTAAAAACCCAATTTTATACTAGTAGCATATACGTTTACCTATGCAGCAAACATTTTTAAATCTTATTTTGAAAAAATGTTTAAAAAAACATTCCCTCGTTTAATACATTTGGGCAAAATCTTGTTATAACTAAGACTTTATTTATTTATTTATTTATTTAAGAAGAAGTTGTACTTTTATTTATTTATTTATTTGTTTATTTATTATTACACTAAAATGTTTTTACCAGTTTCAACTTAAAAACTTATGTTCAGTAGTTCCCTTAAAATATTAAGTTAATTCAACTTAAAACCACAAGTCATTTCAACTCACTACAATAAAGAAGTGACTTGTACTTTTAAGTTGATTTAACTTAAAATTTTAAGGCACCTGCTGAACTTATGTTTTTAAGTTGAAACTGGTGAAAACTTTTTACAGTGTATAGGTAAATAAGTTACAAAATAACATTATTAACCGGTATTTTTTCTACTCAGACTGATTTTGGAACAGTAATAATACAAGAAACACATGAACAGAAACATTAAAATACTGATTCTGCTCAAAGTGAACTGACCAAATTTTTTGGCATTTTTAAGCCCTGGTATAAAGTTTAAAAGAATAGCATTTATTTATTTTAAATATAACTCTTCATGTTTATATGTCTATAATGTGTCTAACATTATAAAAGTCTTTACTGTCACGTTTGATCAATTTAGAGTATCCTTTCTGAATAAAAGTATTAATTTTCATAAACAAACAAACAAATGGTACGATTAAAAAAAAAAAAAGTATTGTCAGCCAGTTAAAGACATTATTTACTGAAGATATTGATAAGATATACTGACCAGTATAATGAGGAGTAATACAGTGCAGGAGCTTTTATTTTGCATGAAATACAATCAATCAGTCCGATCAATCAATAAGATAAAATTCAATATAAATCAAGTACTTCCAGTAATATTGCTGGACAGAAAATTAAAGTGTACGTTTGTTCTTTGATAGAAAAATACAGATCTGCAAAATATAAAAGCATATAAATCACATTACAACATCTGACAAGGACTCTCAAGTCAGTCTTAACATAAAATGGATGTTCCTTCATTATCTTATAGCGCTATGTCACATGTAGATCACAGATCCGATGTTTTCATCCCATTTCATAAGGTCAAATCATTCACCTTTCAGGTGCAGAAAGCAGTTTTACAAGTTTCCTGCACAGGCCAATTCATCCCTAAGCTATAAATTGTAGCCTACATTTAAATACACGTCTTGCAAACATTTTGTGCTCCATATTCTCTGACAGCCCAGGGAGTAAACGCTGATGCTTACATGCATTAGATACATGGATTAAACGTAGAGGGAAATAGGAAAAAGGTTCCACTGGGAGACTGGCGCTCTCATAGGCATTTCATGCTCTTTGATCCTTGCTGTGTGGTGAAGCAAGAACCCAATCATTCTTAATCACATAAAGTTAACAGAGCATGGCCTGGTATTTAGCTTTATGTTTATCTGTGTTAATATTAATGGCAGTGAAGAGATCTTGACTTGCTGCGGCAGGTCAGATAGGCAGGTGCAGCACAGTCTCAAATTTCGGATTTCAAAGCCCTGTCCATTTCGAAATCCATAAAGTGAGACACACACCTTAAAAAAGCAGGTTGCGCGTTTTCCTTCCTCGCTGCCCAGCTTTCTCTCAATGCCTAACTTTGCACACAAGTTTTCCTTTTGGTGATGATAATGAAGTCTAAATACCACTTATTGCAGCGAATTAACAGTAATCAGCATGGTGGGTTTTGAAAAGAGGGTCTTTGATCTGTAACACAGAGCGTGGCTTTCAAGGCCTTGATAGTATCAGCGAGCCTGGAGTGAAGGACAGATAAAGTAATGTGAGCAGACTTTGCTTTTGAAGCCTCTTCATACCTCACAAGGATCTGCCCTGAGTGACACTCAAGCCATGTGGTTAACCTACAGACGAGTATGTGCAGACAAATGTTGCCATTGTTAGTGAAAAGCCTCACGGATAATGACGTTTTTCAGTTGTATGTATTTCTAGTGGTCATTAAGATTATCTACAAAAGGAACGAGAAGTTAGATCTCCTAGGTACATCTGTTCTTTTAGAAGCAGTTTGAGATCAAATGCTTATTAACTAATATGCTAAATGTCCATATCAGATTAGATAAACAACAGAATGACAAGCACACATCAAAAAGAAAAGGTAATTTAAAGGAATAGTTTACCCAAAAATGAAAATTCTGTCATTGATTACTCACCTTCATGTTGTTCCAAATCCGTAAGACTTTTGTTCATCTTCGGAACACAAATTATATTTTTAATGAAATCCAAGAGGTTTTTGATGCTGCATTGACAGCAACACAATTGACACGTTTTATGGCTTAGAAAGGTTGTAAGGACATCGATAAAACAGTCCATGTGACATCAGTGGTTCAGCCATAATTTTATAAACAGTGTTGCTAATTGGGCTACTTTAAAACTGTTGCCTTGGATTGTTTTTCATGTCCGCGGGTTAAAGGGACCACAAAAACTTGATATTTAGCCCCGTAAAGCAAATTTTACCAGGGGAACCCTGCCAAAAATGTGTATTTTACCCCTCGGAATGCGTTTTTTACCTGGGGATCCCCTTTAAAAATGCTACTGGGCTAGTTTTGGGCTAGTTTTGAGTAGTAATTGGGCAGGTTTTGTTGAAAAACCTGGCAACCCTGTTTATAAAGCTAGGAAGCTACTGTAGGTACTCTCGTGAACACTCATGGAGACTGAAACAGAAGAGAAGATGTTACTGAATAAAGTCATTATTTTTGTTTTCTTTGCACACTAAAAGTATTCTGGTAGCTTCATAAAATGAAGGTTTAACCACTGACGTCATATGGACTATTTTAATGATGTCCTTACTACCTTTCTGGGCCTTGAACGTTTCAGTTGTGTTGCTGTCTATGCAGGGTTAGAAAGCTTTTAGATTTCATCAAAAAAATCTTAATTTGAGTTCCAAAGATGAACAAAGGCCTTACGGGTTTGGAACAACATGAGGGTGAGTAATTAATGACAGAATTTTCATTTTTGGGTGAATTATCCCTTTAAGCCATGTTATACCTTTTACAGTTCTTTCAGTAGCTTATTAGGGAATTAAGATATCTTGTTGATAAACTTCTTGTACTAAAGTGAACCTGACTGAGGTATCTCTGCTCTTTCTTATGCACAATAGTTTCATAGAACTTGCAAAAATTCTATAGTTAGCTACACAGTAAAGGCAAAAGAAAGTTTTATTGTTGGTAATTTCTGGGAGGAAAAGAAAAAAATCTAGTACAGCTACACTCAAAATAAGTAGAACGTATCAACATATAATTGACATGTAATACAATACTTTGCACATTTATTTTTATTTTTTTTTTACATTTACTTACATTTTTACTACTATATCGTTATTACTAATAACAAATAATTGTATTATTTACTACATTATAGTACTACATTATAGTATAGTACACTATACTATACACTATTTTTACTATACACAAAGATTTCCTAAATTTAACAAATCACCCATTTTCATTGCAAAAGATATGTTCAAAGAAAAAATGTTTTACTGCAATGAAATTTATTGCAACTTATAAATATCAAATTTGTAATTCTTTATTAAACCATTAGAGTCAGTTGTTTAATACAGACTGTTGTGTTTGTTAAGAAGCAGGCTGTACGGTATTTTAAAGTGTCCTAATATTATCTTGGAGTCCCCTACAACAGATTTAAATACATCTAAGGTCAGAAAACCTTGTAATTCTCTCAGAATATACATTTAATATTAGAGTTATTTCTCAATGATTTCAATGTGATTCTGAGCAGTTCTGAGCTCAAGGTCTGTAAACCCCTTTCTTCCATTAGCCTACTCTGCTCTGATTGGTCAGCTGGCCAAGTCTGTTGTGATTGGTCTTTCCCTATACAATGCGTGTTGGAAAGTAAACGCCCATTACCATAATTAATCTGTTGCTCTGGAGGGTTACTTGTAAACAAAGATGCTCTAAGGTTAAAAAAAAATGTCAATTCGAGTCAGAGTCCGAGGATGATACCGATGCAGTCGCTCAACCGGAAACTCCATCGCAAGCACGACCTAATCAGGACATTTCTCAGTGGTAAGTTTAAACTTTGTATGTGATACAAATTGTATTGCTGTGTTATCATGGGAAAAAAATAGATTTGAACCACTGATTCTTCATATCGTTATCTTTTGGCAATGAAAACAAAACAAACTTGCTTTCACAGCGCAGAACACAGCGTCTTCTCGACATGATGTAAACACACTTACTAGCGGAAGTGTTTGTGGGCAGGTCAGAGTGTTCATATTTCACAGGCAGGCAGGGATTATGCTAATCCGAGTGACGTATATCAGCAACACGCAGAAGATTAGAAAATATGACGACTCATTAAATCGTCTGAATCAAGAGTCTTTTGAGAAACAATATCTTTATTTATCATGCACTTTTTTGATTAACAACTTTACAGACTGTTTACATTGAAGGATATCTACGTTACAAACTGCAAAAAATATATTTTTCGAAAACCCTAATATATCCTGCTTTTTTTTTTTTAGTAACACTTTAGTATAGGGAACAATTCTTACTAACTAGTTGCTTATTAGCATGCCTATTAATTAAAAAAAAATCCATAACATTTACGGTAAAAAGCGGCAAGTGAGGTTGCCAAAATTTTACCGTAAAAAAAATACAGCAGCATTTTAGGTTTTACACTTAACTACCGTAATTTCATTAACTTAATTTTACTACCGTAAAATTACATGCAATGTCCAATTGTCACGAATCTGGTTGGTGTTCTGCGGACCGCTCACCACCAGATGTCACTCTCACCTTTTCCACACACTCTGACTGTTGCACCACACCCCGGACTACATCTCCCGTCATGCATCACGCTGATTGCGTCAACACATGTGACCAATCAGCGGCATTATAAAAGCCCCGGTCTTTCCCCATGCAAGTCACGGATTGTTGTTGTTGTGTTATTATTATTGTTCGCGTTCCCTAGTTTCCTTGTTCCTAGTTCCTAGTTCCTAGTTCTTTGTTCTCTCGCCTGGCTCCCCCGTTTTCGACTGTTCACCGCCTGCCTTTTCGGACTATCGCTTGTTTTAAGGATTATTCTCTACATCTTGCCTGTGTTATACCTGTTTGCTACCGTTTGACCCTGCCTGTACGACCATGTTTTTGTCTCGTCCCTGTAATAAAAGCTCGCAGATGGATCCGCTCGCCTCTCGTCTTTCACTCCCTGTTACACCAATACAGTTTTTCACCGTATATAGTAGGGGAACTTACCGTTAACCATTTAACAGGTTTTTACTGTAGCATTTTTACAGTATTTTACTGTTAAATTCACTGTAATTTTTTTACAGTGTCCTTATAAAACATTTATTATACATGATCATATTCTACATCCCTAATCCTACTTAATACCTAAACTTAACTACTTTACTAACTATTAATAAGCTGCAATTTAGGAGTTTATTGAGGCAAAAGTCATAGTTAATGGTTAATGGTGGTAAATTGAGGGAGAACATGAGATGGGAGTTTTTCGACATACCCTAACTGTCATGAACCAGAAAAAAAACAGTCCAGGACAAGACAAGACGAGCGTTTGACATTAAAAAGAATATAAATTTTATTATTTTTATTAAAATAATCGATCGTTATGCTAGATAAGACCCTTCTTTCTAGGCTGGGATCATTTACAACCGCATTTGGAATCGTTTGAAGCCGCATTTAAACTGCATTTTGGAAGTTCAAAATCAGGGCACCATAGCAGTTTATTATATGGAGAAAAATGCTTAAATGTTTTCCTCAAAAAACATAATTTCTTTACGACTGAAGAAAAGACATGAACATCTTGGATGACAAGGGGGTGAGTACATTATATGTGAATCTTCGTTTTGGAAGTGGACTTCTCCTTTAAGATTGCTATAACATGAACACGCTCCATAGTAGCCTACAATGTAGGATTCTAAGAATAATAAAATACAGTCAGACCCCACAGACTCTAGTTAAATTATGCACACCTATTACAATGCGTATGCGATTGTTTTGGAAAAGCTTGAACTCCACATCGGCCAGCACTGTGCCATCTGTACGGCTTCTTTATGAATATGCATGCAGGGAGATAGGATGCAGCCTGCCCCATTAATAATCTTGTCATCTGATTGGAGGGCTTTTAGCTTTCCCCTCCCTCTTTCCCAAAACACACGCACACACATCTCCCCGATATCAGCCACACCATATTTGTCAGGGTCAGAACGCTGAGGTTTTCTGCAAGAGGCCACGGTAAAGTGCACAACTGCCCGAAATGAGGAAAAAAGCAGCTGAGATAGAATGCCCTGCTCTCCATGTTATTTTTCTCACCTCTTATTGGGATTAAATGGTAGTGCAAGATCTGGCAAGAGAGCCCTGCAATTCCATGTGTAAATAAAGGCCGGCTCTCTCCGTCAAGAGGCCTAAAGCGACGCCAGAATGCTGGGGTGTCAGGGTATGCAAGCTGACCTTGAATAGGCAAGAATCTATCGTTGTGGGGGAAGGGGTTGTGTTGGAAGGCTGACGCAAGGTAGCATTTGCAATCGGGGGTTTGGGTTTTGGGCCCTCCAGTCATCAATCATGCCGGGCCTATTCTGTTCTTTGACAGCTCACTACAAGGCTTGACATTTAACACTCAGGACCCTCGACTAGGATCTGTCCAAAGCCCGGGGACTTCAAGCCCCACAGTCAAGTGAAAAGAATGATTTTCTTTCTCTCTCCCTTGCTCGCTCGCTCTCTCTCTCTCTCCCTTCCTCCCTAAGTAGTACAAATGAAGCTAAACAGATACAAATTAATAATTCCCATCTGTAATAGTTCAGATGGGCTAAATAGCTCTCCTTATGAAGCGCTTGCACACACAAAAGAGCGAAGGAAAGAAGTCAAGAGGCCTGGAGGCCTATTAAAACACATGAAAGTGTAATAGCTGGAGGTGTGGACGAGTGGGTGGGAGTTTGGATTGCTTCAGTGAACCAGGAGAAAGAGAATGCTTAATCTCAACATCTGAAAGGAGATTATTTTCTTTCTTTCTTTTCTTTTTGAAATATAAATTTGCTGACATTTGCTGTCTTAATCACTAAGAGGTGTTTATTTCTTCATTTTTTGTCTATTTAGAAAGAGGTGTTAAATGTTCTTCGTGTTCAGATGAGTGAAAGCACAAAGCTTGTGTGATCTACAGCACTCATCTGATTAGGCTTTAGCTGCCTGTGGCGATAATATGATCAGTACATAAAGTTGGCATTTATAGTGATTACATGTTAGCTCAGTGAGGCCCATTAAAGAGAAAAGTGTGCCAAAAAATGTTTGATCCAAAACTGCGGATCCTTCTGTCACCCTCGCAAAAAAAACACACACACATTATCAGTGCAGAGACAGAAAAAAAAATCCCACAGAAAATTAATTAAACTTCATATTTACATGTATTTGAACATTTGATCTTTTTTTTCTTTTTTTTTTTTTGGCCCATTAAATGTAATTACAGGACTAATCTGGTTTTTCATATCTCTCAACAGTAAATGAGCTTATGGTCTTCGGCCCTGCAGTTGGCTTTGCTGTTTTATAGGTCAGTAGGTCACTTCAAATAGATTAATATCCTGAAAAAGGACTAGTCAAATCAAATGAAATATTCTGTGAGAGCCATGTGTTATCAGAATGGACTTGTGTCAAATTCAACCACTTCAAGCCTTTTTTGCTCTGTGTCAGGCTGAAGAGAAACGAAGACATTGTAACTGTCACTAACCACAATGTTTCCTCTCTGACCCTGACAATAAAAGTCTGTGGTCAGACTGATCTGTATGAAGTTTTTTTTTTTTTTAAATATATATAATGTGAGTTTGCATTTTAAAAGTCTCTCTGATTAATACAAATAAATATATAAACTTAAAAAAAGTAAAAAAAAAAAAAATATATATATATATATATATTATAATATATAAAAATATTATTATATATAATATAAAGAATATACTTTTATGATTTAAAAATAGGAATTCTTTCAACAACATGGAAAATTCTAAATTAAATTACTTTTTACTTGTCAAATTACTTCAGTTTTAAAGTTTTGTAATAATGTGAGTTTTCTTATGTAGGGTGTCAGGTTAATAAAAATAAATATATAATTAGACATATTTAAAAACTTAAAAAAGTAAATAAATAAATTATAAAATAAATAATATATAAAACATATCGTTTTGTAATTGATATACATTTCTTAAAATCAAGTGATTAAAAATATGCAAAATTTAAAATAGTTTTCAAAATTAACTACTTTTTACTCATTGCGTAAGGTGCTTAAAAAACAGCAAGGTGAAAAAATTGTATTGTGAGAGAAAATTTTGTGCTGTCAAATGATTAATCGCATCCAAAATAAACGATTTTGTTTAAACAGTGTATGTATGTGTACTGTGTATATTTGTTATGTATATATAAATACACACACATGCATGGATATATTTAAGAAAAATATATATATATATATATATATAATATTAATTATACAAATAAAAATATATACATGTAAACACATGTAAATATTTGTTATATTGTATGCGTGTATTTATATATACATAATAAATATACATATATCATGTAAACAAAAACTATTATTTTTTTGGATGCGGTTAATTGTGATTAATCGTTTGACAGCAAGGTGAGAAAATTGAATTGTGAGAGAAAATTTTGTGCTGTAAAATGATTAATCGCATCCAAAATAAATGTTTTTGTTTACACAATGTATGTATGTGTACTGTGTATATTTGTTATGTATATATAAAAACACACACATGCATGGATATATTTAAGAAAAATATGTTATGTTTTATATACATATATATATATATATATATATATATATATATATATATATATTAATTATACAAATAAAAATATATACATGTAAACACATGTAAATATTTGTTATATTGTATGTGTGTATTTATATATAAATAATAAATATACACATATATTATGTAAACAAAAACTATTTTTTTTTAGATGCGATTAATTGCGATTAATTGTTTGACAGCACTAAAAAAAATCAAAAACTTGTATTTTTTTAGATGCGATTAATTGCGATTAATCGTTTGACAGCACTAAAAAAAATCAAAAACTTGTATTTTTTTAGATGCGATTAATTGCGATTAATCGTTTGACAGCACTAAAAAAAAATCACGGAAGGAATACAAAAAAGCATCCTATACAATAAAATCATGCTCAAAATCTCCACACAGACACTCACACAAACACACAAAAGTACACACGGACATGTGCCAGCACACACGCTCACACTAGAGAACTATATGTGTTAAGATCACATGTACCGTGCCTGTGGCGTATAAATTCTTCACTGGTTGCCCTGTGCTTCCTTATCTGTTTGGGGAATTTGCTTGTGGATGCCGATACCATCTCCTCACTGCCAGAGGAGTCTATTCATACTTGTATGTTCGGGGCTTGATGGCTTCTTTTGGGCTTCCTTGGTCTCAGAGATAGACATTTCCTCTTTTATCTTTCCACGCTCTGCTAGCTGAATACTAAACATGCCTCCAGACAGACCAAACGTCTTAACAGCAGAGCTGGCCAACATTGTTTGCCCCACCATTGTACATGCTCGTCAAGATTCTGAGGGGAACCTAACAGCTTAAAAAACAGCTTTCCCTCCATACATGTGGCTAAGCTCTTTACCGCTATGGAGACTTGTGAGTTTCACGGGCCTTAGTGACCGGCAGGCCGATTGCTTTGATTTGTTTGCTGCAAACTCTCATGCAAAGGCTGCAGACTTGTGCACTAAAATGTGCATTTTTTAACTTTACAGAATACTAAACTAATATATATTTATATGCATTCATCTGTTAAAGTATGCTGTATGTAAACAAGACAACATACTGCTCTAAGTGAAAAATAAATCACACGTTTTGTGTTTTATTAGGTCCCCTAGGTGGTGCCACATCAGTGAATCTCTCTCCTCAATCACATATGCACACACAGTTTGCCCTGGTTTATCAGCCGAGCAGACACCTCTTTTTCCAAGAAAGATTCATCAGATCATGGTCATCCTGAGCCTTCCTACCCACAATGAAACCGCACCATATGGTCGTGTCTTAAAGCCTGCGCATGTACAGCTTAATGACAGAGCGGATGGTCGAGGCAGAATGAGGGATAGTGGGCGGGGGGTAATGCTGTGGGACAGAGAGATAGATAAAGGAGAGAGAGATAGAGATAGAGACAGAGAGAGAGATAGAGAGCAAGCATAACTCTCATCAACTCTTTAACCTCAATAGATATCACGGGGTCAGCGTAAAAAAAGGATGAAATGTCACAGATCCTTGTCTACTGGTATGCAGAAGGTGTTTCTAGCTCCATAAAATTCAGACTGTCTATAATTTAAATGAAAGTTTTCCTCTAAAAAACATGATAATTTCATGCAGGTTGGTCAGAGATTGAACAAAACATCTAAAAGTAAAGTAAAACCACCAAAACATATACATCCAGACCTCATTCTTCTCTGCAAATGCACAGTTTTGAAGTTTTATAGCAATGCAAGTTATTTTGGGTGTCAGATTAATCAAAATAAATATTTAATGAAACATATAAACTTAAAAAAGTGCATTATAAATAAATTATAAAATAACTAATATATTAAAAATAACTTTTATAAATAATACACATTTCTTATAATATAATGATTAAAAATATGCTAAACATATGACAAAACTACTTCAATTTTGAGCTCCGTTTTAAATAAATGCAACACTGTAAAAAACAAAAAAAAACAATTTGTTGAGTCAGCTTAAAATAATTTGCTACCCTGCTGCCTTAAAATGTTAAGTTCAGTCAACTCAAGTTTAGTCAACTTGAAATGTTAAGTTGTACTAAGTGACAACTTAAATATTTGTGTTTGACATTAAGGTAAGCAACCCAGCTGCCTTAAAATTTTAAGTTGAATCAACTCAAGTATCTAAGTTGTCACTTAGTACAACTTAATTTCAAGTTGAATAAACGTTTTTTGAATTGACTGAACTTCAGATTTTAAGGCAGCCAAGTAACAAATAATTTTTAGTTGACTCAACAAATTTTTTACAGTGTAGCGTAAGGTGCTTAAAAAAAAGGAAGGTGATATGAAATGTGATACAGAGGCCAAAGAGTGAGTATGCTTATTAAACATTAAAAAAACAAACGGAATGGAAAAGATGGAATACAAACATGCATCCTATACAATTTACTGCTCCAACGTATATTCATAATTTCTTATAAAAATCATGACTATTTTATGCAGGTTGATCAGTGAAAGGTCTAAGACTCCTAAATAGATATTTTACCATATTTTTGTGCTACAAATTATGTAGGAAAAGTAATAAAATAATATATGTTAAGAGCACACCTCAAAAATCGACATCATAATGGGAGTTCTGACCTTTGCCACAAAAGACTTTCTTCGCTGCCTTTTTCCCTATCACGCTTTAGAAATTATATGTCAGTTGAAAACTTCTCAAAATTCATCCTTTGAAAGCCATTTCAAAATCAGACATTGCATTACCATGGAAAATGTACATCAAAATCATATTACAAAATGTTTATATTCATGAATTATAAAATTTTAAGTTTGGATTTGCATTTTTACGTCTGTGTTAAAAAATGGGAGTGACAGTTAAAGGGTTAAACAAAGCATCAAAAAGTGATGTAAAGCTGCCAAAAAATATTTGTCCAAGCCTCATTCTCATAAAAAAAAAATCACAGGTGGAATACAAAAATGCGTCCTGTACAATATTACGGTTGAAAAAAAAAAATCATGCTCAAAACATCCACAAATTCACTGCTTTACCCAATATTCATAATTTCTATGCATTTTTTTTCTTCTAAAAAATCATGACAATTTATGTAGGTCGGTCGGTGCTTACACAAAGCATCAAAAACCAACACATATTTGTCCAGGCGTCATTCTCTTTTGCAAGTACGCAGGTTTAAAGTTTTGTAACAATGTGATTTTTCTTATTTAGGTCAGATTAATAAAAATAAATATTTAATTAAACATATAAACAAAACAAAATGCATTATAAACACATAATAAAATAATATACTAAAAATAATTGTTTTATGATTAATACACATTTCTTATAATATAATGGTTTAAAAAATGCTAAAAAAAAGACAAAACTACTTTAATTTTGAACTATGTTTCAAATAAATGCAACGCTCACAACGCAAGGTGCTTAAAAAAACAGCAAGGTGAGATAAAATGTGACACTGAGCCCCAAATCAGTACGCTTACAAATGCATTTAACCAACATTTAAAAAAATCGCAGGTGTAATAAAAAAAACGTGTGCTGTACAATATTACAGCTGAAAAAATATCATGCTCAAAACATACACAAATTCACTGCTTTATATTCATAATTTCTATGCATTTTTCTTCTAAAAAATAATGAAAATTAAATATTTAATTAAATATATAAACAATAAAATGCAATATAAATAAATAATAAAATAAATAATATACATAAAATAATTGTTTTATAATTAATACACATTCCTTATAATATGATTAAAATAATGCAAAACAATATGACAAAAGTACTTTCATTTTGAACTACATTTCAAATAAATACAACGCTCATAGCACAAGGTGTTTAAAAAACAGCAAGGTGAGATAAAATGTGATGCTGAGCCCAGAAAAATCAGTATGCTTACATATGCATTAAACAAACATTTAAAAATAAATAAATAAATAAATAAAATTCACAGGTGGAATACAAAAAATGCATCCTATACAATATTTCACTTATAAAAATATCATGCTCAAAACATACACATACTTACTGCTTTACCATGTATTCATAATTTGTATGCATTTTTTTTTTTTAAAACATGATCATTTCATGCAGGTCGATCAGTGCTTGAACAAAGCATCAAAAAGTGATGTAAAGCCACCACAATATATTTGTGCATATGCACAGTTTTAAAGTTTTGTAAATATTTAATTAAACATTAACAAACAAAAATGCTTTATAAATAAATAATAAAATAAATAATATATAAAAAATCATTGTTTTATAATAAATACACGTTTCTTATAATAAAGTGACGAAAAATTCCAAAACAACATAATATTAATACTTACATTTTGAACTATGTTTCAAATAAATGCAACACTCATAGCGTAAGGTGCTTAAAAAACAGCAAGGTGAGATAAAACGTGATGTAGAGGCCAAAAAATCAGTATATGCATGAATCCTATACAATATGACAATCTCCATACACAAATTCATCGCTTTTCTCTGAAAAAAAAAAAACATGATAATTTCATGCAGGTCGGTCAGTGCTTGAACAAAGCATCAAAAAGTGATGTAAAGCCGCCAAAACATATTCGTCCAGGCCTCATTCCCCTCTGCAAATACACACAGCTGCTTGCAAGGAATCCTGGGATGTGTCTACACAGCCAGCCTCACAACCTAATGAATGTTTACTCAAGCTGATTCAAACTGCATGACATTTTCATGATTTGGACTCACCCAGTGATCCCTAAACATCGCTATGTCTATGGCTAATGACCACTTATGACACAATGACCTTTCCATCTTACAAGAACTTTATTTGATTACAGAATTCGAAGCGGATATTAGGGATTATACCGATAACGGTTGCGCTAAATGAAGTAACAATGGCACTACACTAACATTTAATTCTCGAACATAGCATCATGGTGATGTTTACCCAGCGTTTACCAGTGTCGGGCAGTTGAGAACCTAGCGATCTGTTAAAAATGTCTTGCTAATAGTGTCTAATGTGAAACGTGCAGAGTATTCACAAGACCTATAACGGAATATTCTGGGTACAATACAAAGCTCAGTAAACTTGTGGCATAATGTTAATGACCATGAATATTCATTTATACTTGTTAAAATACTTACTCTTTCAATATTTACATTGAAGTCTATTTAAAATGTATATGATATGACTGTAACATGATTTAAGTGTAAAAGAAATTACATACTAACCATTTCTGTGTAAAGTTGCATGCACTTTTCAACACTGCTGCCACAATAAAACACCTAAAAAGGCCATAAAAAATGAGGAGAATCAATGTACATGTTTTTATAAAAAGATATGGTTCACATTTCTGCTTTTAAATCTTTCAAAAAATTGGCCCCATTTATTTCAAGGTTACAGTGAGAGATTTACAATGGAAGTAAATGGGGCCAATTTTTGAAGGTGTTACAGTATGTTGTCATAGCAACGAGGTTGAAAATTGGATATAACTTTACACAGAAAAGGTTAGTAAGTGGTTTTGGCGCACTAACATCATGTTAACAAGCACATTGTTTACATCTTGTTGCTATACTATTAAAACAGTGAGTAGATTAATGTGGCCCAATTCACTTCCATAGTGATGCCTCAATGTAACCCACATTATTTGCCGTTTTGAAGAAAAGGATTAACGTTTTTTGTTTGTTTGTTTTTAAATTATTATTATTATTATTATTATTATTATTATGCATATTTATTTATTTATTTATTTCTACATTTATTTTTTTTATTTTTGGAAAATGTAATCTATATATGGTAAATTTCAATGACAAAACAAAACTAAACAAAACAAAACAATCTGTCCATACTTGTAGATTACTTGTTACTTCACTTTTCTAAATAAATAAATAATGTAAAATAAATAAATAAAATAAATTAATGTTTTATGAAAAATAAATAAATAATGTAAATTAAATAAATAAATAAATAATGTAAAATAAATAAATTAATAAATGTATTATAAATAATATAAAATAAATAAATAAGTAAACGTATTATGAAAAATAAATAAAATAAACAAATGTATTATGAAAAATAAATACATAAATAAATAATGTAAAATAAATAAATAAAATAAACAAATGTATTATGAAACATAAATAAATAAATAATGTAAAATAAATAAATAAATAAATAAATAAATGTATTATGAAAAATAAATAAATAAATAAAATTAATCAATGTATGATGACAAACAAATAAATAATGTAAAATAAATAAATCAATGTATTACGAAAAATAAATAATAAATCAATGTATTATGAAAAATAAATAAATAAATAATGTAAAATAAATAAAATAAATAAATGTGTTATGAAAAATAATAAATGAATAATGTAAAATAAATGAATGTATTATGAAAAATAAATAATGTAAAATCAATGTATTATGAAAAATAAATAATGTAAAAATAAATAAAATAAATGTGTTATGAAAAATAATAAATAAATAATGTAAAATAAATAAACGTATTATGAAAAATAACTAACTAAATAAATAAATAATGAAAAATAAATAAATAAATCAATGTATTATGAAAATAAATAATGTAAAATAAATAAATGTGTTATGAAAAATAATAAATAATGTAAAATAAATAAATGTATTATGAAAAATAAATAAATAATGTAAAATAAATAAAATAAATACACATGTTATGAAAAATAATAAATAAATAATGTAAAATAAATATATTAAATGTATTATGTATAATAATGTATTAATTTTATTATTATATTTTTTATAATTAATTTAACAAATGAATGGTTGGACTGTAGTGGAGACTGGGGGACATGGGTCAAAAGAAGAGCTTGAGAAACAGCTATGATTGATAAAGTCAGGCTTGGTCTATAAAGGCCTGTAGAGAGATAATCAGAAAGAGCATGTTTGTAGGCTAACACACACATACAAACTCCTCGGCAAAGATGAGCCCTCCGCTACCTCCAAATTATGAAGCGGTCAGGAGCGCTGATGATGAAATTCTGAAGGTCGGCCGTAACAAGAGGCACCTTACAGGGGTCACGGCCTCTCGCTGGCTGTGTGTTTTGTTCTCTATGCACCCACCCACCCTACCAGCAGCGTCCAACATTGCCTCCCCAACCTTTTTGTTTGTGAGGAGGTAGGGTTAGAATAAGGAGGGGGAGTTGCTTTACACCCCTGTTTATCTGCTCCTGACCTCTAGCCAGCAATTCTGCACTTGATAAGAGGAGGGCTGGCCTCATGATGCGCACGCTGGCGGATATCAGGCCTGTATCCTTGTGAAATTGATTACTCGAGCCCAGGGTGCGTGCAGAATATAATAAATAGAGATGACACAGACGGCACACGCAGAGGTGGCGGCTGATGGGCAACCGCCTCGCCAATTACCTGCTGCCCACTTAAAACAGAGGTCAGCCGGGCAGAGGGAGGGGAGAAGGGAGTTATGGTTATTTCTCGGCCCCTCCCAAGGAGCAAGGGCGTCTAGATACCTGCTGTGTGTTTTCACGTGTACATTTCTATGCGTATGTGTCTGTTTAGCTGAATATGTGTGTAGGAGTGGGCAAAAACATGCTGTGAGCAAGCATGAGGCCTCATAAGTCTAAGGTCTCTGGTGCTGGTAATGTTGTTAATGAGGAGAGGGCACTGTGATACCTGGAGGGCGCGGGCTGCTAGAAGAGCGGTATGTGTGTGTTTACAGAGCACGATGTATTTTACAGTCAGATGTCTTTTTTTTTAAGATTTTTAAATTCCAGCCTTATTATACCAATGATTTTATATAATGCTGTATTTGATTGCATTCTCATCCACCTTTGTTCTTACTTTGTACCAGCTTCGAGGTGATATTTTAAAGGGATAGTTCACCCAAAAATGAAAATTCTGTCATTAATTACTCATCCTCATGCCATTCCAATCCCGTAAGACCTTCGTTCATCTTCAGTATACACAGATGAAAATACCCAGAAAGGTAGTAATTATATTGATAAAATAGTCCATGTGACATCAGCAGTGATGGGAATAACGGTGTTATAAATAAACAGCGTTATTTTTTTCAGTAACGAGTAATCAAACGAATTCCCCCGTTACAACGCCGTTATTGGTACTGACAATAAAATGCGGTGTTACTATAATTTATTATAATTTTATTTTTCACTTCATCTGAATGGATGCGCAGCCTACCTGTATTTAACGAACCGTAAACTCTAGTGTGAAGGCACACAACTAGCCGTCGTTTTGTCTCACACACACGCAAATAAAGATACACAGCGAGAGAGACTTACATACCATGCGGAATTGACGCGCTACATGTAAACAATATTCTTTGTCATTTTCCTGTCAAAACAACAGAGTTCCTTTGGAATTCTTCAGCTTTTAAGAACTGCCGGTTTCTCTGGTAGTAGGCGGAACTAATACGCAAGCGCTAATCTCATTGGCTGGCACTCACCTATTATCGTCCCTGTTTTGATTTCAACAAATCAGTTTGAGCAAATGCAGACAACTTGATTAATATTCATGAACAGCAGCTCATTAACCCTTGGTGTGTTTTATATTGTTATTAGTAGTAGAATTTGTAGTAGTTTTGTTATCTTATCAGTATTATTTTTATTAATTTTTTTTGATAGAAACACTAAATTGCAAACAAAATTGCACCACCACCAGTCCTAAGTTCAGTCAACATGACAAATATGCATTCATACATGGTTATTCTAATTACTAAACTTATAATTACTGAAGTTTAATGCTAAATTATCGCAGTGTCATATTATAATGCTTGATTGGCTGATGCTAAGTGTCAGATATTTAATAAAAAATAAATAAATATTTATTATATATATATATATATATATATCAGATATTTAAAAATTAGTCTGGTGAGAAAAAAAAAATCTATTCATTTAACATATTTAATATTGTGGCATCCAAGTTATTTGACATATTTGAACATTTTTTGAAAAAGTAACACATTAGTTACTTTCCCTGGTTAGTAACTTTTTTAATGATGTAACTCAGTTACTAACTCAGTACCTATTTGTGAGAAGTTTTTAAAAGTATCATGCCCAACATGATTTTATGAAGCTACGAGAATCATTTTTGTGTGCAAAGAAAACAAACAAACGAAAGACAATATTATTCAATTTGTTCTGTTCAGTGTCAGTCCTCTGTGCACATTCTGACATACAACTTTGATGCGCCACACCTGGTTTTCTTTGTAAATATGTCTAAAGATTTTGACAGAGAGGATGACTTGCGATTTTTTTTTACCCGGCTTTACTTATTCGAACCATAATATACAGGCGATAAGCTAACAGAGATGGACATTTCTATGTCAGAATGCATTCTCGTACCTTCAGAAATTACAGTTGAGCAACTGATGTCACATGGACGACGTCCTTACTACCTTTCTGGGTCTTGAAAGTGTCAATTGCGTTGCTGTCTATGCAGTCAGAAAGCCTTCGGATTTCATCAAAAATATCTTAAATTGTATTTTGAAGATGAATGATGGACTCGGACTGAAGATGAGGGTGAGTAATTAATGACAGAATTTTCATATTTGGGGTGAACTAATGTTAATATTTGACAACCAGAAATGACCCAAATACTTTCTCTTATTTTATAAATCAAACCAAACATTTTTCTGAAATGATCAGGTTTTTGATCAAGTGTGCCTGCCTGAGCTGCCTTTCTGTAAAATAAATGACATAACATTTGATATTTTGTTTTCTAATGCAGTAGCATTCCTTTTCAAGTGTGGCTTAAAACACTTTGTGCGAATGTATATAACTCAAATGCTTTTATATTAACACAAGCGGTGTCTCTTTCCGCGTCTCATTCTGCTAATGTAAATCAGTCATATGGTGTAAGCAACCCCTCCAGCACAAAGCCTGTGTTATCACTTTCATGACGCACAGTGGCTCCCATTCAGGCCTGGCCATTTCCTGTTGTCCTCATGGCCAAATGTCAGTGCATGATGATCAAGGACACTGACACAACTGTCTGGCAAGGCTACAGTTTAGGTCGTCTAATTCACTTTGCTGGCAACAGGACAGCTCTCTCTTTAGTTAGCGCACATGCTCACAGCGAGACGTCTATTATTGAGACCAATGGTCTATATGTAGGTCCATATACATACTTATAATAGCTATCTATCTATCTATCTATCTATATATCTATTTCTGGTTTTTGTTTTGAAAATATGGGGAATAGTTGAACAGTGATTGGATTTTCCCCATATACTATATGTTTTCTGTTTTGTTTCTGCACCTGTTGGAGATGTTTTGGATGTGCATATTTTCCCCTTCTTCTGCTCAATAATAAAATCATAAATCAAAATTTTACCGAGTTTTTTATACAGCCTTTTTGATACGTCCATGTACATACAGTATATATAGATCCACATACAATATATACCATACACAGATTCCCATATACTGTACACATAGGATATACAGTTGAAGTCAAAATTTTGAAAACTTTTTGAATTTGAAGATCAGAGTAAGTTTAACTTATTTTGTCTTCTGGGGAACATGTAAGTATCTTCTGTAGCTTCTGAAGGGCAGTACCAAATGAAAAAAATATGACATTTAGGCAAAATAAAAAAAATATACACATCTTCATTCTGTTCAAAAGTTTACACCCTCTGGTCTTAATGCATCGTTTTTTCATTCTGAAGCATCAGTGAGTGTTTGAACCTTTTGTAATAGTTGCGTATGAGTTCCTCAGTTGTCCTTAGTGTGAAAAGATGGATCTCAAAATCATACAGTTATTGTTGGAAAGGGTCCAAATACACAAAGATGCTGAAGAACCAAAGAGTTCATTGGTGGATCATTCAGGTAACAACACAGTATTAAAACAGTATTAAAAAAAAAAAGTGTATGTAAACTTTTGAACAGGGTAATTTTTATAAATTCAACTGTTATTTTCTCTTATGGACTATATGTAAACATCTTTTATGTGAAATATCTTATTCAGGTCAGTACTAAATAAAAAATAAGATGCATTTTGTATGATCCGTCTTATTTTGGTAAAATAATTAACATTTTGCACATTCTGCAAGGTGTATGTAAACTTTTGACTGTTAACTGAACTGTCAAATATACGCAAACACACACACACACACACACACACACACATATATATATATATATATATATATATATATATATATTGATTTCAATATTTGGAATAATAAAGAAGCAGCATACGGAATGCAGTTTTTTTCGTTGTCATAAATTGCATAATGCCAACCAGAATAGCACAGGGAGAACATGTGTATACAAGTTATATAAGCTGTTGGCAAGTCTTCCGAGCATACTGTACATTTCAGGCGCTAATCTATTTATCAAATATTAAGAAACAATATTTTTAGATTCCAAATCAAGGCTGAGCTTATTTCCCCTCACTTTCTATTTTAAACAAACACAGGTACCTGGTCAATATACATACTAGTACTAAAACGGCAGAACCGAGCCCGACCAGTCTAGATAGGCAGACGGCTATCCTGGGCAACCTCTCAGAGAGTCTGCTAGGAAACAGACCACCACTTCCCTGCTTACAAACAAACAATGGGCAGATGACGTGCTACTCAAGCAAAATGGCTTTGATCCTCTATTTGTGTAACGTCTAGGTTGAAACTTTGTTGAAACGACTTCTTCCTGCATTCCACGTATTATGCAATTGAGGTTTTTGCAAGGTGGTATTTTAACAATGCTCCTTCAATTACATACCCAGTTACCGAGGTAAGCCAACGTATTTATCCAACACTGAACTCATTACGGAATACATTGAGTTTCCCTTTACCGGGATGAATAAAACATAATTTAATTCTAACGGTGGCTGTGTTATCAAATTGTATGAAATTGGATTTACAGATTCCAAATCTACATTGCGGGTCTGAGCGGTCTCGCTGTGGTTATTCATACAGTTAAGGGAGCTCGGGGCAGGGCTCTCCTGCAGGGTAATAGTGTAGAGACAACCTTAGAGATTTGGAGCTGGCAGTTTCAATGAAGAAATCCGTGCTGCTGTTGGCTGCCTGGCAGACCTTTGTATCCATTTGTTCCACTTGCCTGCCTCTCAATGAGTTTAATCAGCTGAGAAAAAATTGTGAAAGGGGTGTTGCCCAACCCGCCCATACCTAAGAGCCCTCACAGCGCCAGCACACACACACATACACACACACACACCCATCTCCATTCTCTGAGCATCAGAGTTAGAGTTGAGGGTCTCCCTCTCCCCTGTTTCCTTGCGGATTATCAAGTACACTTCAATTACAGCCGATCGATACACTTCTGGCTGGAAAGGGGAGGGCAAGGGAAATTAGACAGACTTTAGGTATGGCTGTGACTACAAAGCAATGGATTAACGCTGATATGCATCTCTTCATTTACATCAGGAATGGGCTTGTTGCCCCTTCGCCACAACCCCCAACTCCTGTACGGCTCCTACGCACACTCGCGGGGCTTTAATTGAAAGGCGAGTTTTTGAGAGATTGCCTCTTTAAGTGCTTGGCAAGGTGAGGGCAGCCCTGTCATATACTGTAAGGAGGGGATTAAAGCTAGCTGCTGCCTTACACTGATTTAGCATAAATCTAACAATGTTCCTTTTACTGAAGAGAAGAGAGAGAAGGATGGAGAGAATCACTTCGGAGTGAAACTCGCTTTAAAACACTCGACTCTATGGATTGGCGCATTGTGCGCTTGGGATTATACACTAAACCAAGGGTCTCAACTGATGGGACGTAACCCCCGTAACCCCTCCAAAAAAAAAACCAAAAAAAAAAAAACGGGTTACAGGTTTGTTCTAAAAGGACAACAGACAACTAAATGTATATAATTAAATGCAATTAAACATAAATAATTGGGAGAATAAATAGACTAACTAACTTTCATGAAAAGGGTCTTTTTATTTTTTTGGGGGGGTTTTGTGTGGGTTTTGTGAGGTAAATTACTGGTTAATGAGAACATAAAACTATTCAAATTCAAGAAACACGCTACGCTAATAAATTTCCATTAATCAATTTATTTCAACGTTTGATTTCTATATTAAATAACATTAAATAACCAAATATGTATTTTTTCATTAAAAAAAAAAAAAAGAAAAAGAAAAAGATGAGAAAAAAATACTAATACTAATATTACACATACTACTACTAATGCTACTAACAATGATTAATAATTATATTATTATAATAATATTAATGAAAAAAACATAAAATAATGATATATATAATAAAAATATAATCAAACAGTTCAGCCTATTAAACAAATTAATTAATTAATTAATTAATTAATTAATGACTAAAAAAACATAAAAGAATGATATATATATTATAAAAATATAACCAAACAGCTCAGCCTAACAAACAAACAAACAGATTAATTAATTAATTAATGACTGAAAAAACATAAATGAATGATATATATTATAAAAATATAATCAAACAGCTCAGCCTAATAAACAAACAAACAAATTAATTAAGGACTGAAAAAACATAGATGAATGATTATTATAAAAATATAACCAAACAGCTCAGCCTAATAAACAAACAAACAAACAAACAAATAAAGTGTTACTATATGTTGGGTCAACATTTAAAGTCCAGTTTAAGAAAAGTCCTTTTCCTGTAACACTACTACTAATACTATTAATATTACTACTACAACTACTACCAATAATAATGATAAATAATAATATTATTAATAATATAAAACAATAATATTAATGGATAAAAAAACACAAATTAATTTATATATATATATATTTATATAACCATATATATACCCAACAGCTCAGCCTAATAAACATAAATAAATAAATAAATAAACAAGCAAAAAAAAACAAACAAATTAATTAATTAAGGACTAAAAAACAAATGAATTATATATATAATATAACCAAAATATAACCAAACAGCTCACCCAAACAAACAAACAAACAAACAAACAAACAAACATCTATCCATCCATCCATCTCATTGATGAAAAATAGTGTTACTATGTTGGGTTGACATTTAAAGTCCAGTTTAAGAAAAGTCCTGTCCCTGTAATACCACTATTACTACTACTGTACTATTATTACTACTACGACTACTAATAATGTAATAACACTAATTAATAAAAAAAAAAAAAACAAGAATGAATAAATGAATTTATTAATTAATTTATTTATTTTCCATTTGGATGATGAAAATGTTATGTTGGGTTGACATTTAAAGTCCAATTTAAAATCCTTTTGAACTACCCATAGACTATTTTAGGTTTGCTATTTTTATTCTTTCTTTCCTATGTGTATACAGCATCTGCAACTGTGATTTAAGATTATCTCTGAATTGTGTGTTGTGGTAGTGGTGGTGGTGGTGTGGGGCTGGAGAGAGAAAGAGAAGGGAGAGAGGACTGTAGATGGCAGAACAGTGAAAGTGGAGGAAGAGATAAGAAGTGACTGGGTCCCCTAGTGGCAGAAGTGAAGGTCTATGTTGCCTGGCCCCGGGTCATCTATCCCTGCTCTCCCTTCCTCTCTGTCTCTCGTTCTTTCTCACTCTCTCTCTTTCTCTTTTCCTCTATCCCTCTTCCCCCCACCCCTTTCTCTCCATAGAGGCCATAAAAACAGTGCAGCACCTGGGTCTCCCCCTGTCTGCACATCCGGGCCTCGGCAGCCCACAGATGCACTCTCTTTATCCCACACACACAGATGCACAGCCCATGAAACATGCTTAGAGCTTTCTAAATTTAGGATATTTTTTTTCTTTTTTTATAAAGAGAGCATATACAGTACCTCTGCTGATCATATCTGAGCTTTTGTCTTTTATTCAAAAGCCATTTACGTATATATATAAAAAAAAAATCACTTTTCCATTAGTGTATTTTTATCAAAACCTTTGTGAAGGTAAAACAATACTATTCATTGAAGAGTTAGTTCACTCAAAAATTAAAATTCTGTCATTAATTACTCAGCCTCATGTCGTTCCAAACCCACAAGAACTTTGGTTCATCTTCAGAACACAAATTAAGATATTTTTGATACAATCCAACAGCATTCTGACCCTGCATAGACAGCAACGTAATCTGTGTTCCAGAGATGAACGAAGGTCTTACAGCTTTGGAACGACATGAGGGTGAGTAAATAATGACAGAAATTTCTTTGAATGAAGAATCTGTCATCTTTTACTCACTCTCAAGTTGTTCCAAATCTGTGCGACTTTCTTTTTTTCCGTGGAACGCAAAATAAAGTATTTTGAATGCTTTGATTTACATAATGCAAGTTAATGGGGTCCAACACAGCACTGTATGCACACAAAAACATAAAACACTTAGACATTTATCAAAATATCTTGTGTTCCACAGAAGGAACGTAGTCAAACAGGTTTGGACAGACATAATAAGGGTGAAGATTTTTGGGTGAACGATCCCTTCAAGATCGACTGTCACAGTGTGAAAAGTCAAGCTTAATAAATAAAGCGACTTTCATGTTTTTTCAGCA
The DNA here is from genome assembly GCA_012976165.1 of Labeo catla. NCBI lineage: Eukaryota > Metazoa > Chordata > Actinopteri > Cypriniformes > Cyprinidae > Labeo > Labeo catla. The sequence continues at coordinate 1,808,560 of VONZ01000004.1, forward strand.
TTTTAATCAGAAAGTAGAGAGTGAACGTGAAAGGCCAAGCGGACGAGTTAATCCGGAGCGTATTCGGTAGTTTGTTGTGATCACTTTAATTTAGTCGTCTGGGCGGCGAGAGGCCTCAGGTTGCAGGGACCGTTGAACCGTAACCCCTCTGTCCTCCTTAGGTCAGAGTCCTATTACAAGCTCTTTCCCCGAGCGCGGCGGAGTGGTTTTAGAGCTTCACAAACAGCTCAGCCTTCTAAAATAAAGATGGCTCTGCTCTGAAAGGCTTTCTCTACATTCCCTCACCGCCGCTCCCTCCCCCTCCGTTCCCCTTCCCGCTGCAATCTGTCCTGCCAGCTCCCACGGTTTGTCTTTGGAAGTGATCCGTCCCCGAGCGTTCGGCAGAGCCACTCCATGTTCACATCCCCCAAGGGGCCTTCCCTGCCTGCCCACTACCCCTTGCTTTCTTTTGTCAGCCAAATGGATACCAATTAAATCAACTGTTCTCCAATTAGGATTTGGAGAGAATCTATCTTGTTCAGTGTTTCGAAAATCCCAGGCCCTGGCTCCCTATCTTTTTTCCTTTCCTCCATTCTCTACCAACCTTTCCTGGAATCGGTTACTTAGAGAGGGTGAGTGCTTATTTCCTGCAACGCGATACTCCTGAGCTCTTTTTTTTTTCTTTTGCCTTTTCTTTTTTTTTTCTATGTTTGTACAATATGTTAACCTAATGTTTTGGTGAGATTATACGTTGGAAGCAGTTGGAACTGTTTCACTTAGTAAAATTACTTTCATGACCTCAATTACCTGTTAATCATAGTGTAGCTTAATGGCCAGTCTGTAAAACAACGCTTGTGATCTGACTAAGCACCGCAATGTGTGAGTCAACGCAAAACGCCTTGAGTTACCTTAGTTCTGAAACAGTAATTTTCTCAACAAAGGTCAAACAATACGCATTAATAAAAACAGCGCATTCACATAAAATCCCACCACGCACACATAAATTCTCCCGCAACCGCTAGAAAGCAGGACTGCGTGTGATAAATGAAGTGAGGTAATAAACCAAAGGGTGTGCGGTGGGCCTAAGGGTATCTTAATCTGAGAACGTGGGCCACTGAGGTGCTTGGATGCCATCCACGTCATTATTGCCTATTAACTGTGTTGAGAAAGTATGCCCTATTGTGCTCCTCATGACTGGGCGACACCCCCTCCTGCCACTCGAAATCACATCCAGCTAAACAAACCACCCAGTGAAGCTTCCTGCCGTGCACAGATTGAGACCCCTGGCCCTGCAGAATTTACAGGGCCCCTTTTCTCTCTCGCTTTCTCCTTCTTTTTATCCGTCTCAAACTCTCTGGATTAAACACAATACCGTGCAGCCACATGTGGAGGCTTTAGCTCCGGCCTCAATCTCCAGATTGATGAAGATTCTGCTATTGTTTGGTAAGCGTGTCAAAACATAGCACAGGCTTAGCACTTGGCTTCCTCGGGTTTACATTAGTAATTCGTACTCACTCCTCACTGCCTACCGTGTTAGAGGCTAGCAACACATCTTGAATGGCAAAAGAGCTTCTTCTGACAAAATCAGACTTACAAACATTTTTTTAAAGGGATAGTTCACCCAAAACGTTGTTTCAAACCTGTACGACTTTAAAAAAATGAAACTCTCCCTTTAAATCAGATATGTGTACCCTGTAGTGAATAATATGGAATAGTGAAGATGGCCCCAGTCATATGGCATTACATTAAATATCATAATATCATGCCCTGTTCATTGTACCATAAGTACAGACGTACATATATTGCAATAAAACGTTAAATGGAAAACTCGTCCATTATTTAGCTTCAATAATTCGGTTACACCGTTCGCTGACCTTCTCAATGGACATTTTGCACTAAAAGAAAACCAGGAAAGGGCAGAATAAAAGGTTGTTGTGTGCTATAAAATAAGCAGTATTGTTTTCAGATATTTACGTTTTTATACCGCAAACTGAAATGTCCTTGATGACGCAGAACTCAAAGTTCTTCTTCTGAAGGTGCCATTCTCTGACTGGACGCCTGGGAGATAGAGACATTCACAATAACAGTCTCAATCACGCTAAGAAGGCGAATTGACAGCTGAAAATCAGGAGCCGTTCCTTCTCATTCATAGCGCTGGACAATGTGCTAATACAGTTGCTTGGATGCTGATCTCCCCTCAACTCTCCTGATGGCCCCCCACCTTTGATGTGTCATGCGCCTTTAATATAAGAAAGGGGCCTGATTGTGCGTCTGCAATAAAGGCCCTTTTAAGTTCATTTTGGAACAAAGATGGTAAGTGACATTGTTCAACAAGAGATTGACCTCCAGTGATCCCCTGCAGGGTGGAGGACTACAGGGGCTGTGAGGAACGTTTGAAAGCTATGTGTAAGTAGGGTCTCGATGAAGGGGTCTGGGAATATGGAAAGCCCTTTACTATTTCTTCTCTTTCTAACATATGGCAGAATTAAAGGAACAGTTCATTCGAAATTAAAATTCAGTCTCTACTGACTACTTTTATGTCACCACATAAACCCATTCAGCTCCTTTAGATGCAATTACAATTAAAAAGGATTTTCAAGCTTAAAAAAGTTGTGGTCAAAAGTTTACATTCACCTCGCAGAATCTGCAAAATGTTAATTATTTGACCAAAATAAGAGGGATCATACGAAACAAATGTTATTTTTTTTAATTAAGTAATGACCTGAATAAGATATTTCACATAAAAGACATTTACATCATAGTCCACAAAAGAAAATAATAGTTGAATTGAAAAAAATGATGATGTTCAAAAGTTTACATACACTTAATTCTTAAAACTGTGCTGTTATCTGAATGATCCACAGCTGTTTTTTTGACAGTTGTTCACAAGCCCATTAAATTGTTTGTCCTGAACAGTTAAACTGCCTGCTGTTCTTCAGAAAAATGATTCAGCTTCCACAAATTCTTTGGTTTGTCAGGATATTTGTGTATTTGAACCTTTTCCAACAATGACTGTATGGTTTTGAGATCCATCTTTTCACAGTGAGGACAAGTGAGGGACTCATATGCAACTATCACATAAGGTTCAAATGCTCGCTGATGCTCCAGAAGGAAACACAATGCTTTAGGAGCCGGGGGTGAAAACTTTTGAACAGAAAAGTTCAAGTACATTTTTCTTATTTTGCCTAAATATCATATTGTTTTTTCATTTAGTACTGCCTTTCAGAAGCTACAGAAGATACTTAAATGTTTTCCAGAAGACAAAATAAGTTGAATTTACCCTGATCATCAAATTCAAAAAGTATTCACCCCCTGGCTAGTAATGCATCGTGTTTCTATCTGAAGCAAGCAATATTTATTTAAAAAACAATGCTTTGTATGGCTCATGAAGAATTGGAATACACAGACGAAAGTAAGTCTTGAGGGTGAGTAAACAAAATTTTGATTTCTGAGTGCAAATAAAAGCGTTTAACGATGCAAGTTACAACTTTACTGCGAAAAGAAAACTTTTTACTAGAATAAAGAACACAGCTGATATGGACTTCATCTCTTATGTCAAGTTTTGTGAACTCTGTCACTTTCATTTACAACTCTCTCATGGACTATGACCTTCAACTTTCTGTCCGTCCACGTTATAAATAAATCAATCATTAGATTTCAGCTCTGGGCTGTTGCAATGCTTTTCGCCGAGAAGGATGTCTGGGATATAATCATTACAGATCAGGAGACGCACAGGCCAACAAAAATAACATCTGTCTCCAGACATCCATGAACTTCCAGAGGCCTCTACCTCACAGCTGAACTCTACCACTCTGCAGTCAGGAAACCATCTGATTGTGCATTTAATGAACCCAAAAGTACAGCCTGTGTTATTCCAGCTGCGTTCTGAAGCAGGTTCTAAAGTGCATAAACACAGTGAGTAAATATTCACCGGGTGTTGTAAATATGGCCTGATTGATCCATTGTACCGCACTCAATGCCAACTGATTGTATACATGCATAAACTTCACATTTGCACATAATCACGCAGTCAGCTAAAGAGGCAATTGGTCCCTTAATCGTCTTAATTAAGGCAAGGATGGAAGTTCTCGGGTAAGTCATAAACTTGCCTCTCCGTGCACTCCTATATACACGGCCATAGCCTTTCAGCACAAATCTGCAGCCCCACTTTCACATAAGATAAATAAATGAACAATCACCGCATTTTTTCCACTGACTAATTCCAGAAGAAAAAAAAAATGAAGAAAAAAACAATTAAAAGCCCTTCTTCTTCCCATCCAGACCATTCCCACGCATTTCTTGGCAGAAGATTCCTGATGATCTCCAGAGGCCTTGCTTCTTTTCCAGTCTACGAGGAACTTGTCAGGAAAAGATCTACATTTCCCAGAGAGGAGTGTAGGCGAAAGTGAGAAGAACACAGCGAGAAGGACCAGCAGGGCGAGCGAAAGGGGTGGGGGTTGATGGGGGGACAAAACGAGAAGAAAGGAAGAGAGAAAGAAAGACAGGGAGCGCCTTCTTGGAGAGACACGCCGAGGACGGAAAGCGAGGGCGAGGTAGCGCGGCTATCCAAATGGGAGCAATAGTCACAGGAAGCGAGAGGAGCAGAGCGATGAGGAAGGGTAGGGCTGCAAAAGAAGGGAAACATTCACCACCCAACTCCTGCAAGACCGTCGTCATCTGACTTTTGCTCTTTCGAGGCAGGCGCGAATAAAGCGAGGCCATATTAAGCAAGCAATGAAAGAGATCTCCATTCCATAATCAAACTATTGTTCTTCCAACTCTGACCCAGGGAGCACAAGTGCATGGCTAATCAGTTTAACCCTTCGATACTAGACTTGACTTTTGGCAGTTTCACATGATCTGTGGATGACAGCAGTGCCAGGCCCTTTCTGGGAGAGCGCCATTGCTTGCGGTACGGCAGGGCCAAAAAGCCCCGACCCCAGAGCCATACTGACCTGCCAGGGCACACCTCTGCCCGAGGGCCTGCCTTAAAACGTCAACACAAAGGCAATCTCTTAGACAGCTGCTCCCAGCCTCTCCAACTGGCACTTCTCCTTTAGAGATGACATTATCCTTATTCTAATGAGGGGTTTACAGCTTTTGTTTTTGGATTGGTGCTGAGTTTTTGCTTTTTGACCCTAATAGGATGGTCCAGGTCAGTAGAAGTCTCTCCAGGGTCAGGGAAAGTGACAGGAGTGTCAAAACTGATTGAAACTGACGGGTGAACGAACAGGTTGCCCAGACTGGTACACTTTTCCCTCACATATTTTCTTTTACAAGGAGGGACAAACAGGCTTTACGCTTTTTTGAGGTCTGATGACAGCAATCCAAAAAAAGTGATGGAATTGATTGACATGGAAAAAGGGTGACAAACGAAGGGCTTCAGTTTAGACTAACAACGCTGTTTTTATTTGCATGTGACCCGTCACATGGTGGTTTGATAATAAGACATCTGGTTTAGGTCTTTCCAATTATAATTGGTATTTTAAAAAATCAGCATATATATATTTTTTAAATGTATAATATAATATAATATAAAATAATCTAATAATATATAATATAATTACATGTTACGACACTACGTAATTTAATTGCAAAATGAATGTAACTGTAATCTGTTACAGTTTCTGTAAAAAAATAATTAAATTACAGTTAGTTAAGAAAATGTTAACGAATACAATGGCAGTTACATCTGAATACTAGTAATAATATTTACTAATTCTTGTTATGATTTAAAATCTGTATTTAATGATCTCAAAGTAAAAGAGTTGCTAAAGTCTGATTTAGTGGTGGCTGTGCTTTAAATTTAAATTATAATAATATTATTTCAAGAGATATTTTAAAAGTTGGTTTGATTGCTTCTGTTGTCCTTTTTTTAAGTCGCTTTGGATAAGAGTGTCTGCTAAATGTACTCTAAATGTAAATGTATATTTAGAAAAGTAATCAAAAAGCAATCAAATGCAATCAGTTGAATTACTTTCTTAAAGTAATTAAAAGTTACACTACTAATTACATTTTAAATAGGGTAACTTGTAATCTGTAACCTATTACATTTCCAAACCTTTCCAACACTGAATATAATATAATATACAATTTTTTGAATGAAGTTTCGATTTCGAATGAGTCTCCCAGTCTAAACCACACTTCTCGAGTACTAATAAAGACACCAAACCTGTTTGGAAATCATAGTTCTAGCTAAATTCTAGAAATTGTAATGTTACTCTGGTTGAGATCAATATACGTCTCTGGTTTCCTAACACACACCTTTAAAAAGTGTTTATCTTTGTTACTTCTTTTAGAAAAAACAACCTAATTATCCTCAATAAATGCATCCAGCGAAAGCCCGGCCTACATCTCATATCTTCAGCCATGTGGTCTCCAGCCACCTTAGACCAAGCACACTTCAGTTTGTCTTTATTAGGCAACAAGCAGGTTTAATCAAAGCTGGGGAGGCTGTGTACTTTCCTCCTTCTAATGTGCCATTAAGCTCTATTCGGTACGACTGAACAGTTGTCACACAAAGTGGAGAAGCCCAAAGTAATCAATGGTAGTTAAGAAGTGTAATTTATCACCTTGCCACAGGCAGGGCTGCGTGGAAGCAGGTCTAGCGCAGGCTGGGTAAGACTCAAACGGGAAGATCAAGTAAGGTGGCGGCAGTGGTCTTATATGGGTCAAGGCACAATTACTCTTCATCTGCCTCTTGCCATGACCACTGACAGAGGCCCAGCTCAACTGCTGCATTATCAAGGTTTATCAATAGAGTGAAATTAAAAGCCATTGATTTCTACATAGGTGTTTTTTTCTCCTAAACTGCCATACTGTGTTGCAAACTTGGAAAAAGTTAATGAACATGTACAATGGTGTTCAAGAGACAGAGTTTACTAGTGAATGCTTCTACTTAGCATAGCCAACCCCAAAATTATTCATACACCAGATATCATTTTTGCTAGTGGGTGCAGGACACTATAGTTCATTTATGTAAGTGAGGATTGCAACATAAAGTAAACTGTGACAAATTATATCCAAAAATTATTCATACAGTGGACTTTCAGTAAAACTTGTGACTAAAAATTGTATTTGACATTTTGACCTGACCATGTTTTGTTACATACTTTTCTATCAAAGTTATGTGACGTTATCAAAATGAATTTGTTCTGACACAGTTTAACTCTGAGTTCCTGTCATGTTTTATTAGCATTTTTTAAACTACAGTGAATAAACTTTGATAATGTGAAAAATGTTGAAGGTGTCTGAATAAATTTTGGTTTGACTGTATATATGCTTGATCTAAAGAGCATCTTGCTTCCATCTCTAAAGAATCGCATGATTAATGTGACAAATGTACCTAAAAATAGAGCTTAGTCATGTGTTTTACATTTAATGTCATATCATTTCTATGTTTAAATTCCTACTTCTTTTTTTATTTTGAAGACTGTTGACAGATTTGAAATATACTTCCTTTTCTTAGCACTGATAGCAAGCTCTCCCTCTAGTGTTTGAGACCAGCACTCTAACTTGTAAAATATTTCAGTGGACAGAAGGCTAATAATATGCTTTCTCATGGGAATAAAGTTAATCAACCCGCAACCTAACTTGAATTGTTTTCACATACTGTAATAACAAACCTGTAACAACTGCTGATTGTCTATGCAAGGGTTTTAACTGGGGTTCTCAGCTAGTTTTATTTAAGAAACCAGTTTTTACTTTGCAGTGGTGACCCAACACAAAAAAATGTTTATGATATAAAAGTAAACAAACATTGAAATATGCTAATATCACCACAAACTGCACTGGACCAAAAATATGGGTCAAACTCATGGTCATGCAGTTTAAGGCATTAATATGTGCTTACTACTAACAAACAGCCAATGTGCTAGTAATATGCACGCTAATAAGCAACTACTGAATAGTAAGAACTGATTCCTAAAGTAATGTGGGTCACACTTTATTTTAAGGTCCAATTCTCACTATTAACAAATCATTAGCTACAGCTTTTGCCAAAATAAACTCCTAATTTGCTGCTTGTTAATAGTAAGGTGGTTGTTAAGTTTAGGACTGGGAAGGATTAGGTATGTAGAAGTTCAGTCAACTCAAAAAACGTTTATTCAACTTGATATGTTAAGTTGTACTAAGTGACAACTTAGATACCTGAGTTGATTAATCAAAAATTTTAAAGCAGCTGGGTTACTTACCTTACTTTTAAGTTTAACGAACACAAATATCTAAGTTGTCACTTAGTACAACTTAACATTTCAAGTTAACTAAACTTATTTGAGTTGACTGAACTTAAAATTTTAAGGCAGCAGGGTAACAAATTATTTTAAGCTGACTCAACAAGTTGTGTTTTGTGTTTTTTACAGTGTAGATGCCTGACAAATGTTGTTGTGATCATAGACTGTATGGATGTAATTACACGCAATACACAGAGCTTTTCCTTTTACGTCCTGAAGAAAATATCACGTTCATCAAGTTTATTATTAGAAATTATCCATCCTCGAATGCTTTTAGTCAGCTTTGAGGAAACTCGTCTCAGCTAGCCCGTCTTTTAAAAGTGAAAGTAGCCTTGTCACCTGACCTGAATACATCGTGCTGATTTGCTAAAATGGACTTATCCGCTTCTGGTCACAAAAAACAAGGGCGCTTGTCGGCTTCTGCAGTAAAATGTGAACTCGCAATGCTTTGGAAGTGTGGACTATACTGTTTTTTTTTGACAAAGCGTGTTTAGGGTTCAGATCGTGCTATATGTGAAGAATAATGCACGGCAATCTGTTTTTTTTTTGTTTTTTTTTTGTAAGTGACATTCATCAGTTTTTGCAAATAAACTCTTCAGTTAGAAACTACCATATTAAAGGAGAAGTCCACTTCCAGAACAACAATTTACAGGCAGAGTAAGACAAGATGACCGTTTAGCATTAAAAAGTGTATAAATTGTATTATTTTTATTAAAATAACCGATTGTTATGCTAGATAAGACCCTTCTTCCTTGGCTTGGATCTGGGCACCATATCAGTCCATTATATGGAGAAAAATGCTGAAATGTTTTCCTCAAAAAGCATAATTTCTTTACAACTGAAGAAATAAAAGACATGAACATCGAAGATGACAGGGGGGTGAGTAAATTATGTGTAAATTGTTCTTCTGGAAGTGGATTCTCCTTTAATTATTAATAAGCATCAAGTTAGGAGTGTATTGAGGCAAAAGTCATAGTGTTAATAGCGAGAATTTGTAAAGTATATATAAATGTGTTTTTTGATTTTGATGGTTTCGTACTCTAAGCAGCCAAAACTGCATAAATCCAAATTTATCCTTCTTTCAATGTGCAATTATTGTAGCCTGTGTTGTATTTTCTTTATCCTGCATAGTTTTGTTTGTGAATTTTTGAGATTTTTTATGCAATCTGTCCATGCTGAGATTAACATTTTGAAACATTTTTGTCTGCTGTCTGCTCTTTCTATTCATTATATTACAAAGAAATAAGTTTAGGGCTAAAACAAATAAATTCTCCATAAAAGTCAACAAATCCAATAGGCATTTTATCTCTTGTAGCAATTATTAACATGGCAACAGTTTTGTCGATAATTATTAAAGTGACAACAGTTTTGGCAGGACATCCTTAGTAATTTGATAAAGTTATACAAGCAAACCTTCAAAAATAAAAGTAAGAAACAAAATATTATAGCAACAATGTCTATTTTTGTAATTGATAAACACTCTGTTTTTGAACATGAACCAAGAAAGACAAAGAATACAGTTTTATCCACCAGATGCAGCATGTCACAACTGACTGCTCCCAGCCAACTCCAAATGTCAGAAGATGACAGAGGTGGTTTTAGCTGAGCGGAAGAGATGCTTGAGAACACGCCGATATACAGCGGCATTAATGGCTACGCTAAGAACAAAGTGATTTGTGGCCCAGCCCAACAAATGTAAGAGCAATGAAACAGAGGTGACCTCTTGTCTCTTTACCCTGCCTCGCTGTCATCACACGAACCGCGCTGAGAAAAGAGGGTCAGTTCTCGGCACACTGGTTAATGACCTTGATTTTAACATAATTGCATCCGTTCCTTGCGTCGCATCATTTGAACATATTCGCGATGTTGTTTGCATCACGTCATTTGGATTACCGAATAAGCTGAGCGCAAGTAATGCGTGGAAGTATTGTCTCCGAATACCGTGTGTGGAACTTAAAACAAATGATGTCCTGCAATTACCCACAAATCACGGCGCACATGAATGGTCAGAGCCAGAGGTGAAAGAGGGGCTATTTAAAAAAAAAAAAGTTAAAAGAGGCTGAGGGGGTGAAAAAAAAAGAAGAATAAGAAAAATTTCAATTTCAACTGCATTATTATTTTCATTAATCATAGCCCTGCCTTAGCCCTTATCCTTATGCCTTAGCTAGAGATCTATTATACGCCCCATTTAGCCCCGGCCATATTACCTCATATGTTTTCCCGGCCGACCAAATAAGACTTAAGAGATAAAACAATTTACTGTTCATTATGAGCCATGTCACTGGAATCAATCTATTAACCTGCGTTAACTGGGACGGGGGAAGCAGAGAGCTTACAGCCTTGCCTGACAGGAGAGGGAAATGGATATTTATATATTAGATATCCACGATCATAAAGAGAGGTGGGCATTCAATACCCCCCACCCCACCCCATCATTCCCATCCCGGCTCCCCCTACCTCAGTGGATGGCTTTATTTTCCCGGTGGCCGAGGCGCCCTCCTCTCGCCTTCACGCAGCCCCTGACCTGTGAAAGATTCTAACAAATTAGCTTCTATTGTGGAGCCAAAGGTGCCATCAATGAGGGGACGCTCGGCTGGGTCTAAAGTATGATGGGAGAGAGCGGGCGGCAGAGCAAAGAGCCCTGACGTGATTGAATTAACCCTTTGTGGAGAATGCGCCTGTTAAAAATGGGAAGGTTTAAAAAGGTTGAGACCGGTGCCTGCTCCGGCCAGAGTGAGAACGCGATCAGTGCCACGATGTTTTCTGAACGTCTGGTTGTGAATGTAATGATGCTGCTTTTGTTACGATCTCCTATCTATGGAAAACCATCAAAGACATCAAGATAATTGTCGTTGGGGGCTCGATACTCTGCTTTTCTTTTAAAATTACATTTTGAGTGCTTGTACTATACTGTATGTGTTCTTGGATTCAATACGTTCGCGGAAACTCAGCACACCCATTGATCGCAATTTTATAAGAAAAACCTATAGAAATGTAGCTGAAATTGGACTGAAATAAAGGGACTTTAAGTTATTGTCTCTCAGCTTGCTGATCTGTCTGTCTGTCCGTCCACATCTACCCAGCTAACAGGGAACATTTTCAGAATTTGGCTAACGTTCTCTAAATGTTTTAGTTGGATGTTCATCTAGCATGCTACTACTTGTTTCAAAATGTTAAAGGAGAACTCCACTTCCAGAACAACAATTTACAAATAATTTACTCACCCCCTTGTCATCCACGATGTTCATGTCTTTCTTTCTTCAGTCGTAAAGAAATTATGTTTTTTAAGGAAAACATTTCAGCATTTTTCCCCATACAATGGACTGATATGGTGCCCCAATTTTGAACTTCCAAAAGGCAGTTTCAAATGATCCCAAATGCAGTTGTAAACAATCCCAGCTGAGGAAGAAGGGTCTTATCTAGCGAAACGATCGGTTATTTACATTTAAAAAAATACAATTTAAATACTTTTTATTCTCAAACGCCTATTATAACTCTGTGTACTCTGGCTCAAGACAGTTAGAGTATGTCGAAAAACTCTGTACTCTGAACTGTATTTTCTCCCTCAACTTCAAAAATCATTTCAAAATCATCCTACATCACTGCAGAAGTACCGACCCAGTCTTTGCAAAGTGAACATGCAAAAAGATCAAACACCCCTAACAAAAAAGGTAAAACAGCGATATAGGACGATTTTGAAGTTGAGGTAGAACATGAGATGGGAGTTTTTCAACATACCCTAACTGTCATGAACAGGAACAAAAACAGTCCAAGCAGAATAAGACAAGACGACCGTTTGGCATTAAAAAGTATATACATTGTATTATTTTTATTAAAATAACCGATCGTTACGCTAGATAAGACCCTTCTTCCTCGGCTGGGATTGTTTACAACTGCATTTGGGATCATTTGAAGCTGCATTTAACCTGCATTTTGGGAGTTCAAAATCGGGGGACCATACCAGTCCATTATATGGAGAAAAATGCTGAAATGTTTTCCTCAAAAAACATAATTTCTTTACGACTGAAGAAAGAAAGAAATGAACATTGTGGATGACAAGGGGGTGAGTAGATTATTTGTAAATTGTTGTTCTGGAAGTGCAGTTCTCCTTTAACTTCCGTAAAACGAAGAAAAAAAATGTTTTTAAAACATTTTAACAACTGGACATTTTGAATGTTCAGAGAACATTGAGAATTAACGTTTTTATAACTTTATGGGAAACTTTAACAGGATGTCTACCTAGCTAATAGGGAATGTTCTCAAAATTTGTCAAATGTCTAACAAAGTTCTCAACCTTAAAGTGATAATTTACCCAAAAATGAAAATTCGGTCATTAATTACTCACTCTCATGTCATTCCAAACCCGTAAGACCTTCATCTTCGGAACACAAATCAAGACATTTTTTAATGAAATCCAAGAGCTTTTTGACCCTGAAAGACAGCAACACAACTGTCATGTTCAAGACAAGGAAAGGTAGTACAGACATTGATAAAATAGTCCATGTGACATCAGTGGTTCAATCGTAATTTTATGAAGCTGCGAGAAAACAAAAATAATTACCTTATTCAACATTTTATTCTCTTCCGTGTCAGTAGTACTCTTGTAACATCCTGGTCTCATGACAAAGGCATACGTGAAACTTGTACCACCATGTACGTTTCGTGACATATCGATGTGAAATGTCCACTGGGTGGCGCTAAAAGAACGTTTTTTTTTCTTTTCCAGAACAGATAAACGTACATTTATGTGACACTGGTTTTGTATGTGTCACCGAAATTCAGACTTGAAATGTCAGTTGAATGGCGCTATAATGCTAATGCTCTGTGACGTTATAAAATAACATACCATCTGCACTACACCTAAACCTACCCGATAGTATGAACAAAAGCAAATGTGACATAAATATGCAATCGCAAGCATGATGTTTTAGCTTGCTTTTCGATCTCTCATCTTTCATCTCTTTCATCGTGAGTCATGTCTTTCACAAGATTCGTACCCAAGGATTCCGCAATTCCGCAAGGCATCCTAATTCTAATTCCGTGCCAGTTGAGCTAATGATGCTCTCAAAATGTTTGCACACACACACACACACACACACAAGCATGGAAGTATCGAACTGAGTTATTTTTGCCACTTAAACATTAAAAACTGGGGCTGCCCCCTAATAGTCGACCAAAATTTTATTGGTCGCTTAGTTGCAGAAAAAAAATTCCACAGGAAGTGGCGAAGTCACGCAGACTGTGATGGACAGATTGTTAACGGCTGGTCTATGTGGTACTATAGTACATCAGGCAGGACATCTAAATGCTTGCCTATCATTCACTGGCCTCAAATATGGCTTTTCATCTGAAATATGTATGTAGTAGAAACTTTACATGGCCGTTCAGTCTAATGTTAACCTAGAAAAATGTGCCCTATTGAAGTGTCTGTGCGAAGTGTAAAAGCTGAACAGTAGTACGCTCCCTGCATGACAGATGGAGACACAGGTGTGGTCACCTATATTTGGTCATATAGATAAGAGTAATACATCTTTTGAATCTGTCAATCTGTCTGATTGTGCGCAATCAGAATAACAACGAAACGTTGTGCTTTTGTAAAATAATGAAAGCAAACAGGATGCGTTTCTGCCGTCTCAGTCTCGGTGAACTTGAGCGTGAAATTTCTACTGAGCTACCGAGCAAGCTTGTTACGTCCGGAAAGTGAAACATATGGAGCTGTAATCATAACTGTGTACGAAAACGACTACCAGTGCTCGCTGTTTTACCACCTCTAGTGTTAATTTCTGTTGGAAACTGCAGTGATATGTACTTATATGTAATTTGCATCTTGCGAAAAAGAGGTACTTTTCCGTCATGAGACCAGGTAGTCTGTTAAAGACTACCTAAGAGAAGACTGACACAGAAGAGAAGAAATTGTTGACTAAAGTCATCATTTTTGTTTTCTGCGCACACATAAAGTATTCTCATAGCTTTATAACATTACGGTTGAACCAATGTTGAACCACTGTCTATGCAGAGTCAGAAAGCTCTCATATTTCATCAAAAAATATCTTAATTTGTGTTCCAAAGATGAACAAAGGTCTTATGGGTTTGGAATGACATGTGAGTAGGATTAAAAATGCCAGAATTTTCATTTTTGAGTGGACTAACCCTTTAATCAAATTCTGAGAATGTTACGAACAAAGATCTTGCTCATCTACCTTGAATGCTTATACTTTTTGAACTGTACTGTATGTGTTACTTGATTCAATATACGTTTGCTTAAACTCAATGCACACCCATTGATTGCCTTTTATAAGAAAAACCTATAGAAACGTGGTTGAAATTGCACTGAAATAAAAGGACCTTCAGTAACCACCTTATTTTAATCTTTTTCTTTTTGTAAATGAATTTCAAACACACACGTGCAACCCAATGCACTTACTGATTGACGCTCTCTCAATACGTCTGCATTCATGCTGCCAAATATTGCTGAAACAGGGTGATTCAGAAAGAGCTTAATCACCTAGAAAAGCACAGTTTCTTCCCAGCCAATCAGCTGCTGTGCTTTTCCAGGCTTGAACTTATTGACATATCCATGTATCGATGGTCTAGTGAAAAGGCTCATATTTGTATGATAATGAATGTTTGAACTGTGTGTATAAAAGGTCAGGCATCACCTGCCACCCCTCTAAGTGTCTCAATAAGCACATTCCTATTAAAAAGGGGAAGGGTGATTGTGTTTGCCTACCGTGTATTAACCTTACAAGCTTGTGTGTTTGCATTATTCATATCAACCCACACTATCATGGCTGCTCTCACCCCCAAGTTTGTTTTCCATTCTTGTCTCAAACATTCGCATTGACCCAGTTCTTTTCTAATATTCAAGAGGTCTTATTTGGTTAATTTCAAAAAGTAGTATGTGGAGTATCAAAATATATAGGGGTAGAAGTGCTTAGCGACCGCAAATAGGCCTGTTTGTGACTGTCTGATTAGTGTTAATACTGTATATAAATAACATCAAACTGGGATTCATTAAAATAATTTGAAACTGTGCTAAACAAGCTATGTCAGTGAGTGGGCCTCAGGGCACGTCAGTGCAACTCCGATCCGTACGCTGTCTCCACCCACACACGCACACAAACACATGCATCCACACGAATGCCAGGGATAGACCGCTGGACAGAGCTGCCTCAGGTAACTTGATGACTGTCAGGGGAGTGAAACCTTACGCAAAGATCAATACGCTCTGAAATTAACCTGCAGATGCAGTTCTGGGCAGTGGGCGTGCATGCTAAGTCTGATTAGCATTAAGCATTGCTATTTATTTTGATGCGCTAAAATGTTAAACATATCTTATTAAAAAGTGAAATAGTAGGATAATATATGACAAGACTTTAAGTGATGGATTGCAATCTGTGATGCAACATGATATGTTTCAGTGTCAGCTTCACATTTGTTTTGATGGCTTGGTTCAAACCCAAGTTTGAGTACACCCACTTCCAACTGCCCCCGCAGGTCTGTTTTCACATCGTCGTATTTGACTCGTAACCACAGTATATATCAAAACACCACGGTGTGTACTAGTAATAACCTTTTACCAGTACACCTAAGTGACAATTCATCAAAACACTACCTTCACAACTTGACATGTCTGTGTAACTCCAGCTAACAGGGAATATTCTCTGAATGTTCTGGCAAGGCTTTCTTAAAGTTATGAATAAATATTCTTCCAGTAACATTACAATTTTTTTTTAGAATTTTCTGGTCTTTAATGATGCTCTCATGTTAGCACAAACACACACAAAAGTACTGAAAGCACAGAAGTTATTTTTGCCGCTTTATAGGCATTGAATGTGAAATACTAAGGCTGCCCCCTAATAGTCGACTAACCGTTCGACGAAAAGAGGTTTGGTCAACCAAATTTGAATTAGTCGCGCCGGTGCGGTCAATTGGTCTTACAATACTCCATCATTTTTGGTCATACAGATAAAAGTAATACATCTTCTGAATCTGTGAAGACTGTGTGTTTATTTGTGTGCAGTCAGAATAACAATGAAACATTGCGCTTTTGTGAAATAATGAAAGCAAAGAGGATGTGCTTTCTGCCGTCTTGAGCGCGAAACTTTGAAAGTCTGTGTATACTTGGCTTACACACACGAAAAATATATCTATAGAGAGTGAAATGACTACTTTTAAATAAACCGAATCAAAAAGAAAACAAATATTCTCAGATTATGTGTTAATGTAACGTATACAGGCGCATCACTACTGCGGAGATGACCAGTCAGTGTCGCTAACTTCATCTCTAAAGCCGAAAACAAAGAAAGCACTAGTTTATCAATAAATTAATAAATTGTTAATGCAGTCTCTTTGCTATTTTGTACTGACACATTCATACTTTATTTTTATATTTGCTGTCGTGCTGTGGCAAGCTTTTTTGCATGTGCTTGAGCGCTTATTATTGAGGCTCATTATTATTTATAGAGACTAATAGTCGACTAATGCTTAAAATAAACGACTACTAGTCGACCAGAAAAATCTTTAGTCGAGGGCAGCCCTATTAAATACACAATGCTAAAAAGGCTTGTCTTGCTTAGTATTTTTGTCTTGTTTCTAGTCAAAATATCTAAAAATTCTTAAATTAAGATTTACATAAGCAAAATGACATAAGATATTTAGTCTTGTTTCCAGGGGGAAATAAACTAAATTAAGTGCATTGTTCTTAAATTATCTGCCAGTGGGGCAAGTAAAATATTCTTAAAACAAGTATTTTACTTACCCCACTGTCAGATAAGTTTACTTTTTTTCAGGGAATAAACTAAATTAAGTGCACTGGGTTTAATTAAGTTAGTTTAATTAAGTTTAGTTTAATTAGTTTAATTAAGTCAACTAAATTAAGTTGCTTAAAACAAGACTATTTTATCTAGTAAATGCATCTTAATTTAAGAATCTATCCATCTATCTATCTATCTTGTTTCTAGCGATGGAAAATTCAAGTACAAATCATTTGTGTACATGAATGTTGCATTCTCAGCTTTGCCACAACCGACAGTATAGCAAACATTACTATAAACTTCTTTTACAGTCAGTTTTCTACTTTAACTACAGTCATAGCAGAGCAAAAGTCTGAAGAAAACACACTAACCAAACGAACTCTGGTGTCAAATGGACTCCACACCAAAGAGTTCAAATCCTTCATCTGCTCAACTCCGAGCAATGCCAATAATGCCATCTGGTCTAATGAAGGGTCATAAGAGCAATAACAGTGAAAATCGTGCTTACGCTGGGCATTATTAGTCTATCTACATGTGAAGTCATTGGCTGGCCAAACATTAAGATGTTGACATTGACTCTAACAGAACAGCCTTGTCCAAAAAGTTCTTGCTCATTTTCCAATTAACTCTACACCAGATTCTATAGAGCTACCAAGCGTGGGAACGCCGCACAGTCACCCATTTATTTTTCATTCTCTTTTCTCTTAACCAGAAGATAAAACTAGGAGAGGCCAGTTGAAATAAATAATCTTGTTTACTTGAAAAGGTTAAATAAGCAGTGGAGCGCTAATCCAGTTTGCATGGAGGAATGTTGAAAGAAAATAGCAATATTTCTGACGTGAGTTCCCACAGCTGAAGGACAGTGCAGCAGACATTTATTTTTGCATGGCTGGGGAAGGTCACCTCTTGTGATATTCTTATTTATTAATTTAATGCCGTAATAAATTTGTTTGAAATGGATGCTCTGGATGCTCACTCTACTTGGGAGGTTAAACAAAAATTTGATCCACAACAGGATAAGATTTTTTTTCGCTGGTCTGCAAGTCATTTATTTTCTTAACCTTGGGATGGAAAACACGAAGCGCTCAAGGCATGGACCCGCTCCAATTCGAATGCATCGTGTTATATTAAACTCATTTACCCCTTTCACCAATTTGCTGTATTTACACATCATTCTTCACAATGGAAGTGCAGTATATCCTCAATATTACTCCGATTTGGTCTGTTTAGGAGGGTTCACTGCACTAGCGGCCTCGTGTTAGTCTGTGTAGTTCAGGGTGAAAGAGCTTTATGATTCCGCGTTTTTTTCTTTTTTTTTTCATGAGCTCAAAAGTCATTTTTTTGTTTGTCTGTTTGTGAGCCGACGCAAGAGCCATCTCACAAGAGAAAACCGAATGCAAAGTGTGACAATCAAACAAATTCAAAGGAAGGAGTGAAGCCGTGGTGACATGAAATGGCTTTTGACGCAGCACTTTTAAGAGTGGCGATAAGCATCCTCTTGTGTCTGTCAAATATATTCAAGCCCATGCATCCTCGCTTTTACTGAAGTGCAACCAGAGTTGGGGGAAATGAGTATGAAATGACCTTTTTGTGTGTCTGTGAATGTGTGCATATGTTTGAAGATGAGACAAGGTGCTTGCCTAATCCCAAGTTCCTTTGCGATTGGTGTTGCAAATGTCTCCATCTGGGCTAATCTTCTTTTTCTCATGCCTTGTGAGGCCTTCAGAGTTAACGTGACATTTCCAGAAAATTAGCCTTTCAAGTGACCTAAGTGGCTGTCTGTGTATTTAGAGATAGGGGGGACAGATAGCTTCTCCTTGTTTGTTTATTCAAGCCGCTTCTGGAAACCTTGAGGTTCGCGCCGTCTGCCACAATGCTCTCTATAAATTCATATTCTTTTTATGAATGGGGGACTAGCATTTGCCACGGGTGGTTGCACAAAATTGCACCCAGCTCACACCTCTTTTGAAGTACATACAAATTTAGTGGATAGTTAGAATGGTTTCGATTGTTTGGTGCGAATATGCGGTCAAAGAGTGCACCGTATCCATGCTTATCCATGAACTCTTCGAAGGTGAAATACCAATACTAGCAGCCTAGGTTTGAACTATTTATCATTCCGACTGACAGACATTTCTATATTTGTTGTCTACATTTTTAGAAGGCCATTGCTTTTCACAGAATCATGCCTCTGTATGATTCAGTGAAAAGCAATGCAATTCTGAATTACTTCAGAACAAACCATGTACTTCAGAAAATCCGAAAGGAATATTTCGCCACCATGCCATTCAATATATTATGAATTATGCTGTACAATAATTTTAGAATGTTAACTAAACGTAGCAGTGCAATGGCATGAAGGAAGCTCAAATGTTTCAGATGATTAACATGACAAAATGCTACGGTACTTCAACTCTTTGTAAAACTACAGTATATATTTACCATAGATAGATAGATGGATTGACAGACATTGTTTAGATAGCAGCACTAAAGGGTCCCAAAAATAAGTTCTAAGAATGTTTTGCTAATGTACCCACTAAGTAATGAAAACTATATGTTAATGTTCTCTGAACATTCAAAATGACCATTTTTTAAAAATGTTTTAAAACCCTTTTTTAATAACATTCCATTTTATAATTTTGCTAACTTTATGGGAATGTTCTTTTGGAATGTTCTCTTAACATTCTGAAAAAAGGAGTAACTTTTAAAAATTGTTAGACGAACATCCAACTAAAATGTTTCAATGAGCATTCTTAAATGAGCATTTTCAGAGCATTATTAAAGACCACATAATTCTGAACCATAAATAAATATATAAATAAAAATCTTGCTATATTAGCATAGTTTATAATTAATTATTTTATTTAAACTGATTCGTTCGGAAGGAAGTACAAACGTGTATAATATAATAGTGAATAGTAATAATAGTAAGATATGGCTAAATGTGGAGCGATATTAAATACCTGGTTATTGTGCATTTAAAAGACAATCAGTTTATTAGTGCTATTACTGAAATATTACCTGTATCATTTATGTAAGCAGGCATCAAGTTTATTAGTTTATGTTAAAAATGTGTACTCTAAATGTATGGAAATATTGGATAAACTTTATTTTAAGGTGCTCTTATTACAGTGTAATAATAGTGTAATTACAGTGTAATTATACATTTAAGTGCAGAGTAATATTAATTAACTGTACTGTACTATTACTACTATACTGTACTATTGTGTACTATATGGTTAGGGTCAGGATTAAGGTTTGGCTTAGAGTTACTTGCATGTAAATATACATAATATATTGTTATTGTAATAGTAAGTATGTGTAACGTGTAACAAGGACACCTTAAAATAAAGTGCTGTTGAAATATTATATTCAATTCTAAGGCATAGATTTATGCATATTTAGGTCTACATGTTTTATATATATACATATATGAATTATATATCTCATTTTCAAAATTGGAGCTTGACAAAAAATTAAGTGAATCTAAAAACGCAACCCTATAACTTTACATAAAGGTAGTGTTTAGCCTCCCCCTTCAAACAGTATTTTAAACATCACTGTTCTGCGGTGCAGGACCCCAGACACTTATCACAGCGGAGCGGGGGATGCGGCACATGGAAATGGGTTTAGATAGAAAATTAAGTTCAAAGGTCACACGGCCCGGTCTGAAGGGTAACAGCAGATGAAATGTGGCTATTTGTTTTAAGCCAAGACTGATTTCATGTGGCCTGGAAAAGGTCAATGTGACATGAAAAAGGGATTCGTTTTCATTGGTGCTATAGCGTGGCTGCTTTGCTCTCTAGGCGCCTGTATTTACTTGCGTATTTACACTTGGGCTTACTAACCATGTCATTATTCACTCGACAACAGCTTCTTCTTCAGGCTGCAAGCTACGGCCATCTGCTTCACGGGTAAACATGTTTGTACTTTTGTACAATGGCTCAAGCTCTTTGATCTTAATGCAGATCGCTGTCTGATTATTATTATTTCCAGTGTGTTTTCTTTCAGGTGATGGAAAGAAAATGCTACCCTCTTCGCACATCCATTTAAAACAGCCTTCATTCTGCCTTTTCAAACCTGTGATATTCAGTTATTATTATTAGCAAACATTATTTAAAATGAAAATGGCATCGGATGCTCGACGTAGGTTGAGTTTACCCAAGGAAATATATATGCCTTACACCCTTAGCTCCACAACCACAAAGGGGAAAATAAATAAGGGCAAGACAGGATCTCACACCGCCGTCTCGCCTTTAGGGGACCAAGAGTGTGGAGAGGACACCGGGGTCAGAGCAGTTTGATTTGTATCTGGGGTCCTGTGGGATGGAGGAATACACCAGACCGATGCAAGCGAGGTGCCTCATAGCAACCCCAAAGCACCCGAACAATAAGCCAGGATGCTGCTAGATGAACGAGGCCCATGTTCGCCCATCACTCGCTGTAGGGTTTAGGTGCAGTGGAAGCCTTTGAACATGGGCATAGCAGATGCTGGTCGAAATCAATAACTGGGTTTCAAGAGAATTTGTGCGCAACTACATTTACATACATAAACTGAACTTATAAGACAGACCGCTTTGGGTATGTGATATGTATTACGACTACCTTAAAGGGACAGTTCATCATTAATTCAGTCTCATGTCGTTCCAAACCTGTATGACTATTTCTGTGGGAAAAAAAGAAGGTATTTTGAAGGACGAAACAAAACCCCTTTGACTTTCAATGGACAAATGGATTCATCGATTATGAACCAAGTTCAATTCAGCCATAAGCAGCTCTACATAAGACAACAATGTCGTTATTTAGCTAAAGTCACCTCAGTGTTGGTTCAGTTCAATAACTGTCGATGTTGCAAAATAGTCCATTATGAAACTAATTTGATTTAGCTATTACATAACCTCACAAAAGACAACAGTGTCGTCATTCAAGTCAATTCAGTTTAAATGAACACGTAATTTTATGGGTTTCCACATATTCACTGTTACATGCAAAGGGGGAACTATTACGCATCTCCTGAATCAGTTCAATATTTCCTGATCAAAAACACAAACGAGCAAGACACAGAAACTAGCGATCATATGCATGCAGATGCATTTGAAAAATAATGCAATCATCAACGATTAACAACATATGTGGCAAAATTAGTCGGAATGCGCACTGTCTAATTTTGAGCTACAGTGCCCTCCACTAATATTGGCACCCTTGGTAAATATGAGCAAAGGTGGCTGTGAAAATAAATCTGCATTGTTTATCCTTTTTATCTTTCATTCAAAAAAATCGCTAAATTCTAACCTATCATTGAAGTAAAACAATGGAAAGCAAGGGGAAAATCTCATTATGAAATAAATGTTTTTCTCTAGTTCATGTTGACCACAATTATTGGCACCCAATTATTGCAACGTCCTTTATTCAAGATAACATCTCTGAGTTCTCTCCGCTAATGCCTGAAGAGTTTGGAGAACACCTGACAAGAGATCAGAGACCATTCCTTCATATAGAAACTCTTCAAATCCTTCAGTTTCCCAGCTCCACGCTAGTGCTTTTTCTCTGTAGTTCACCTCACGCATTTTCTATGGGGTTCAGGTCAGGCAACTGGGACGGCCATGGCAGAAGCTTCATTTTATGCTCGGTGACACATTTTTGTGTTGATTTTGATGTTTGATTTGGATTATTGTCCTGATGGAAGATCCAACCACAGCTCATTATAGAACTTCTAACAGATGCAGTCAGATTTAGATTTTTTAACTGTTGGTATATGCTAGAATCCATGATGCCATGTATCTGAACAAGATCTCCAGGACCTCTGGCAGGAAAATAAGCCCACAACATTAAAGATCCAGCAGTATATTTAACCGTGGGCATGAGGTTCTTTTTGTACCAAACCCGTCTGGTGGGTTTGCTGCCAAAAAGCCCTTTTTTTTAGTTTCATCTGACCACAGAAGCCAGTCCCGTTTGAAATTCAAGTCGTGTCTGACAACTGAATATGCTGGAGTTTTTTTTGGATGAGCAAGGAACAGGAAGTCATGGCTGCACAATATCATACTCCTAGTCATTCTAGTGTGCTAAATAAATGCAAATATGAATGGGAATATACTTCAGAGATATTTTACTCATTATAATTTCTAAGGGTCCCAATAATTGTGCCCACCATGCATTGGAAAAAAAAAAAAAAAACATTTATTTCATAACGCAAGTTTCCCCTACTTTTAATTGTTTTACTTCAATGAAAGGTTAGCATTTTGTGAATTTTTTTGATGTAAGATCAAAAAGATAAACAAAGCAGATTTATTTTCATAGCCGTCTTTGCTCATATTTACCAAGGGTGCCAATATTAGTGGAGGGCACCGTACATGCAAAAGTATGTATTTTTTTGGATCATTATGGATCATTTTTTGTCCAATTTCAACAAGTCATATATCATTTTGAAGGCATTTTTAAAAAAAAAAACTAAAAAAGTTTGCTCATTCCGACTCATTTTGCCAGCACGGGTCACATTTAAATGAAAATTGCCTAAAGTTACCGAGTGAAACGTCGACCCAGGAAGTGGTAAAGGACTGTGAAGCTTTGAGAGTGTTGATGGAAGCAATCTACTGCATCTAAGCTTTGAATATCATATTAAATATGATCCAGATGTAGTTTTTGATAAAAACATAATTTTTTCAGCTTTTTGCTCAAAATGTTGCCTTTTTTATGAAACTTACCTACATTCAAGTTTTGATAAAAAATGCTGGTAAGTAAAATAAAACTTAAAAAGTAGAGGCTCTGTTCTTTATTTTAATGTATTGCATGTTTAGATTTTCTGGGGGCTATGAAATTTTTGTAAAAATAATTGAAAACGATCAAAACTGCTGGCGGGGAAAGAGTTAAAAATTTACTCAAAAATGAAATTTTGCTGACAATTTACTCACCCTCAGGCCATCCAAGATGTAAATGAGTTTGTTTCTCTACTTAAATATATTTGGAGAAATTTCGCATTAAATCAATTTCTCACCAATGGATCATGTGCAGTGAATGGGTGCCGTCAGAATGAGAGTCTGAAGAACTGGTGAAAAAATAATAATCCACAAATAATCTACATGACTCCAGTTCATCAATTAAAATATTGTAAAGTGAAATGTTTGTAAGAAACTGCGAGTTCGTAATAAACAAATCCATCATTAAAACCATCCATCATTTGGTTGCTTCTGGGTAAAGTCCTTTATTTATAATATTGCTTTCTCTAGTGAAAAAAGTGAAAAATTGATCTAGTCTGAAACAGGAGAGAAATATGCACAGCTCAAGCTAAAACAGCCCAAAACCATTCTAAACATGTATGTCGTCTCATTCTGACGGCACCCATTCACTGCAGAGGGTCCACCAACATCTTAGACAGCCAGTTTGGTTGGACTTTAGTATAGAGACCAATTCACAATGTTAACTAGTTGCTCATTACCATGTATATTACTAGCATATTGGCTGTTTATTAGTACTTATAAAGCACATATGACCATATTCTACATCGCTAATCCTACCCAATACCTACATTTAACAACGACTTTACTAACTTTTAACAAGCAGCAAATTAGGTGTTTATTGAGGCAAAAGTTGTAGTTAATGGTTTGTTACTAGCAAGAATTGGACCTTAAAATAAAGTGTGACTACAAATTTTCTAGCAAATTTTCATTTTTGGGTGAACAATTCCTCTATATTTTGTTCTCGGCCAGTCAGTGCAGTCAAATTGATAATATTTAGTATCTGTTAAACCCCAATGTAAGCAAGCCCAAGGCAACAAGAACCCAAACTTTTAATTTCTGAGTGAAATCTCTTTGAAAGAGATTTCAAATATGCATTGTCACTCCAATTTAATTTCAGCTGGCACTTGGCAGTATACTATAAATGCGATGCTTTCTCAAGACTTGATCAAATTACACTGAGAATGAGAGTGATTTCAATCCAGCCAATTAATGAATATGGGAGAGGTTGGGGGATGTAGAGGAGCCCAGGCAACAGCTAAAACTAGGCCAGGCTGGCAGAAGAGTGATTTGGCGCATTAGACTCCTGGTGGGATGTCTTCTCTGAAATATGCAGCCACACACCCTACCTTTTTGTGGATCAGGCGTACATTAGCAGGTACAGTAATCAAAGGCAGTTTAGCCTGAGACCATCCCCCAACTCACGTATTTTACCCCACCCGATACATGCCTATAACCCGATGACGATAAATTTATTGGACACCCGTGTTGTGAAACAAGGGGAGTAATTAACAGCACAGACGGGAAACGTGCAATCACCTTGCAGGGCTTGGGCATCTGAGTATGTGGTCTCTTTCATTTTAATTAAAAGAACACCATGAGTACGCTACTGAAAAAGGTACAAAGAAAGGTCAGTGTCTTAGCAAAGTATACGGTTTACACAGGTCGTCCCACTGAGTTCTGAGCTCACTGATTCATTGTGCCCCTCCCACATCTTAATGAGTCAACACAGTAATGAAGAAAGTCTTCGCAATCTTGTCAAATGCCATTCAGGACAAATTAATAAAGTAAAGGTGTTATGGTGCAATGGGTAAACCAATGGTGACAAAATATTGTGCAGCCCTGAAAACAATCTACATTTTTTTGGGATCAATTTTTTATTGGTTTTGCATAGAAAGGGTCATATACAATTGTATACAATTGCTTCTTTACAAAAAAAACCAAAAAAACAAAAAAAAAAAACTGACCCTCTAAACCCCTCCAAACACCCAACCACCCTCACCCACCCCACAGCGGTCCCCCAAGTCCAGGACAAAACAATCTACATTTTGATGTACAGTACATTACATTATATCCCACACAATAACTTTATTATTAAGTGTGCTGTGGTTTTGTGTGTGTTGCCTCCTCAAGCTTAAATGATTTTTGTAGTCTCTTGTAATAGTTGTGTATGAGTCAATTGTTCTGAGCATTAAAGCTGTATCTCAACACTGAGTCACTGTACAAACAACTCAAACATGGGAAACCAAAAAACTTGGACCTGAAGGCTTTTTTCCTAGGAACAGTGGGCAGCTTAACTGCTCAGTACAAACCACATGCATTGACGCTTGAAGAGGCAACACATAATATTAAGAATCAAGCTATTTAACAGGATAATGTGTGTAAAATCAGTGATTATCTTGTGAAATAAATAAACATAGATAGATAGATGACACAGACGTAACACATAGATAAATAAACATAGATAGAAGTTGTTATTATTATTATTAAATAATTATCCTATGTTCACCAAGGCTGCATTTATTTGATTAAAAATATAGTAAAAACAGTATTACTGTGAAATATTACTAAAATAAGATATATAACTAAATACTGTGATGTCAAAGCAGTATATATATATATATATATATATATACATACATATTTTAGATATCTCAATTTATTACACAACAGGTCACAAGTTTGAAATAATTAACATCATTTCAAATTATTATTTTTATTATTATTATTTTATATTTTTAAATAATTCTCCTATGTTCACCAAGGCTGCATTTATTTGATTTAAAATATAGTTTAAACAGTAATACTGTGAAATATTACTATAATAACAATATTATTACATAACTATTTAAAGTTTATTTTAGATTAAATAAATGCAGCCTTGGTCAACATAGGAAGAATATATATATATATATATATATATATATATATATTCTTCCTATGTTGACCAAGGCTGCATTTATATTTAGTTTAAAATATAGTAAAAACTGTAATACTGTGGAATATTACTACAATTTAAAATAATTGTTTACTATTTTAATATATTTCAAAGTTTACTTAATTTTAGAATTGAACTGTTTTCTATTTTAATATATTTTAATTGGTACGTAATTGTTACTTACTAACATTATTATACTGTATTGTATTATTATATTATATTATATTATATTAATCATACTATTATTACACAACAGGTAAAAAGTTTGAAATAATTAGGATTATTTCAAATTATTATTATTATTTTAGTTTTTTATATAATAATTGTGTTTATACTTTAAAATGTAATTTATTCCTGTGATGACAAAGCTGAATTTTCAGCAATAATATTATTACATAACTAATCAGCAATAATTATTAACAATAATAATAATATTATATAATAATTATATAATGATAATTAGCAATAATATTATTACATAACTAATAACTAATCACTTACATAAGTAATCACTGAAGACTGATTACTCCAGTCTTCAGTGTCACACGATCCTTCAGAAATCATTCTAATATGCTGATTCAGCAAAAAAAATAAAAAAAAAACACCTTACTGACCCAAAGCTAAAAATTGTAGTGCACACTACCGGTATATATAATACACCTAATAATACAGTCATTTAGATAATTAATTTTTTTTTTCATTATTTACAGATATACAGCATGCACATCATCCACTAAGATCACACTGCAAACAGATGTTAAAAGGGGTTTTCTCAGTTCAGCAGTGTTTATAGCATCTCACCCTCATATTCTCTCACCTTCTCTGCGCACAAGGTCATTACAATCCCAATATAATGGCACGAGGTAATCAGAGGCCGTTGATGAAGAAAGCAACGGTAATGATATTTTATGTTTCTCTTTGCTTGCGTGTTGGAGTCATTAGCTTCATGTTGACATCATTCCATCAGGACCTATTGAAAGCTGGTTGGAAAATCAATAGGAATAAGATTAGCTGGTCGGGGTGGGGTTATGAGGTTAGTGGGCAATATGCAAGGTTCACAGAGCAACACCTGGGCTTTTTTTGAACTTCAAAACACAAAGACAGAGATGGTGTGGTGTAAACACAGTTGAGGGCTGGTAGGACATGCTGGATTACAACAGTGAGGCTGACAGGCCTTAACCATGACCAATAACTATTAGGATTTAGGCCGTGATGTACTGGTACACAGTGACCCTTAAAGCCCCATTACAGACACACAAGAAATTTTTATATCATAGGCTAGGTTTTAAAATCACTCCATTAATTTGATCTTTTATCTACAGGAAGTGACAGAAATATAATTTGTTGTTTAAACAGAGGCTTGTTTAAAGGATAATATACTGTAAATCAATCAATAATAGGTTTATAAAAATGTATGCCAGTCCTATTCAATAACAAACTCTTCAAACATGAATAAAATTCACATAAACGCATGCACAAAGAAAGACCCTGATTTCTTAAGCCTTTCTTCCAGACACGCACGCACGCACACACACATACAGGATAAAGTAATTGATTTTGAGGAAGGTCTGCTTATTTCCCATCTCCTGAAGTGCCACTTGAATTTTCTGTTGGGCATAACTACATTAGGGGTCAGAGGAGGGATGGGTAATGGTGATCTCCTCATCACTTCATTCTGTAGCCAAGAGTCTTTTCATTAAGTGTTTCTGGTAGTTAGCAGTGACTTTAAAGCTGCAAAATGGAATTACTTTGTCCCTCGTTCTTTTAAGCAGAGCAAATGGATAATTTTAATGTGATGAAATAAAAAGAAAAGATCCTAATGGTAATAAGAAATGCTGGGATACGGAGATTTGATCAATTTAACCGCCAATTTAGATGGACATTAACAAAGCAAGCACGGGTGACCCATGCTGACCTTTGAAATGTGTCTATCTCTATCAATGACGACAAAGAATAGCACTGAATTTAGTGCTGCTTTGCGTTTTCAAGTACCAACCAAGGGATTTTAAAGAATACAGAGTGACTTAGAGTGTGCCCTGCCTAAGACTTTTTTCTTCAGCATAATGCAGCAAGTTTTGTCTTGTTTATACATTCAAGCTCTCTTTTTAATTAACTCATTATTGATTTTTTTGTTTGTTTGTTTTTCATCAGTGAGAGTGTTTCATGCATATTTGTGACTAAAAATAGACGTGAGCAAATGTGTATTTAAAAATGTCCTTGCGGTTCCATAAAATGTAAAAAAAAAAACAAAAGAAAAAAAAAAGGTAAAAAAGTTCAGTCAGTTCAATAAAATTTAAAGGAGAAGTCCACTTCTAAAACAAAGATTCACATATAATGTACTCACCCCCTTGTCATCCAAGATGTTTATCTTTCTGTCTTCAGTTGTAAAGAAATTATGTTTTTGGAGGAAAACATTTCTGCATTTTTCTCCAAATAATGGACTGATATGGTGGCTCGATTTTGAACTTCCAAAATGCAGTTTAAATGCGGCTTCAAACGATCCCAAATGTGATTGTAAATGATCCCCGCCAAGCAAGAAGGGTCTTATCTAGCGAAACGATTTGTTATTTTCATTAAAAAAAAATACAATTTAAATACTTTTTAATCTCAAACGCTCGTCTTGCCTTTCTCTCCCTGAACTCTGTGTATTCTGGTTCGACAGTTAGGTTATGTCGAAAAACTCCAATCGTATTTTCTCCCTCAACTTTAAAAATCATTTCAAAATCAACCTACATTGCTGCTGAAAGTTCCCAACCGAGTCTTTGCAAAGTGAACATGAAAAGAAGATCAAACACCCTTAACAAAAAAGGTAAAACAGCGATATGGGACGATTTCGAAGTTGAAGGAGAACATGAGATGGGAGTTTTTCAACATACCCTAACATGTCTTAATTATAATTATAATAATATAAATTAGAGAATGGAACCCTGGAATTGCAAAACTTCAAAGGGCTATAATTTCATAAAATAAATACGAGTGCTGTACATTTCAATGTAGTGACTTGGAGCAATCAAGGAATAATATCAATAAAGCAATTAATGAATAACACACAATTATGCTAATAGATTGATTTATAATCTACTGTTGATGGATAACGGCAATGTTAACTTTGTTATATGTTGTTGGTTGGTGTAGGAGTGCGAATTTTAAATATTTTTATTACTTATCTTTTTGAATGAGCATTGAGCAGCTGGCAATAGTGAAGCACAGAAATTTAAAAATAAGAGTCCCATATTTTATGCTTGTTTATAATTGAAAATCTGACATTATGCATAAAGTTTGTTTGTTTGTTTCTTTCTTTCTTTCCTTCCCTGCTTATTATTGGCATTTTAATTTACACAATGACCTGTATCCCGCATTTAACTCAAAGTAAACCCATTTAACTTCTGTTTGGTGGCCCAATCACAGGAAAGAATAGTAATAATAGTATAGGCGCAATAATATATTACATGAGCAATATCACACGACTAGCAGTGCGATATGGCTAATCACAGTGTGCCGATATACAGCCATATAGCATGGCTACAAGTGTGATATTGTGTTTATACAACATTTCAATAGATCAAGCGTGTTAACACGTAAGAAATAACAATGGAATGTCTTTAAAAACCCTCTTTTGTGCAGAACTACTTCCTTCTGCCACAGATTGAAATCTTAAGTTGACAGTTTAACAGCTGAGCCCAAGCCTCCGTTGTTAATTCAAAAATGTCAATTTATAACTAATAACAAAGGAACATTTAGTGGCTTCATTAAAAAACGTATTGTATTTCTGTATTAAAAGCTCACTGTATTATATAGAGCATTATGAGAGAGAGATGGACTGAGTGAGTGTGATTACCTGTATCCGATACAGAATTCATTCTTCAGCTTAATTTAATATTCACAATAAACATTCAAACTGAGGCGATATCTTTGTCATACTATCCTTTCATCTGACGAGAGTGATTTCCGATGACAGCGCTACTCAGTGCATTCGTTGGCTGTGTCTTACAAAGTGTTGTTGAAATGAAAAATAACTTCCTTGTTTACCTATATCAGTCTCTTTCAATATAAAAGTCTGTACCGCTAACTTACTCATAACAACAGTCTCTTGTCGCCATAAATATTATATATTATATATTTATTGAAAAAAAATTATTAATAAACAACCATCATAAAAGTTGCAAGACAATTCAGTTAAAAGTACAAAGGGAGTGTGCTGATACACAGCATTAAATTTTCATTAAAGACTGCTCGTTTGATTAACCCAAAATGAGTGCTGAATGGCCGCTGACGTTCTGGAGCTCACATCCCCGAAAACACTAAAGCAAATTTTCAAATACACGTTATCTTTATTAACAAACCGTATATTTTAAAGTCTAAACAAGTGCATTCTCACTTAAAAAAAACTCTTTAAAACAGAAAACAGTATTTATAAAATTATAGTGGGCATCCCCCATGACACTCGCTGCGAGAAATACCACAAGCGGAGTGATACAAACGGTTGGAGTCCTGATATCACTACAATATCGCACTCCTCTCAGCCAATCAGATTCAAGGACTGCCAAGAACTGTTGTATTATATTTTAAATAAAGCAGAAATATTTAAAAACCTAGTGTACTTATTATAGGAAAACTTTTTCAAAGAAAACTTTATTTGATACATTTTCATTGCATTACTAAAGATGTTTCATGCACTTACATTTTTCAACTTTGAAGCACATGTGCTTCTTGGAAAAAACGTAAGCGGGCTGTTTTGCTATTCAAAGTAACCGGATGAATCGCCAGACAGGAAGCAGTACTGGACCTACCTATTTTTGTGTGTAATTGGCCATATTGTCTCCGGAGTTAATTGGTTTCTCAGAGTCCAGGTAGTTACTAAATGTTTTGGCAGCATTAGAACCTCAGCACTTTTCCATTAATGGCGCGTGAAATGAAATGTTTGATACTGCAAATAAAATCAGTGATATTCAAGGATGTTATGGTAGGTAATGCGTTGAAACAGCCATTTAATGGGTCCTGGAAGATTGGGGTAGTGTCAGCTGGAACCGCCAGGCCCTCTCCTGACATTGCTAGTTGCCTCTTCATTCTCTTAACGACTGTCTGCTCTGATTACACAGCCATCCGCAAGCTTAAAAACTACAGAGACATGCTCTATTAGTAGTCCAATTAGAGTCATTAGCATATTCAGCCTTCATTCTGCCCCGGTGATTGTGTGACACTACGCAAGGAGCTGTGAGAAATCCAAGCCGTTGTAATGACCAGCTTAAAAGATTGATCCCTTCAGCTCCCGTGGCCGCGTTTATCAGCTTCAGCAAAACATTTATTCTCAGCAAATCCGCTGTTAATATATTTAAAAGCATCTCTGATATTCCTCCAAGTGACCTTGTGGTTAAAATTAGGATCTTTTCGGTGCTGGTTCACGCATTCTGAACAACAGCTGCCTCCCGATTGGCCTCTACCTGTGAATCATACGTGCAATATCACATTTTCTCGATATGCGCGTGCGCGCGCGTATATATAGCGATGTTCAATTGTCTCTCGTACAATGACGCCCACAACTGTTACATAACCCGTAACACATCAGCCAACTCTCCTGTTATTTTGCATCCAAAGTGTGCATCTAGTAATTGTCCATTTTCCTCATGTGTGAAACTTTATTTCACATTAGCCGGTGACAGTTTTGACATTGATAAATTACATTGGTGGTGCCAGGCTGTGTGTGGGGGGGATGACTGACAGGTTTTAATGAGAGCAGCAGTGTGACAGTGTCAGGTGCTGATGGAAATGAGGCCTAGTTTTACCTTTGCAAAGGTTATGTCCTTTTTTCTTAACAACGCAGTTAACTGTTGATGATAAGAGCTCACCTGACAATCATATCTGCTTAATTGATTTTTTCCTTTTTTTGAACCAGCTTGAATTTACACATCACATATTTCGCTTTCGACAGTCATATCTCCTGAAAAAAAAAAAAGAGGGGCCGCATTGTGCAAATAAAAAGCCTTTTTTTTCTTGGTTTTTATCTTTTCGCATCGTACAATGTGTTAACAAGGAGATTAAGAAATACAGTCAGCTCTAAGTAACACTAAAGTGCCACTGTTGTGACACTAAAAGGCTAAGACAGTAATATATGGCTTCTTTTCCCTCTTTTTACAGTGATTCGGTTGTGACAAGGCATGACAATTACCCCTTTCTCAAGCGATAATCTAATTATATCAAACATAGGCACTCAATCAAATTATTGTGCTCTGTGGCTACATAACGCAGCAACATTAATGCAATTTGTGGGGAGCTGGGATGACTAAAGCAGTATGTATTAACAAAACGTAATGGGACTCCCATAGGTAAATGAATATGCTAACAAGCGATGAGGTTGCTGCTAAATCTAATATCTCGGAGCTATTCAATTCCAAACCATCCCTTGAAAATCAATTGACTATGATAGCTGATGCATCTATCAATTATCGATGGGAAAACAGATAAGGAAATATCAGAAAGGCCCGTATAAACTTCTGAAATTACTGAATTTTCTGAATTTACATGAATTTACATGTAATTACATTTAAATTAACAATTTAAACAATATATATGACCCTGGACCACAAAACCAGTCATAAGGGTCATTTTTTTTAAATTGAGATTTATACATCATCTGACTAAATAAGTTTCCATTGATGTAAGATTTGTTAGACTAGAACTATATTTGGCTATTTGAAAATCTAGAACCTGAGGATGCAAAAAAAAAATCTAAATATTGAGAAAATCGCCTTTAAAAATGTTCAAATGAAGTTCAATTGAACTTCATTTGAACAAGTGAAGAGCAATGCATATTAATCCAAAATTAAGTTTTGATATATTTACGGTAGGAAATGTACAAAATATCTTAATGGAACATGATGTTTACTTAATATCCTAATGATATAATAATTTTGATCCATACAATATATTGTTGGCTATTGCTACAAATATACCCGTGCTACTTAAAACTAGTTTTTTGGTCTAGGGTCACAGATTTTATTTATATATTATATATTTTATTTATGAACTGCTTTTCAACTGTTCTTTTTTATAATAAACTTACTTTGAGATCATCAGTCATCAGAGTTCAGTAACACGCTGATTATTCAACGTTATATTGTTCATTCTGACTGATTTGCGAATGTGGAACACGCACAAACATGAGAGGCGGGATTTATCGCATGAACCAATCACAGCCGGTCATATCCAATCATATCGCGATGGGCACTGCCTCCTCTCATGTGACTTTCCCCCATTCATTCTCAATCACCCCCCACCAAACCCTTTATGGGGTGATTTATACACTTTTTATGTCATATTTTGTAATGTTTGCGTTGCATTATTTTTGTACTATGAATTTTGTATCATTCAATTTGTTGAGGAGACACTACCTCACTTGCCTCCTCAGAGAAAACACCCCGGATTCATACATAAATATTTTTTAAGAGTAAAGCAGATAAATAAAAGGCAGCAACTATTTATTTAAGTAAAAATATGAATGGATTCTATTTACACTGAGTGCAAATATTGTACATTATTAAAAGAGTATTCAATAATAATGTTTTAAGTGTAAATTATAATTTTAATTCAAGTTAAATGGAGACAATATTGTCTTATTGAGACAACAAAGCCCTCCCTACACCTACGGGATACTTAATTTTCAGCTTTTTGATTGTTTCATTCATTATTATTGAAAATGAATGCCTTTCCGATGTGATATGAGATTTGAAAAGGGAAAAAAAAGTTCGGCAAAAGGCGGATTCGAATTCGGGTCAGTCACGCCACAAAGACTATGGAACACGCTTTACCATCTACTCTACTGGAGCTGATGATTGGCAGTCATCTTTTGTAGTGCTGACTAGCCCAATCACACATTGGTGGGCGGAGTTAATGTAAATAGCCTCTGCCAACAAGGCGGGCTATTTGCACTTAGTGTAAAGAGACACTCCATAAATAAAAATACAATGTATGTCATTATTGAATACAGCACCATTGAATATATAGCATTAGCACAGCTTATCGTCTTAAATATGGCCT
Organism: Labeo catla; assembly: GCA_012976165.1. Classification (NCBI taxonomy): domain Eukaryota; kingdom Metazoa; phylum Chordata; class Actinopteri; order Cypriniformes; family Cyprinidae; genus Labeo; species Labeo catla. The sequence goes on from VONZ01000004.1 coordinate 1,843,229, forward strand.
CAGTCATGGTTTTTATTCCCACAGTCCACTGTAAGGAAGTTTACGCATTCAAGTAATATATGATTTTTCCCATTAGGCCATTTTAGATGATTTAATAGTAAAAATAGTGCTCAATACATGACTTGGTTATTGATACAAATGGGTGTCCCTGAGGATAAATATATCTCCTATAAAATCCGCAGTAATTGTGCGCATATTCTCAGGGTTAAAATATGTTTTTAAGCGAACACATATTTTACCAAATCACACTCTTTTCGGAGAGGTCTGAACTGTTGAACCTGCAACATAAACGCTGGCGCAAATTATTATAAAGTACTAATATCAAAGAATAGCCTGGTGGGCCAAGGTTATCCTTCCATATTGCAACCATGGATCATAGTGAAGATGTCTTCCAGTGTGGCTTGATGGCCTGATGAGGGCTTAGAATAATAGAATATGTCAAGCGGGTTGAAGTATACAATGCTTTGAAATTGAATGTCTGGACATGTCCCGCACACTCACACATGTTTCATCGTCTGATATGCAATATCAAAAGCACTGCATTTGCCTTGACTTGGTTTGAAAAACTGCTGGCTTTGCAGAAACTTTCCTCCTAAATTGGTCATAGATGTCCATTCACAGAAGTCAACCTCATAGAAAACCTCAAGGGCGAGACCTGTAGTTGTGATGTATTTCCATTCTGTCTCTTGTTTATGTGCGAGCTGTATCATCGCAGATACTCCTTCTGTTCTGTACTGTGATTTGTGGAAGCAGAGGGAAAAACCACCATTCGTGGAGGAGAGGTTTTTGGCTCCCTGGTTTTAAAGGGATAGTTCATCCAAAAATAAAAATTCTGTCATCATTTACTGTAGTCATGCCTTTCTGTGTAATAACAATGATTTGGGAATGTAGCACCATTAAAGTGATCCATTCGAGTCATCTGTTACATTCTACATAAGTTTTCTGAATCTGTGCAATAGCTTTGTGTGAAAAGACTGACATGAAGTGATTACTATATTCACAGATCATCTTCCAAACCGAATCTGAATCAGTTCAATTTGTGCACAAGTTACTCACACTGAAGTGATTATCATATTTACCGATTAGCTACCAAACCAAATCTGAAACGGTTCAATTTGTGAACGAATCACTCACACTGAAGTAATCACCATATTCACTGATAATCTTCCAACCCAAATCCGAATCAGTTCACATTGTGAACGAATCACTCACACTGAAGTTAATACCATATTCACTGATAATCTTCTAATCCGAATCCGAATCAGTTCAATCTGTGAACAAATCACTTACACTTAAGTGACTACCATAGTTACTGATTAGCTTCCAAACTAAATCCAAATCAGTTCAATTTGTGAACGAATCACTCACGCTGAAGTGATTACCATATTCGCCGATAATCTTCCGAAACGAATCCGAATCAGTTCACATTGTGAACAAATCACTCACACTGAAGTTAATACCATATTCACTGATAATCTTCTAATCCGAATCCGAATCAGTTCAATCTGTGAACAAATCACTTACACTTAAGTGATTACCATAGTTACTGATTAGCTTCCAAACTAAATCTGAAACAGTTCAATTTGTGAATGAATCACTCACACTAAAGTGATCACCATATTCACTGATAATCTTCCAACCCGAAACTGAATCAGTTCACATTGTGAACAAATCACTCACACTGAAGTTAATACCATATTCACTGATAATCTTCTGAACCAAATCCAGATCAGTTCAATTTGTGAACGAATCACTCACGCTGAGTGATCACCATATTCACTGATATATTCCGAATCGAATCCGAATCAGTTCACACTGTGAACAAATCACTCACACTGAAGTTAATACCATATTCACTGATAATCTTCTAATCCGAATACGAATCAGTTCATTTTGCGAATGAATCACTTACACTGAAGTGATTACTAATTCACTGATAATCTTCTAAACTGTATCTGATTCAGTTTAATTTGTGAATGAATCACTCACATTGAAGTGATTACCATATTCACTGATAATCCTCCAAACCGAATCCGAATCAGTTCAATTTGTGAATGAATCACTCACACTGGTTTGTGAAACAAACTGACAAATTCATTTAGAAGATCCAACTGATTTATTCATGAATGGGACATTCCTACTAATGCAGAAACTTTAATTTTAGTATGTTATTCACACAAAACATTAATTTGACTCTTGCAATATAGCTTTTGAGTCATATGGAGCTTTTACATTCAAATGTTCCCATTCATTGTACATACACTGTAAAAATAACTTTTCAAAGTTGTAAATATAACATTATTGGAGTTTATTTTACTAGAAAAAATATTTCAGTTTTTCTACGTTTAATGTTACGTGTCATTTCTTTATTAGTTGTGACATTTACCAGCTGGAGTAAAAAAGGTATAATGATTATATTCAAATGCAAAATAAATGCTGTTTTTCTATACTTTCTATAAAAATATTAAGCAACACATTGAAAATAATAAATGTTTCTTTATAGCATATTAAAATTATTTCTGAAGGATCATGTGACAGTGAAGTCTGGAGTAATGGCTGCTGAAAATTCAAAACTGCTTATTATATTATAATGAATAAAATTATTTTATTAATTATCATAAATTAAAAAAAAAACGGTTTTAGGTTACCATAATATTTCACAAAAACACTCTTTTTTACTGTATTTTTGATCAAAAAAATGCTGCCTTGGTAATTTATATGAATTAATTATCTATGAATTATCTATGAAATTAATTTCTATTTAATGAAATTAAATGAATTTAAATGAAATTAAAAATAAAATAAAATAAAATAACCAATGGAAATGCAAATTTCATAAGGCTCCTGAACTAAAAAGGTTTTTTTTACTGGTATACTGGTACTACATGCTAGTTTACACTGCTATTCCACTTACAGTATGTCATGTGTTATAGATAGCATGTCAGCAGTGCTTTGAAAAAGCCCTGTCATTTAACCTATGGTAAATCTCTGAGCAATAGCCCTCCATGCTATTTCCCTCCCATCTTATGACTATATAAAGCCCTCATATTAAAGGCACCACAAGGTCTAACATTAATTTGGTTTATGTTTGACAAGAAAAAGCTCTCCTGCCTATGAGGGCACACTCCGAGACCTTTTCACTTCCCTGGATTTGTCAGTCATTTATGATTGAGCTGCTCTATGATTTGACAGAATAAAAGAATGTCTATATTTGATTGTTTACCCCTCTCTATAAAACGGTGCGGGAAACGTTAAATACGGCGCGAACATTATTCGCCATACATCATTCCCGCTTTATGGTAATGATATTTTTAGAATATGTTTTTAGGTATTTCCCAATAGTTTAATAATAGATCACACTTATGTATTATTTATAAGTGACCTTCAGAATAAAAAAAAAGAATTTCTTTCAAAATACCAGTTATAAACAGCCTCTCGAAAAATGCAGACATACACATTATCCGTCCTTTCACCAGCTAGACTGTCTAATGCCCGATGATCTAGCAGGCTTTGCTTTCGCACTACATACTGTGATACTGTATTCATACATATTCTGTCATTTACATTGTCACAGTGAAAAGACAATCCACAGAGACAGAGGAATATAGTGTATTATCATTTGGGGCATTTGTGGATTCTTGTTTTTGTGTATTGTGCTTACATGTATTTGCCCCCTGAATTTCTGTAAGATTGAAGCAGGAATTGTTCTATCCTGAAAAGATTACATGTCTCCCGCTTGTATTAGCTAGTAAACATGCAGGCGGTGATGCCGCAATGAGTCTGTTCTTTGTGATAAATATTCACTTGCTGATGACTGGCTCCGATAACCGATGTGTCTCCTGAGGTTATCTGCAGGGCTGTCACATTAGGATATTTTTATCACTATTTATCTTTTATCAGTTTGGCTAGTGGCTACCTATAGAAATCACAGAAAGAACAGGATTTTTCCCCCCCCCGGAGTTAAGCTGTAGCGGAGGGAATCCATGCGACTTGACATAACCTTTGAGTATCTCGGTGAAATGATTACGCATTGCATTTTCCCAAGCCTTGCATTGGATAAATGTTAATAGTGAATTTTGAGAGCAGAGTAAATATAGTAATGAAAGCTCTCCATCAAAGCATGTCCGCTATTGTTTTGTTGTATTAAGGAAATGTCAATGGCACCAACGTAAAACCCCTTAATAATGTCAATATTCATCTACACATAGTCCTGTAAACCACAAACAGGTCAGCGCTTTTTCATTTTGCGGGAGGTTAAATGAATATTACCCGTAACCCATCTAAGAAGCGGTCTTGAATGGCAAAACCAGTCTCTGTGGATTATCGGTAAAATAAGTGGATGAAGAACACATTCAGATATCAAAAAAAGTCTTTGTCATCACCCACATGTGGGTTATACAATAAAGCCCTAATTAATGAAACACTCTAGTTGAATTTAAAGCGTCTCATCCGGCGGGTTTGTGGGCAACATTGCAGATTTATTCTCTCCTCCATCCCTCTTTGGCAATTAGGCCTGTGAAGGTGGGACCCCCTTTGAAAGAGGCTTTTAGATTAATCATATTATCTGTTGCTTCTGAAACACGAAGCCTTCTTGACCTCGCCTTCCATAAGAATCCATTATCTTAAACTATCACCGTAATCCTGGCTTTAGGAGGGGGAGCGAGGGAAGGTAGAATCAAGCCTAATAGATAGCAAATAAGATTAATCTATGATCTAAGTGCCGATTACACTTGGACCTGCCCTTGAACACTCAGGTGTAACCTTGAGATCTGCATCCATTGCGGGCCAGCAATTGGATTGAAAGTCCCCGAAGGGCTGCACAAAGAGGGAGAGGGCCTTTGGCAGGACCTTACCCCAGAGAGATCAAAGGCCAAGCAGCTTAACCCCCACAAAACCTAAAGGTGTTAAACATCTTCAACTAATGGCAAAACACAGTTTCGTCCGAGATAAGTTCACCTCCCCCCTAATGTTTCTTCTCTCTATATTATCATTTTAGAAATAAGCATAATCACAAATATGATCGCATATAACTGAGTATTTTGACAGCTAATAATTGTAGGTACAAAAGGGGATTGACCAAACTGATCCGCTCACACAGGAAAGCTGTCAATCCATATATATTTTTTTACACACACACACACACACACACACACACATATTAAACAGACCATTAAACAGAACGAATTCACATTATTTGTATGGTAAAATTGTCATTAAATATCAGCAAGTAAAATATCACTCACTTTTAGAATGATTATTGTGAACACTAGTGCACAAAAATATAATAAATATAATATAATATAATATAATACTAGAGCAGGGCTGTAGGTCAATGGTTAAAATAAATAAAAATTAACTACTAAAACAGAATAGAATAGAATAGAACAGAATAGAATAAAATAGAATAATACCAGTGCAGGACTGCAGGTCAACTGTTACAACAAACAAAAAATGGTACTAAAAATATGAATAGAATAGAATAGAATACAATAAAATAGAACAGAATAGAACAATACCAGCGCAGGACTGCAAGTCAACTGTTACAACAAACAAACAATTTGTGCTAAAATATTAATAGAATAGAATAGAATAGAATAGAACAGAACAGAATAGAATAGAACAATACCAGCGCAGGACTGCAAGTCAACTGTTACAACAAACAAAAAAAATAGTGCTAAAAATATTAGTAGAATAGAATAGAATAGAATAGAATAGAATAGAATAGAATAGAATAATACCAGCTGGGACTGCAAGTCAACTGTTACAACAAACAAACAATTTGTGCTAAAATATTAATAGAATAGAACAGAATAGAATAGAATAGAATAGAATAGAACAGAATGAATAGAATAGAACAATACCAGCTTGGGACTGCAAGTCAATTGTTACAACAAACAAAAAAAATAGTGCTAAAAATATTAATAGAATAGAATAGAATAGAATAGAATAGAATAGAATAATACCAGCACAGGACTGCAGGTCAGCTGTTACAACAAACAAACAAACAATTTGTGCTAAAATATTAATAGAATAGAATAGAATAGAATAGAATAGAATAGAATAGAATAGAATAGAACAATAGCAGCACAGGACTGCAAGTCAACTGTTACAACAAACAAAAAAATAGTGCTAAAACATTAATAGAATAGAATAGAATAGAATAGAATAGAATAGAATAGAATAGAATAGAATAATATCAGCACAGGACTGCAGGTCAACTGTTACAACAAACAAACAATTTGCTAAAATAATAGAATAGAATAGAATAGAATAGAATAGAACAATACTAGCGCAGGACTGCAAGTCAACTGTTACAACAAACAAAAAAATAGTGCTAAAAATATTAATAGAATAGAATAGAATAGAACAGAATAGAACAGAATACTAAAGCAGGACTAGGTCAACGGTTAAAACAAATAAAGTAACTACTAAAAAATAGAATAGTCTAGAATAGAATAGAATAGAATAGAATAGAATAGAATAGGATAATACCAGCACAGGACTGCAGGTCAACTGTTACAACAAACAAAAAATACTACTAAAAATATTAATAGAATAGAATAGAATCCTAAAGCAGGACTATAGGTCAATGGTTAAAACAAATACAAAGTAACTACTAAAAATAGAATAGAACAGAACAGAACAGAATAGAATAGAAAACTAGAGCAGGTCTCTAGGTCAATAGTTAAAAAAAATTAATACAAAAAAAAAACTACTAAAAATATAATATAATATAATAAAATAAAATATAATATACAGTACTGTGCAAAAGTCTTAGGCCACTAGTATTTTCATCAGCTAAAAAAGGTTTAAAGTCAGTTAAAGTCAGTCTTCTGCTGTAGTGTATCAGTAGGAAATATCAGTTTACATTTCTAAACATTCATTTTGCCATTAATTGTAATAATCCAGTGAGATTTTTGTGTGGAGCACAGGCTGTTGTCAGACTCCTTGTGCAAACAGAGATCTGATCTGTCCATCATTCAATCCAGTCTGTCTTAAGAAACAGAAAAAACGGAGACAGACTAAATCCAGAAGAACTGTGGCAACATCTCCAAGATGCTTTAAGAGACCTATACCTACAAAGCTACAGTACTGTTAACATTTTTAGGCAGTTAGACACATAAAATGAGGATGCTGTCACAAACAATGTCATAATTAGATTTTCTTTATCAATGAACTAAATTTATTAACTAAAATAAATAAGCATTTGATGTGACCATCCTTTTCGTTTAAAGTAGCTTTTGCCCTATGTGCACTTGTCCATAGTTTTTTAGGTAGATTTGCAGGTAGGTTATTTGAAACAAAAATCTCACTAGATTATTACAATTAATGGCAAACAGAATGTTTGGAAATGTAAACCGATATTTTTTACTGACACACTACAGCAAAAGATAGAAATAACTTACTTTAAACCATTTTTTAGCTGGTGAAAATACTAGTGGCCTAAAACTTTTGCATAGTACTGTAATATGATATAATATAACAATATTTTAATAGATGGACAGCCCTAATTTATATTTTGCATAAATTTAAACATATTTTGTATAATTGGCAAAATTACTTTGAATGATAAAGCTCAGCTTCACATTATGGGTTCCTGTCTGCCACTAAATAATTGTCCCGAAATTGTCTCCATGTTTAACATATGGAGATCGATAGTTAGTGGGTGTCTCTCATTCAAAGTTCAAATCTTCCCTTCTCTTGAATCCTTCAATGCACCCAGACCTTCGGATCGATGCTCTCTTCAGTTTGACTCTGAAGCTGACTATTTGATTAATCTGCTCGGGTAGTCGGCAAGGAGGGCCGCCACACCACGGCAGACAGTTTCATGCCATTAGGATGGCTGGAGTAATGAAATTTCATTTAATTTGTCAGGAAGACAGTGCTAATGTTAAAAAGCTTTTGGATAATAAAAAAGTCGGCCGAGATCTGAGGGAAAGCTTTAAGTAATTACTCCAAGTGTCTCGGGTCCAGGCGTTAGAATATTTACATTACTGTCATGGAGGTCTTAAGAGTAATTAAATTAGTGCGGCGCTTAAGTTCTTTATTTCACAGGTTTTCTCCCCTCTCTTGAATGTATATTAACTCTGCTCACTTTGACTAACATACAGAGACAAAGGCTTTGTCTCAATGTGATAAATTTCGTTGGCACAGAGCGCTACTTAAATGGAAGGCCGTTCATCGCGCTTTCCAGCGTGCAAATGACTGACGTAGCGGCTAGCTGTTGAATCATTCATTTTAAGCCATAAAATCCAATTCTAAAATATTAGTTTTTCTTAAATACATAACTTGAAGCTATTTTGCAGTTATTTAGCACACCACGAGTATAAACGTATGGCAAATTATTGCACAGTAACATGTTTATTCAATTTTATTCCATCTTCAAAAAGGATTTAACAGGTAAAGTATCAATTACATTCTACTCGTGATAAATAGAACGACAACATACGGCTCCGCACAGAGTTTACGCCTCATAATAGAAGCTCTCGCTCTGTTAAAGAGGTCTTGGGAACAAAATAACGATAAATCGGAGGATTGGTGCATAAAACCTGACATCTCTATCAGGGTATATCAGCATCCTTCCCCACTCCATACTGGCCTCTCAAAGATAGATGAGTGAAATGGCCTGGAAATGTATCTGACCGCTGGCTTACTCTAATGAATAACCTCCACTTTAGGTCTTGCAATGTAAGCAGAAAGTCCACCTCACAAGCGCTCTGAGGCCCTGTCATGAATCTAACCCGACAGCCGACATAATATCAGGGCGACAACACTTGTATGACTTCCATTTTCTTTGCTTTCTATTGATTTTCACTTAATAACTGGGGGGAAATACTAAACGTCTGTGCTGAGTACCTAATAAATCCTGTCTGAGCTTTTTTATTGAGGAGAATTTAATAAAAGCAGCAGGCAAGGCATGGGGATTTGTCTCTGGCTTGAGAGGACAAAAAAAGAACAGGGAAAGATAGGAGAGGAGAGGAGTGGTTAAAGGAACGAGGTGTAGAAACCGCGAGACCACATCCTCATTAACTCACTTTGTATCACAGAGAGATCTTAAGTGCTGTATAGCACAATTTGCCAAAGGTCAAACGACCTCTCTCTTGGCACGTGTTTGATATTATCTCGGGAAGGTGAACACATGCTGTTCACAACAAACACGGCATATTAAGCTAACATTGTCATTAAACTGCATGATGTTATAATACAGCAGTACACTGTTAAAAAGAAGAAAAAATTGAAATTGGTAACACTTTACAATAAGGTCTCATTTGTTAACTCTAGTTAATGTATTAACAAACATGAACAATGCATTTATTACACTGTTTATTAATGTTAGTTCACAGTGCATTAACTAACGTTAACAAACACAACTTGATTTTAATAAATGCTGAAATTAACATTAACTATGCTTAATAAATGCTGTAGATGTGTTGTTTATTCCTAGTTCATTTTAGCTAATGTACCTTATTGTAAAGTGTTAACTCAAGTTTAAATAAAACAAGAAAATTGTTTCTACATCAAATTATTTTCATTGTAGTCTCTTATACAGTAAAAAGAAGGTCTTTTACATGCTGCTAGATCCATTAGATTGAGGATTCCCTGGTGATGATTCCAAACCACAAATATGCCTTGGAACTACCAATATGTACAAATCAAAACAAATGTGACCATATTTTTTCTTCTGTAATGCCATTACAGTATGTTTTCTGTAGTGCTATTAATGATGAGATTTCAGGTTGTAAAAAGGGGGGAAAGTCAACAATCCCTGAATAAAACATCCTGCCCTTGGGTATTAGGAGTTAACATACTGTATATTCTCTATCTCTCTCTGTCTGATTTGTGAACCATCAAACTTTTCAATTTAATTAATGTAAGGACAGAAACACAATGAGCAATGTCTGCCTTGCCCATATTATTAGAAACCAGTTTAATAGGTCTTCATTATGGGATGCTTCTCCCCCAGGAGAAAATGAATGAATTAATTAATAAAAAAAACCAAAAAAACACTATTTGATGTCTATGGCAAAATGTTAGGTATTTAATTCTCTACAAATGTCCTTTAGGCCAAGGCTCTACAGTGTGACTAAAAACTACCACGTGCGACTATGCATAACTATTTTGGAACACCATGTGCGACTGACCCGATCAGCATATTTGTGTTTGCGCTGAGTGGAGCTTCAAAGGTTTCTACGTGTTTTTGCAACGTTGAGTAATGTATCACAGACATATCTCACGAATCATCTCATAAACAAAGTGTAGAGAGGGTGTGTAGCGTAAAGAGCTTTGTTGATTATAATGGAATTTTGCGAGATTGCGATGAACTAAGATGAGTGACAGATTTGAATGATTTTTAAGAGAGTTTGTAAATGAGATACTGATTTAATACAACAGTTAAATAAAAAAGTTAATATTAAATGACTTACATTGTCTGACTATAACACTATTGCCTGATTTTGCTCTATTTCGTCATCAAAAATAGCTTGAAACAAGTCACAACTGAGCTGCTGCGCATCCATTTAAACACAGCGGTGTTTAGTTTATGAATGAACGTGCGTTTTTTAACTAATCTAGTGAGTCAATGATTTAATTTCCCATTCATAAAGACAGTCACTAGCTTTATTCCTGAATGAATCAGCGGTTTGAACGAATCAAATGAATTAATAATTCAGTAATTGAATCAGTGACTTGCCGCCAGCTACTGGCAGATTTAGTTTCATTTTTAAAGTATATTTTCAGTTATTTAAATCATTTAATATTTCTGTACTCAAAATTTTATATTTAAAACATTACTCTCAACATGAATTTTTGAATTTGATTGCACTCATGCCACCTCTAAGCCTCATTAAACATGAAAATACACCTACGAGCCACTTTTGTGTTCTTCTGTGCCACCTCTGTAGTACAAATTAATTTTGTTAATACTGATTTCATTTGATTGGTCACTTATTCTTATTCTACTTGTTCTTGTTCTGTATGTATATATATATATATATATATATATATATATATATATTTGTAAATTGGTATAAAAGATTACATACTTTTAATAAAGTTAGAAAAATGCCATTACAAAGGGAAAAACAAAATTACAATGTAAATCACTTTAAGGAGTCAAATATCACTTCATAATGGGAAGGCTAATTTTTGATCAGATTTTTTGATTATTGATTAGAAGGTGCTCCTAAAATTTTGACTGTGCTCCTACTCATTTTTTTAAGTTAGGAGAACAAGTGCTCTTAAAAAGAAAAGTAAGTGTAGAGCCCTACTTTAGGCTGTATTTTAAAAAACAAAAAAAACAACAACAACAACAACAAAAAAAGTATATACTGAACACAGCGGAATAACATAAAATAAAATAAAATAAAATAAAATAAAATAAAATAAAATAAAATAAAAAAGTAAAATAAAATAAATGCGCTGATAACATAAATCAGAATATGAAACACATTATGCTATGACACATGGCATCCAAATCATGTTGAATGCATAATTCAGTAAGCAGTGTGTAGTTATTATATTTTCTAAAATAAAAAGATAAAAAGAAAAATGAAATTGAAATGAAAATACTGAAATTGGTTCCAGTTCAACCACTACTATAGAAATGGAAGTTCAAGTCACACATTGCATTGTGGGATTGCATGCACTAAGCTCTGTTGTATTCTAGCAATTTTATCAAAGCTAAAATACATGGTCATGCAGATTATCCAGCTTTGACTCAACCTTTGGGTTAAATGTTTTACCCACTGTTTAAAATGCTTATTAATAAATGTTCACCTTTTGATTATTGCTAATGTCTCTAGTAATTGTGTCTGATTTTTAATTTACAACCTATTTTGAGTTCATTTTAAACAAGCCATATAGTCATTTCTATACAATAAATAGAAAACTACCCTGAAGGTTGGGCCTAAACATTTCACCCAACTGCTGGGTCGAAACAGTCCATATTTGTCCATATTTCACCCAGCACTGGAGTGAAAATATACAATATACTATGGAAATAGTAATAGGTATTAGATCCAGTGCTATCCAGAAGGTAAAATATAAATACATTTGTGACATGCATTACCTTAGGTTATTGTGATGTATATGACTAATTTTAATTAACTCAACATATAGCTGTATATTAAATGTCATTATGTAAGCTAAACTTAAGCAGTTTGAAAGCACTAGCATGTGTTAGCATCATCATTAACAGATCCATTTTTTAGCTGCATGAGGGTGAAATTCTAATCTAATGGTTAGGTGATAATTACAATGAAAATAACTTAAGGTGTTTCTGACTTGACAGTATAAACCAGTGACAACCTACAAAACCGCATGACATAGCTAACACTGGCCTTATGGCCTTATAACGATGCAAATAGCAATAGAAAGTGGTTGTTTCTCCACACGGCTGCCAAATACCGGAGGAAATATGTGTTTGAACAGAAATGTCACCTCTCATATTTCCTAGACTTCCCTCCCCTTTAGCATTTCAGGCCTTTGTTTGTTTGGCTCTGGCTGAGCTGAGATCAATAGCAATAATTCAGCTCGCAATTAGCAGCTCATCCGCTGTAATAGCACATCGCTGGTGCTAAGCACAGAGACCTTTGGAAAAGATTTAAGCTCACTAAATAGAGGTTTCATGTTCTCTTTTTTCATTCACTTCATTCTTTGCCAATAATTTACAAGTGTACCTGTGGGTATGCTGACCAACAGTATTACATTCTTAATGGTGTGAGACCACACTTGGATCAATGTACGTTTAATTTAGCCATAATTTGTTCACGATTTCAGGATATGGTAAAATATTTTTTGGGCTGGTTTGCACCGATAAAAGAGTTCACAGATTTATAGTCTGCAATATGCTTACATTTAAACCATAACATTTTAACAACAAATTCTAACACTGTATATGTGACTCCATTAAACAGTTAGTCATAGTTTCTACTAAAGCAAAAAAAAATGCTCTTTGGATCATTGTCAAATCATGCTGGATCACATGATCTTCTGTTTTCACATAAAGTTCATGCGAATTTAGCGTTTCTGCCATTAAAGCGTGATTTTTATTAAGGATAGCAAACCTGCGGGTGTTTTAGTACCAGAGATCAAGTATCTTTTTGCAACCTTTGGATCTCTTTAACCTTACTAAGCAGGTTTGTAGTTTCAACCACTAGATAAAATCATATTTATCAGCATTTTTGCTGTGCCTAAGTATCACTACGATTTATCTACTGATAAACCTCTACAATATAAAGTGGAGACCACTCATACTTCTATTTTGCATTTTCCTAATTTAACACATTATTTTTAATATTAGTTAACTACATTAGTTAACATGAACTAAGTATGAACAGTTTATTAATCTTAGTTAATATTAATTTCAGCATTTACTAATGCATTATTAAAATCACAACTTGTGTTTGTTAACATCAGTTAATGCACTGTGAACTAACATGAACTATTTAATAATTAACATTAACAAAGCAATAAAAAATGTAATAAATGTATTGTTCTTTGTTCGTTCATGTTAATTAACACATTAACTAACGTTAACAAATGACAAAGTGTTAGCATTATTTTTTTTTTATTACAAATGACAAATGATATCTGAATTAGTATCATTAATATTAAAATTATTTATTTTGATGTTTAATTAAAACAAATCCTAGATTTTCAATGTTTTGAATCCCACTGTATGTAAGACCACGTATATAAATTTATCTGTATTTTATGACACAAGATATTTTGATCTAACATAGCCGTTATGCATCAAAGTTTTGCTGTGAATTACTCTGCACTTCTATGAAATAACCTGGTATTTTAATACACATAGTAACTGAAACACTGCCTTCTAGTACTATAAATGAGCCTAAAGAAGTCTAAAAGTAAAACACTTCCTGTGTTATAAAGCACAGGAGGGTTTCCTTTGTGAAAAACATGCACCGAAAGGTTTCATGAGACATTTTTAGCTGTTTGTTCCTCATTTATTAGATGCTAAATCATTCCTCCTGAAGCCAGTTCAATATAACTGTATTTCACCTTCCTTGGCTTCAAGGAAAACACTGCGTGTCTTATTAAAAGCGTGTTGTCTGATTGGTTTCCAGCGGCACCACTGAATATGCTGAGATCATCAATCTTCAATGCAGGACTGATTTGCATAAAATATACATTTATTCATTAGACAGATCAAGTCTCAGCCATAGAGGATGAACAGTACTTTGCATGTGGCACACTTACGCTGAAATAAAACTAGCTTATAAATATAACATTTTGGGAGGAGAAATTAGAAATAGGCTTTGGAGTAAAAATCCAATACTTGGTTAGATATCTAAATTCAATTTTCCTGCGATAACATATTTTTGAACATCAAAACAAAGGGTGTACATGCACCTCACTGTTATTGTTAAGGTAACTCTAACCTTTAAGAAAGCTTAAAAACCTATTGCTCTTTTGAGAATACAGTAGCAAGTCAGTAGTCTAAAATTAGAAGGTATCCCATATTATGGGAGCGAAACTAGAACACAAATATCAGCAATCAGCTAATCGTGTGAATGTAGGCAGCGTCTTACAGTAAGAACATTGCGTTGCATGTGTGTTACATCATTCTATGGTCTAAATGTGTATGACTTCTATGAAGAGTAAAAATAGTGTGTTTTATATTTAATTTAATACAGGTTGTATGATATTTGTAGAGCTCTAACAATGAATATGACATGATTTATGAGAACTGTGTTGAAATGTTGTGTTACGGCATGATAATAACAATTAAAATGTGTATCTTATACATTTAAACAACTATTTTTAGATTTTTAGATTTCCTAATTATTTTTAATTTCCTAATTATTTTTAGCATAAAAGAAAAATTGATCATTTTAACCCACACAATCTATTTTTTGGCTATTGCTACAAATATACCCATACGACTTATAACCGGTTTTGTGGTCCAAAAAATCTTATATATGGCTAAAATAATTCACATAGCTAAGATGTCTAATAACTAACAGAGTTGCATGTATCATGTAACTATGATTTTCTTAAGTTGTTAAGAATGGCAACAGAATGTATTCACATCCCTTCTTAGAGGGCAAATTAAATATGCAAGGCTTGACCAAAGCCTGAACCTTGGCATCCCTCAGTTTATAGATCACTTTAAGCTTTCAGTGATCCTCTTAACCAAGTTAACAGCTCATCATTCTGCCGCCTACGTGATGCAAACAGACGAAAGGATTGAACGGAAAGGTTGAGAGAAGAAACGCCATATGACGTTGCCATAGACGCTCAGCTTTGAATAAACATCTAATTGGCATCAGCAGTGTTAGAGCTACATATTAAGACGAGTTATCACTTTTATCAAATTGAAAGCAAAGTAACATTTTAGTTGTTAAATTTATACTAACTTTACATTTTTTTAAAGAAATTAATACTTCTACAAGAATGCACTAGCGACAGGAAAGATACATAAAATGCTCATCTTAAGAACCATAATGGTCCATTTTTTTAAAACTGTTTTTGGTCGAGATACAACTATTTGAAAATCTGGAATCTGAGGGTGCAAAAAAATCTAAATATTGAGAAAAATCACCTTTAAAGCTGTCAAATGAAGTTCTTAGCATTACACAAAATGTTCATCTTAAGAACTTTCATCAAATAATTCAGGGAAATCATGTTTTCACAAAAATATTGACCAACACAAGTGTTTTTAAAATGGATAATAATAAAAAAAAGTTTCCAGAGCACCTAATCAGCATATTATTATGATTTCTGAAGGATCATGTGACACTGAATGATGCTGAAAATTCTGCTTTTTCATCTCAGGAATAAATTACATTTAAAAAAAATATAAAATTAGAAAATAGTTATTTTACATTGTACTAATATTGCACAACATGTCTGTTTTTATAGTGAACACAGGTGATTTATTTCATTAACACTTAAAAATCTTCACAACTCCAAAATTATAAACAGTAATATACACCATAGCATCCATGTTACTTTATGTAAAAATATGCAAAATGCATACCTGCATTCATGAGCTAATATTAATAAATGCTGTAGAAATATTGTTTATTCTTAGTTCATGTTACCTAAAGTAGTTAACTAATGAACCTTAATGTAAAGTGTTACCACATTTATTAATCCTAGTTATTGTTAATTTCAACATTTATTAATGCATTATTACAATCAAAAATTGGTTGTTAACATTAGTTAATGCACTGTGAACTAACATGAACAATGAAGAACTGCATTTTTATTAACTAACATTAACAAAGATTAATAAATACTGTAATGAATGTATTGTTCATTGTGTGTTCATATAAAAAGAACAACACCTTATTGTAAAGTGTTACCAAAAATACTACTGATTTATGAAAATACATAATAACAGGAATAACAGGATTTCACTGACACACTTAGATTTAAGGTAGACAAATAAATAAATAAATAAATAAATAAAATAATACACCTAAGAAATAGGTGTTTAATTTGAGGTTGATTTCCTCTACCCTGTAAGTATACTTATATGTGACCATGAACCACAAAACCAGTCATAAGGGTCAATTTTTTTAAATTGTTAAATCTAAATATTGAGAAAATCACCTTTAAAGTTGTCCAAATTAAGTTCTTAGCATACTAACTACTGATTTATGAAAATACATTTCACTGACACACTTAGATTTAAGGTGGACAAAAAAACTAAAATTAAATAATACACCTAATAAATAGGTGTTTAATTTGAGGTTGATTTCCTCTACCCTGTAAGTTTACTTATATGTGACCATGGACCACAAAACCAGTCATAAGGGTCAATTTTTTTAAAATTGCTTTTGGTCAAATTACAACTATTTGAAAAAAATCTGAGGGTGCAAAAAAATCTAAAAATTGAGAAAATCACCTTTAAAGTTGTCCAAATGAAGTTCTTAGCAATGCATATTATTAATCAAAAATTAAGTTTTGATATATTTAGGGTAGGAAATTTACAAAATATCTTCATGGAACATTATGTTGACTTAATATCCTAATTAAAAACATACATAAAAGAAAAACCAATCATTTTAACCCATACAACGTATTGTTGGCTATTGCTACAAATATACCCGTGCTACTTACGACTGGTTTTGTGGTCCAGGGTCACATATTACCTTAAAATATACGCACTCATGCCACATTAAAAAGGGAAACGCACTTCCATTCTGAAAGAGAGAATCTCAGTCGGCTGAAAATTTAACGTTAGCACATTAATTTTCATAATAAGTAGAAGTGTAGTTAAATTAGTTACACATTTCAATAAATCTAAATGAAACCAGCTTAAACTGCTGCTGTAAATAAAGGCAAGAATGCCACTGTTATCTAGACAATTTAAATAACGTAATTATATGTCTTCAGAGTTACATTAATAAGTAGTGTTTATGGATTTGTAATAAAAGCGCTTCTTCTAGACACAAGCAACATTATAAATAAAAAAGCCTAACAATTCATGGAATAATTAAGCTTTCCATTGATGTATGGTTTGTTAGGATATGATAATATTTGGCTGAAATACAACTATTTGAAAATCTGTAATCTGAGGGTGCAAAAATCCAAAAAAAAATTGTCCAAATGAAGTTCTTAGCAATGCATATTACTAATCAAGAATTAAGTTTGGATGTATTTATAGAAGGAAATTTACAAAATATCTTCATGGAACATGATTTTAATTTCCTAATTATTTTTAGCATAAAAGAAAAATTGATCATTTTAACCCACACAATCTATTTTTTGGCTATTGCTACAAATATACCCATACGACTTATAACCGGTTTTGTGGTCCAGGGTCACATACGAACAAACACAAATGTGAATAAATAAAGATCAGCGAATCACAGTAATAGCCTTGCTGCTGAAAGTTAGGATCATTCACACGCACGTCGGATTGGAGCGCAGGGACCGAAACGCCTACAAATGCACAAGTGGATGGAACCACAGCAATTTGTGGGACACAAAAGCGCCGGAGCTGCTCTAGTGCTTCGGTTGCTCCGAAGCACAATGTGTCCACTGTATGAGGCTTACGTTTCACAGGACAGGCCGTGATATCTGATACTGTACTGCAAACCACATTCTGTCGTACAACTGATACAGTGATCTTCAGCGCTCTACAGTACAAGCAACAAATCTTCTTACGATAACAGAGCAGCTGCGTGGAGTCTGCTGAACAAAAAAAAAGTATTTATTTAGTATTATGATCATTAACTTCTAATGCCGTAAAAGCAGTGCAAATACAATAAGGAGGCCAAAAGGTTTCCCATATAGACGCCACACTTTAGTGTTTTCACACATTAAAAAAGCATTCAAGTAATTGCATTTTGTTCTCACAGGCTCTGGAGACAACAATGTACGCCAAGTAGTTTACAGAGAAAAATGTGTCAACCTTCCTTCATATTCGAACGGCCCCTCTGTCTCCTAACCTTTCCTTTCTTCTTATGAGAGAGAGCAGCGTTGGGTCAAGTGATTAAACTGCGTATATCGTAATGGATACGTTTTCTCACAATTGAAGGCTGAGGTGGGAGATTACCACACAATTGATTCGCTGGAACGGGGGGAAACCGGCTATGCGAAGACGATAACCCACACAGGTCAAGAATCAACCTTTGCGTCCATAAACAGAGCAGCAATTAAAACTCCCAGCTAAAACCCACCTAAAAGAACAAACAGGCGTTAGATAGCGAAGCTAAAATTATCCACCAGCGTCCTTCTCACGCCGAAACATTTGAGAAAGATTAAATGTCCAAACGGCTTTTGGCAGCAAACTATTTTCCACATTTCATACAGTCACTATTTCAGCATGCTGAGATTTAACGTTTGTCCAGTTCGCAGCTAAAATATATGATGTGAGGACATAATTAGCTGTAGTCTCAAGAATCGAGTCTCCTGTAATCAGCAGTCGGGACATTTTAATAATCCCACTTATAAACATTAAATACATCATCTTACAGGAGTCACAAACATATGGTAATTAACTTTTACTACGCTGATAAATCAGTCCTGCATTAACATATTGCAAGAGAGGAATCATTTGCTTGATTGAAAACAGCTTTTAAAGACTATGCTGAAAGAAACCGCAGCGCATTCGAACACTTACATGACTCACACTGATGCACACACACAGAAGATGGATACCTTAAACCCATTCACTCATCATTAAAGCTGTATTTCTTCTTAGGGTTTAAAAATCGACCTCTTGATCTTGTAAACTCACATTCATATGCAAATGTCACAAAGCTGGATATCAGTGTTTTAAAGAATTTAGGGAGGAAAAAACATCTCTAAAGGATATAAAAGTCATTTTGTGAAGAAAAATAATTATAAATGTAAAGAAAACATCTTAATGTTGTTGGACAAGAGTCGAATTCTAAAAATATGAGGACTGAAATAACTTTTGCCCTTTTAGACATTTTACGCTGTACCCAAAAGAGGTAAAAGACATTAATCTGTGCGTTTTCTCTCACTGGAGATGAGATGAACAGGGTGTGTTCTTGCCCAGATAAATGCATTACATCACCAAGGCCAGGGCAATGAGGAGAAATTAGCTGGGTGAAATATGAGAGGAGAGAACGACTCACATCTTGGTTAACCTCTCTTAATTAACATCACTCGGCTCAGGAGTCCTCATTAAAGATGTGCCAAAGATTTATCAGACCTTATTTGCCTAATAGGGACCTGACTGAGGAGGTCTAGGCCCCAGTTGAGGTCACAAAGGTTAAAGAAAAAAGGTCCATAACCTGTCTCTGAAAGTGGAGCGTGCACAGAAACAAAAATTATGCATAGGGGTACAAAATCAGTTTTGGGTAATTTCAATGTGATATATATATATGTATATAAACACTTTTCGTCAAGAAATGAACTGCATCAATTGATATATTTATTTCAACCTTAAGCATTAAAGCATATCTTGATGAACTTTTAAAGTATTTGATTTAAATGTCAAATGCCTACAGAATTTATTTTTACTACTGTTTTATAGTAACAAAAACGTAATGAACAAACAATAAAAAAATAAAAGAACAGAAAATAATGAAAAATTTATATATAAACAAATAAATGAATAAATGTCACACTTTATTTTATAGTGTCTTGTTACAAATTACATTTTTCTATAATAATAGTAAATAAATTTCGCCAAATAAATGATGTATAATTACATGCAACTAACCCTTAACTAAACCCTAATCCCAGCAAGTACATGCTGGTAATTAATATTATTCATTTATTTATTATTACTCATTTTATACTATATAAAACATTTGTGTAATATTAAATATATGAGTCATATTTATTAACTTAAATTGATGCTGAAATGATTATTAATTATTACTCAAATATATAACTACACTATAACAAGGACACTTTAAAATAAAGTAGAACTAAATTTAATACTGTATTTATTTATTTATAAATGAATGAAATGCTACACATTAGCTTTTACATTTCATATCACACTGAAAAAAAAATACTGATTTTACCATAATATGTAAATATATTGTTAACATTTTATATGTATACACATATTATATTACAATAAATAAAAAAAATAGAAAATAATGAAAAATCGATTGATCAAATAAATAAATAAATAAAGATCACACTTTATTTTACAGTGTCTTGTTACAAATTACATACATTTTCTATAATAGTAAATTAAATTATGCAAAATAAATGATGTATAATTACATGCAACTAACCCTTAACAAAACCCTAATCTCAACCATAACCCTGTAGTAAGTATGTTGGTAATTAATATTATTCATTTATTTAATATTACTCAAATGTTATACTATATAAAACATTTATACTACACTATAACAAGGACATCTTAAAACAAAGTAGAACTGTATTTAATACTGTATATTTATTTATTTATTTATTTATAAATTAATGAATAAAAAGCTCCAAATGAGCTTATACATTTCATATCAAATAAAAAAAAAAAAAAGGATTTTACTGCTTCTACCAAAATACGTAAATAAATTGTAAATATAAATATATATTATAAATATATTATATTATATTATATTATATTATTACAATAAATAATTCAAAATAATGAAAAATCGATTCATCAAATAAATAAATAAATAAATAAATAAATAGAGGTCACACTTTATTTTACAGTGCCTTGTGACAAATTACACAGATTTTCTATAATAATAGTAAATTAAATTATGCATAATTACATGCAACTAACCCTTAACCAAACCCTAATCTCAACCATAACCCTGTAGTAAGTACGTTAATTCATATTATTCATATTTAATATTACTCAAATATTATACTAGTAATATTAAATATATGAGTAAAATTTATTAACTTAAAATGATGCTCAAATTATTATTAATTATTACTCAAATATATAACTACACTATAACAAGGACAGCTTAAAATAAAGTAGAACCAAATTTAATATTGGCATTTATTTACTTATTATTTATGATTTATTTAGTATTTAGTATGAAGTATTTTTACTTATTTTATTTATAAAGTAATGCTCCAAATGAGCTTTTACATTTCATATCAAATTGAAAAAAAAAAGGATTATGTAAATATACTGTTAACATTTTTTAAACATATACACATATATTTATATTATATTATATATAACTTTGTATTTGATGAAGTGTTTATTCTTCTATCGAGAGTAAAAGCTGTCTCTTGAAAATAAAATTGTACAGTAAAAGAGAGGTTTACATTAGATAGTGGTAAAGGGACAGATTTTTGAGTTGGTCCGGGCAGGGCTGTGAATATTTATGAAGGTCAGAGATGAATTGTTTATCATTGACTCAAAGGTAAATGTCCTGCCATTCCAAGGACTTTCAGCCGGCTCCTCTTACTGTCACTGTGCCATGTGTCGGTGTGTGTGTGCGTTTGTACGTGTGTGTCCGTGCGCTTTTAACAGCTTGAGCAGGCAGCCGGACGGTTTCCTGTGTTTGTGAGCGAGCGTTGTCGGCCCCCTCTCCCTCTCCTGCGATGCTATTATTCTGTCAGGAGCTGCAGTGTTTTCCTGAGGAAAGGAAGTTATTTCATTTCCAGCTTTTGTCTGGGCCTGAATGCGAGCGGCGCTCTTTCAGCAATATTCGCTCGTTTCAACTCCCTTCTCCATCCGAACAAAAATATACACCCCCTGTCTTGGTCCAATAACTCACGTTGGGCCCAGAAAAATAGCCACTTCCTCAATTGGTTTAATTTCCCTCACCAGATTCTGGACGGCCGTTTCTCCTGGCCTCAGCGGATCCTTATCTTGCGTTTTCCATCAGGCCTACAGGACCTTGCCAGTGGAATCACCAGAGAGAGAGAGAGAAAAAGAGAGGCCCGGATGGGAGCGTCCCAGTCTGCTTAGCGCAGGCCAAAAGGAAGCCTGGAACAGCACAATAAACCATGGATTGATATTCGCTTATGTACGAAGAGCGCCTGTTCTTTTCCAACTAACCTTAACAGGCAAGTTTAACATGCTTTGTTTCATATATCACATTTCGGCATGATAAAACATTTTTTTGCATGTTAAGGTGAATGTCATCAACTCATATGCAAGCGATTGAGCATCTGCTGGGCTTACACTGGACTCTTATTTAGCGTGGCTTATTACATAACCAGTACTTGACCCATTTCATGCGGCTCTGCATTTTAAGCCATTTGACCACATGTCCCGAATTCACAAATCATCCCCCGTCCGCCCGCCACTCCGCCAGCTCCTCCTACTGTATACAGCAAATCAAAACAGCGCTCTGTGAAGACAAAAATGTCCCTGAGTCACAGGAAGTTAAATCTAATCTTTTACTACACTGTTTATAGAGAGTTTACACAATATTTATAGAATTTATTACAATGGTAGAATATTTACCTTTTCATATTTATTTATTTTCACAGAACAGCTTCAAAAAGGCATTATTTCCGTTTTAAACAAAGCATAACGGTCTCATTTATGCCAAATGTAAAAAAAAAAAAATTGTGTGTGTTTGTCTATATATACCAAATCAAAACATTAGATTGATTTCTAAAGGATGATGTGACAATGAGGACTTGAGTATTGGCTGCTGAAAAAGTACACTAATAAATTAAATTTTAAAATATATTCAAACAGAAAACAGTTATTTTAAATGGTAATAATATATCATAATATTACATTTTTTGTAATAATAAATACAGGCTTGGTGAGCATAGGAGACCAATAATAAATTCAACTCTTAAGGTGTGGAAGCCCTTTTCTGCCACAGAATAAAAGTACAAAAAAAAAAGGTAATTGCGATTTTTTACAGTATCTCACAATTCTGAGAAAAAAGTCAAAACTGAGATACAAACTCACAATTGCGAGAAAAAAGTCAGAATTGTGATATTTTTTCTCGCAATTGCGAGTTCACATCTCACAGTTCTGACTTTTTTCTCAGAATTGTGAGATATAAAATCATAATTCTGAGAAATAAAGGTGAACTTTGAGAAATAAAGTCAGAATTGCGAGATATAAAGTCCCAATTCTGATTTTTTTTAGAATTGCATGACATAAACTCACAATTGCGAGTAATAAAGTCAGAACTGCGAGATATAATGTCCCAATTCTGACTTTTTTTTAGAATTGTGAAATACTGTATAAACTTGCAATTGCGAGTTATAAAGTACAGTTTGGAGGGGAAAAAACCCTGATATGTTCTCAGAATTGCAAGTTTATATCTCACAATTCTGACTTAATAACTTACAATTGAGTGTTATAAAGTCAGAATTGCGAGAAATAAAGTCTACATTCTGATTTTTTGTTTTAGAATTACATGACATAAACTCATAATTCCAAGAAATGAAGTCAGAATTTTGAGATATAAAGTCACAATTCTGAATTTTTTTTTTTACTGAGAATTGTGAAATACTGTATAAACTCGCAATTGCAAGTTATAAAGTCTAGTTTTGAGGGGAAAAAAGAGTGAAATGTTCTCAGAATTGCGAGCTTCCATCTCACAGTTCTGACTTAATAACTCGCAATTGAGTGTTATAAAGTCAGAATTGTGAGATATAAACTTGCAATTCTGAGAAAACAAGTCTGGTTTGTGAGTTTATATCTCGCAATTCTGACGTTATAACTTTTAATTGCATGTTTATATCAATATCAATATTTATATCAAAATTGTCACAATTCTGAGAAAAAAGATGTAAACTCCCAATTGCAAGGAAAAAAGTCAGAGTTGTGAGATTACAAGCCACAATTACTTTTTCATTTTTTATTCAGTGGCAGAAACAGGCTTCCATAGTGTGCAGACCAAAAGCGAAGAAAATATTCGCATTGCGTTATTGCCCTAGATGACTCACGGAGTGTTTTTTGTGTCACTCGCACAAATAAAAACATTGCGTAATGTTCTCTTCCATTTTAAGATACAACTGGATGTGTCAAACCAGACGTGTAAA
Source organism: Labeo catla (assembly GCA_012976165.1). NCBI lineage: Eukaryota > Metazoa > Chordata > Actinopteri > Cypriniformes > Cyprinidae > Labeo > Labeo catla. Next base: position 1,867,628 of record VONZ01000004.1, read on the forward strand.
TAAGCTCTTCGCTGACTGGCTTGTGCGACAACACGTCTTGTGAATTTTTCGCTCTTCGCAAACAGCTCGATTAACAGGCAATCTGACCAATCATAACGCCACCATTGTGTCCGATAAACAAATAAGACAGGAGAGTACATGAACTTCGGTGGACTTAAACTTAAAAAAGTTGAATGTATTGACGTCTTTCTGTGGTTGAAATAAAATATGATCTGATGTTCATTCATGTTTTTTTTTGTACTTTTAGTAAAGAAGAAACTATTGGTTCACTTGTTGATTGATCTAATAAGGCAATACAGTGATCTGTCACGACACATTAAAAAGCTACAAAATGGTATTTATTGTTTGAATTTCTTTGCAAATTTGCATCTTTGCTTTGACTTTGTATGTAATCTACTTGTGCGAATAATTAAATTTGCTTCTGGGGTGTGCACTATTAAACTGCTTATTAAAGAAGTCCACTTCCAGAACAACAATTTACAAATAATTTACTCGCCCCCTTGTCATCCAAGATGTTGATGTCTTTCTTTCTTCAGTCGTAAAGAAATTATGTTTTTTGAGGAACACATTTCAGCATTTTTCTCCATATAATGGAGTGATATGGTGCCCAGATTTTGAACTTCCAAAATGCAGTTTAAATGCGGCTTCAAAAGATCCCAAATGCGGTTGTAAACGATCCCAGCTGAGAAAGAACGGTGTTATCTAGTGTAACGATCGGCTATTTTAATAAAAGTAATACAATTTATATACTTTTTAATGCCAAATGCTCGTCTTGTCTTACTCTGCCTGAACTGTTTTTGTTCCGGTTCATGACAGGGTGGAAAAACTCCCATCTCATGTTCTCCCTCAACTTCAAAATCGCCCTATATCACTGTTTTACCTTTTTTGTCTTTGCAAAGACTGGGTCGGTACTTCTGCAGCGATGTAGGATGATTTTGAAACGATTTTTGAAGTTGAGAGAGAAAGTACGATTGGAGTTTTTCGACATACCCTAACTGTCTTGAGGCAGAATACATAGAGTTCAAGGCAAGGCGAGTGTTTGAGATTAAAAAGTATTTAAATTGTATTTTTTTAATGAAAATAACCGAGCGTTTCGCTAGATAAGACCCTTCTTCCTTGGCTGAGATCGTTTACAACCGCATTTAGAATCGTTTGAAGCCGCATTTAAACTGCACTTTGGAAGTTCAAAATCGGGGCACCATATCAGTCCATTATATGGAGAAAAATGCTGAAATGTTTTTGTCAAAAAACAATTTCTTTACAACTGACGAAACAAAGACATGAACATCTTAATAATCAGAATCGCATACAAGGAATTTGTTTTGGTGTCACAGGCTTCCAGTGCACAGAGACGACAACAACAACACAGAGAAAATAATATCAGTTGAGAATAAAAAAATACACATATGTAAATATAAATAGACAAAAATTGCAATATAAGATTTAAGAAAATAAATAAATTGTATATAATAATAATAATAATAATATTTAAATCTTTGTTCTGGAAGTGGACTTCTCCTTTAATAAACTCTTTCTTTTTATTAATAGTTATTAAGGCAGTTGTTAAGTTAATGAAAGGAAAAGAAAAGGAAAGGACATGACATATGGCCAAGTATGGTGACCCATACTTGGAATTCGGTTCGGTGTCTTTCTCAAGGGTCTCACCTCAGTTGTGATTAAGGGATCTAAAATATGGTCATGCAGAACAAGGCAATAATGTGTGCTTCATAAGTACTAATAAACAGCCAATACACTAGTAATATGCATGCAAATAAGCAACTAGTTAATACTGAGAATTGGCCCCTAAACTAAAGTGTTACCCTTACTTCTTATACTTTGCCTAACTGTTATTTTTTCCAGTTGCACCCAGCTGTTAAGTGGGCCAATATGTTTTCATATTGGCTCTGTAATAAGCCATTAGCGCTTAGCTCAGTGGCTAGGTCAGTTTTGGAAATACAGCCTGATGTTAATGCGAAAATATAAAATATCTGAAGGTCACAGACAGTTTTGACAAGCGTTTGCTCTGACACCCAATTGTGGCAAAATGTCAAAGCAAGAAAAGATTCAAACCAAAGGAACACTGATATTTTGTGTTCTGCATAATCTGATGCTTAAATATGAAATAAATAAATACCGTTAAACCAACCAACTTATGACACTGTCATAAAGTTTTCTTGTGACCTCAGAATAGTATCTGTAATAATCCTTAACGCCTCACCAAAGTGAGTGAGAATAAACCAGCCGGCAGTTTCTTCCCTTCCGTAATCCGCGGCTCTCAGCTGCTGTCCACCTATTTGCACAATATATGACCTGTCTTGCTATGGAGGGGAGCAGACACATTAAGAGCAATGAAGCTAATGATATCAGAGCACTCTGCAGAGCACATCAGTGCACAGGGATGACAAACCTGTCAAGTGGCATAATCTAAGAGGCAATCGTAACATCCTCAGAAAACCATAGAGCTGCTCCCCCTTCCTTCCTCCCCCTCTACCCACAATCCCCTAATAATGGAGCATCCATAAATTCCAGGTCTACCGCAAGACAGCAGGTTCACACGTAATAGCCAATGGCATGGAGGGATGATAAATACAGGGGAAAATGGTTGTCAGGCTGGGAGCCCGGGACCTTGTTACAGAGTCTTAATTTTCGCCCATGCCCAGGCACCCTTTATCACCAGCTTGTTGCGAGGTGATGTCTTTTTTATTCTCTCTGTGATGGAGTTTGGGTGTCATCTGATGTCCTTTCAGTGGAGCCCAATGTGTTGTTGCTCTCTCAGGGTCCTGAGTCTCAGTAGATTTATGGCTGGGTGTCGGTGGGTTTGCGTGAAAACTGATCTCAAAGCCTGTTTAAGGTATGAGGTGAAGTGAACTTCACCGGTACTTTTTTTAAACTTGAGAAGCATTTTCTCACACAAAGCGATTGGCTCTGGTAAGATTCAAAAAAAGCTGTTGGCCTTGTGTTCTACCAAACCAACCTGAATGAACTACATTTCTGTCCTGTACAATCTTATATTTCATATCATTCTTTATTATAAATCACTATTTTCTACAACGTTAACAACACAGAGCAAAACTGTACCAGTCATGTCTTTCTAGATAGTTAAATTTGCAAATGCTTAAACCTCAAATACAAAAATAAGGGCAAATTAACATTAAATGGCATGTTTTTCTTAAATATGCCTATAAATTTTGTAAACCACAGCAAAGGCCATTTACACTGTTTTGATTGTACTGTACACTTTATTAAAAATAAAGGTTCTTTATTGGCATCAATGGTTCCATTAAGAATCTTGAACATCCATGGAAACTTTCGAATGCAGAAAAGGTTGTTTATAGTGGAAAAAGGTTCTTTAGATTTTTTAAATGTTCTTCAAAATGGTTCTTTTAAGAACTGCTGGAGTTAGAGAACCAAAAATGGTTCTTTTATGGCATCACTGCAAAAACACCCCTTTGGAGCCTTTATTTTTAAGAGTGTAGTTACGGGAGTGGGGCGGGGGGAGAAAATCACTACCCATGTGCATTTTCAATGTAATTTTCTATTTAACTATTTGACGTAATAAAATATAAATAATAACATTTAATTTCTTGACAGTGCATGAATTTGGTTTGTTATCAGCAATTTTACACACACAAAAAAGTATTAATAATAAAATAAATAAATAAAAAATATGATATTTTATGTTATATTTCAGTTACATTAATTCATGATCATTATTTTATCATGCAATACTGTTCAATAAAACATAATAATATAATATAATATAATGTATTTTATATTACATCCTAATATCCTCATATTCTCTATAAAATTGTAAATTAGCTAATTTTGCTGAATGCTGGTTTTTACATTAATTATATATTAAGCAACACTTTATAATAAATAACAGTAAATAAACAAAATATCCTGTAGTACATTCATTAACAAATATTACATAATCCTTAACAGATCATTAATGCACATTTAAATATTGTTACGGAATGAGTGAGACGAGAGGTGAGCGGATCCACTTGCGAGCTTTTATTCATGGGACGAGACAGATACATGGTCGAAAACAGGCAGGGTCAAAACAACAGCAAACAGGTATGTCAGAGGCGAGACGAGAGAATAACCCTTGAAAACGAGCTAGAGCCTAATAGGCAGGCGGCGAACAGTCGAAAACAGGGGAGCCAGGCGAGGGAACTAAGCACAGGGAACTAGGAACTCGGGAACAAGGAAACTAGGGAAGGCTAACAATAGAAACACAACAACAACGCAATACTCTGTGCCTTGCATGGGGAGAGACCGGGACTTTTACAGGGCGCCTGATTGGTCATAGGTGTTGACGCAATCAGCGTGATGGGTGATGGGAATAGTAGTCCGGGGTGTAGTACAACAGTCAATGTGTAATGATAGGGTGAGAGTGACATCTGGTGGTGAGCGGACCGCAGAACACAGACCAGATTCGTGACATAGCCCCCGCCAAAGAGCGGCTTCCAGACGCTCCAACAGAAAAACAGTCCTGGGGAGCAGTGGGAGGGCCAGGAGACTGAGGTAGAACCGGCAAGGCGGAAGCCCTCCAGGGCGGAGCCGGAGGTAGAGCAGGAGGTGCCGGGGCCCTCCAGGGCGGAGCAGGAGGCGCCGGGGCCCTCCAGGGTGGAGCAGGAACCCGCGTCATAGACTGGGACCTGGGGAGAACAGGGACAGAGGAGGCAGACAGAATGAGGGGAGAAGCAGAGAATTTGAGGAAGAATGCCGCCTCCCTAGGAGGATCTACAGCCGAAGCTGACACCTCAGGAGGCATTGGCGCGGCTTCTCCGACCAAAGAGAGCTCTGGAGCAGGCTTGTGATCAGACGTGAGCTCTGGAGCAGGCTTGTGATCAGACGGGAGCTTTGGGGCAGGCTTGCGATCAGATGGGAGCTCTGGAGCTGATTTGTGAACAGACATGACCTCAGGAGCTGACTTGTGAACAGACGTGACCTCAGGGACACAGTGTGCAGCCCACACACACCAAATGGCAACCGCCATTAAAGGAAGAGCAGCAGCAGGAGGTAGGGTCTCCTTACTGGTGGATTCAGAAGGCACTGGGATGTTGGCTGCCCGCACTGACACTAGTGGTGGATCCAGTACGCTGGCCATCATGACTCTGGGCCATCAGGCGGGACGTGTCTTTACTCTGGGCCGTCAGGCGGGACGTGACTTGACTCTGGGCCGTCAGGCGGGACGTGACTTGACTCTGGAACAGCAGCAATAACTTCACTTGGCTCATGAAGATCAGCTGTGGTTTGACTTGGTTCGTGGAGATTAGCTGTGACTTGACCTAGCTTGTGAAGACCAGTAGTGAATTGACTTGACTCTTGGAGATCAGCAGTAACTTGACTTGGCCCGTGAAGATCAGCAGTGACTTGACTTGGCTTGTGAAGATCAATGACTTCACTTGACTCAGGAACAACAGCTCTGACTCGGCTTAACTCAGGAACCACGGCTGTGACCTTGCTTAACTTAGGAGGAGCGGCCCTGACTTCACTTGGCTTGTGAAGATCAACAATGACTTTACTTGACTCAGGAACGACGGCCTTGACGTTGCTTGACGCAGGAACGACCGCCTTGACGTTGCTGGACTTGGAAGTTTGACTGGACTTGGAAGCTTGACCGGACTTGGAAGCTTGACTGGACTTGGTAGCTTCAGCTGTAGCTTGACTCGACTCTGGAACAACAGTCGTAGCTTGACTTGGCTCAGGAGACATGGCTGTAACCTGACTTGACCTTGGAGGAGCGGCTTTAGCTTGACTTGGCCTGGGAGACACAGCTGTAACTTGACTTGACACTGGAACAACAGCTGTATACTTGCTTGACTCAGGAACTACAGCTTTGGCTTGACTGAACGTAGAGGCTTGACTTGACACTGGAACAGCAGCCGTAGTTTGACTCGACTCAGGGGTAGCAGCCGTGACGTGATGAAGCGCCATTTTAGCTGCCCATACCGCCATTAGGGGTGAGTCCAGCACGTGGGCCATCATGACCACAGGTGGCATCCGAGTGCTGACCACGGATTCTGGAATGGCGGCCATCTTGTGGAGTGGCTTGGAGACAGCGGCCATCTTGGCGACAGGCTCTGGTGTGGCGGCCATCTTGGCGACAGGCTCTGGCATGGCGGCCATCTGGTGCAGTGGCTCAGGGCGCTCGGGTGAGACTTTGCTTGGCTCCGGAACCATGGCTGTGACTTTGCTTGACCTGAGAGATGCAGCTGTAGCTTTACGTGACACAGGAAACACAGCTGCAACTTGGTTGGACTCAGAAACTAGACTTAACTCAGGAAACACAGCTGCAACTTGACTTAACTTGGAAACTTGACTTGACTCAGGAAACGCAGCTGCAACTTGACTTGACTTGGAAATTTGACTCAGGAAACGCAGCTGCAGCTTGGCTTGACTTGGAAACTTGACTTGACTCAGGAAACGCAGCTGCAACTCTACATGGCTCGGGTATGTCAGCTGTGACGTGACGAAGCTCCGTTTTCGCCGCCATCTTGTGAACGGGCTCCTCCGTCGCCGCCATCTTGTGAGTGCACACCGGCGCAGCCGCCATCTTGCGCACGGGCTCTGCTATCGGCGTCATAGCATAGACGCGCTCCGGCGTGGCCGCCATCTTGCGCCATCTTGAAAACGAGCTAGAGTCCAATAGGCAGGCGGCGAACAGTCGAAAACTGGGGGAGCCAAGCGAGGGAACTAAGCACAGGGAACTAGGAACTCGGGAACAAGGAAACTGGGGAAGGCTAACAATAGAAACACAACAACAACGCAATACTCCGTGCCTTGCATGGGGAGAGACCGGGACTTTTATAGGGTGCCTGATTGGTCACAGGTGTTGACGCAATCGTGATGGGTGATGGGAATAGTAGTCCGGGGTGTAGTACAACAGTCAACGTGTAATGATAGGGTGAGAGTGACATCTGGAGTTCCATTTTCTCACAACGAAGCAGTGTAAATTCATATTTTATTCATTTTGATGATGCATTCTAGGGTTAAAACTGCTACAAAACATTTGCACACTAGTGGCAACAAATCAGGTAAAAATACATATGTATAAACGTACAACAACAGGCTTTCCCAAAAACTGCCCTTATCTGCAATGGTACGGTGAAACCTGTCCCAAATATACTCATTAGTCAAGTCAACGGTGCAACATTTCACAATGTTTTGATAGTGCCGCAGCCACAGAGCCAAAAGGTTTACACTTTTCAGAAAAATGCAAGCTGAGATAGTAGAAAATATCAAATGAATTCAATTAAATCAGCTTAAAGCGTATCATAAATAACTCAGCGGTTTATAAAATATGAGGAAAAGCACCCAGGTTTTTACTGCTTTGCAATTAGGTGAAGAAAAAGAAAATGCTAAAAATAAAAAGAGAGAAGGTAATGGGTATGTGTGTTTTTGGTTTATAATGACCCGGCTTCAACATCTGAAAGAACAGTGACAAGAGAGCAGCAAAAAGCCGAGGCTGGAGCAGTGGGAAGGTTATCATGTCACCAGGTGTCAGGACTGGAGCCCATAAAGCGTATTACACCAGACCTCAGAGAAAGAAAGAGAGGGAGGGAGAGAAGGGCTAGAGAAAACTGCTATTGACCTTTGTGGAAGAAAGCTGACATCATAAAGTGCAGTCTGCTGGCGACCAAATGGGAATGCCATCGCAGATTAAGGACTTTTTAAATTATGCATTTGGTTCAGACTCCCAGGGCGAGGCGGGTGTATGAGAGATGGAGCCGTGAGAATATAATGCATTTAGTGGCAGTCTGCTAAAGTAGGAGATACTCCAGAGAGCGGCTAACTAACTGGGGTTTGCGCAGGGAGGGCGAGTTAAGTGAGGTTGGTCATCAATAATAGTGTGTTAAACTATATGGGGTGTTTCACTAATTAATACTAAACTGTCAAATTACGGTGAAGCAGTGATTTAACAACACAGAGAGGTGGTGCATGTGCGCATGCGCAGACGGGTCTGCCTTTTTCGGCGCATCAAAGGAACCGCCGCTTTCTTCAAGATGAATGCCGAACTAAACTAATTAAGCTCCCAGCACGAATGCCACACACATACCTGCTGTTTGTATTGTGTTGGCATCTTAGATTTAAATATTAAACACAATATTTCCTTTATAAACTGTATATTAGGCTTAGGATCATTCAATGACCTAATTTTGCGAAGCGGCTTTCTTTCTTGTCTTTTTTGAAATAGAAGAGATTAATATTTCTCATAAATCCTCTTAGCTAATTTTGCTGATCGCTGATGACATTAGCTACATATTTAGCAACACTATATAATAAATAGTCTTTTAGTAGATTCATTAACAAACATAACGTTCCTTAATTCATGCACATTTAATATACATGAAAATGTATTAAAGTGGGTTAGAAAGTCATGATATAATATAAAATATATATTGTATTGGTAACCGTTTACAATAAGGTGTCATTTGTTAACAGTAGCTAATGTATTAACTAACATATTGAACAGTACATAACTAAATAATGAACAATACATTTATTACAGTATTTATTAATCTTGTTAATGTTAGTTAGTTAATAAAGATACAGTTGTTCATTGTTAGTTCATGTTAATTCTGTGCATTAACTAATGTTCAAAAACAACTTTTAATTTGAATAATGCATTATAATTGTTGAAATTAATATAAAATAAGATTAATAAATGCTGGCTAAGTATTATTCATTCTTAGTTCATGTTAACTAAAGTAGTTAGCTAATGTTAACTAATGAAACCTTACTGTAAAGTGTTACCATTCTATTCTGTTCTAGTCTATTCTATTCTATTACAGTTATAATAACTCATGATGATTATTTTATCATGCAACATTATTTAAAATAATATAACAAAATAATAATATAATATGATATATTATAAAATATGAATATAATATAATATAATATATATATATAAAGTGTTACAATTATATTGTATTGTATTATATTATATTATATTTTAATTTATAATAACTCATGATCATTATGTTATCATGCAACATTGTTATATAATATAATATAATATAATAATACATATGACATTTTATATTACATCTTGAAACAAATTAATATTTCTCATAAATTCTCTGTTACTGTAAATTAGCTAATTTTATGAAATGCTGATGGTTTTAAATTTATCACATATTAAGCAACACTTAATTAAAAATAATAGAATAAATATGTGTTGTAGTAGATTAACAAACATTACATAATCCTTAACAGACCATTAATTCATGCACATTCAAATATAAATACACACAAACATGTATACTGTAAAAAAACAAAAAAACAACTTAAAAATAATAAACAGAGCAATTCCAATAGTGTCCTCGCGCTGCAGTGCTCGGGCCCTAAAAAAGTTGTTTCAACAAAAAAAAAGTAAGTGTTTGTGTTTAGTCAACATGAAATGTTAAGTTGTACTACATGAAAACGTGGATATTTGAGTTGAGTAAACTTAAAATTTGAAGGCAGCACAAACACTTTAAGTTTTTTAAGTTGTTTTTTTACAGTGTATATGACAAGTTATGACAAGTTATAATGTCAATATATAATACAATAAAGTAATATTATATTATATTGCATTATATTGCAATATATTGAAAGGGTACAACTCATTTTATTTTGTAATGTAATACAGTATTATAATGTAATACATTTTATAATATAATATAATACATTTTAAACATACAATGATCGTTATTTTATAATTCTGCACTGTTTGTAAGAGTACTAATGCCAGCTATAATAAAAAGTGTTGTTAATGCTAATAACTAAGTAATAGCTTTATGACTTAAAGTATGGCACATTTTATGAACAGTTTTGCAAATTTCTAAAGTATTTTTTATCTACATTGGCTATGTGTGTGAGGTAAAGGACGGGTCAGCAGGGCTGGAACAAAGGCTACGCATATGGGTTGTTGACCTTGAGAGTAAGGGGTGAATTTGGGGAGAGGTTAATAGTTACCATAAAGAAAATGAAATCCGCAGTGTACAGTAATTCATGGCCTTCCCACTGCAAGCAACGGCATTCAGGGTACTGACGGCCGAGGGATCATCTGGGAGTCACTGTGCTGGGCTTGCAGAGGATATGAGGGGATATAATATGTCCACTTAAAGATCAAACCGCTGCTGAGTCGCTAATTGCTTCAGAATTAACATCCGGCCTCATTCGCTACATACAATTATTCACACTGAATACTGTATCTAAGGATTATAACAATATTTTAGCACACAGAAAGAGTGCCAGTATGACAATGACCGAAACTCCACATGTCTCCTCTTCACAACAATCTGACTGTGTTTAAAGGAGCCAGCAGCCATATTCCCCTCCGTCAATGAAAAAAGGAAGTTTTGCAAACATTAGCAACTTGGATGTTCAACACATGTCTGACCTTTCCAAATGCCATGAAAAAAGTATAGATTTCGGTAGAAAAGGAAAAGGGAAAAGAATAAAAGCTCACCAAAAAAAACGAAAACGTGATAATGTGATATCTCTGACTTCTGGGGGTGTCTGGCGTTTCAGAGGGATTTCTAAAGGTCACCATGAGGGGGAAAAGTATATTCCTCTGATGAAAGTGGCCCGGAATTTATAAGATCCCCAGGATCCAGTGACAAAGAAGGAAGAAGAAAGAAAAACTTCAAATCTAAATGATCCCTTCCATGTACAATCAATACCATGAAAGGTAAAATGTGGACTGGTAATTTAAAGAGACTCTCAACCTCCTGACATCCCCCATTCCTGTCTCACTTTCTAACCCACATATATTCTTCCTCTTCTTTCTCTCTCTCTTTCTCACACACACACACACACTTTTAGTCATGTAAAATCTTGGGATGAATCTCCTACTTGCGTTGCATGGAGCACATTTTTGTGACATTTGGTCAAAATGAATAATTTCTGGGGTGATGTGCACCCTGGGGATGAATAGAGGAGAAATGAATGGGCTATTAAGGGAATATAGAAATCCCTTAATTCATACTTAAGGAAGAGGTGGATTTTCTGTAAACAAAGAGCAGGTTAAGAGGAGACCAGAAGCTGTTAGGATTAATTTATTGACTGTAACTCCACGGTATTCTCTATTCATAACCTACAGTCCTCATTAAAGTTGTGAATAATAATCCATAATCGTCTCTTTTCTATCTAAGTTAATACAAAGGTGCAATAATGGTTTTTAAATTGGGATGTAAAACAATTTACAAATGTCCCCGATGTGCCTTAAATTCACTGAATAGCACAGAATAACATTGCCAGCATTAATAGTAGAAATATTTATTGGTCGTATTTTGTTGTTGCAAACAGAAGGTTATATAATAAAATATTATTATTATTATTATTATTATTATTATTATTAATAATAATAATAATAATAATAATAATAATATTTGTACTAATATTATTACTAATAATAAACTATGTTTATTATTAAACACAATTAGTTAAAAATATTTAGTAGTAGTAGTAGTAGTAGCAACAGCAATGGTAGTATAATAATAATAATAATAATAATAATAATAATAATAATAATAATAATAATAATAATAATAATTAGACTACTACTACTACTACTACCACCACTAATTATTTTTAATAATAGTTTATTAGTTTATTATTAATACTAATATTAGTATAATAATAATAATAATAATAATAATAATAATAATGATAGTTAGAGTACTACTACGACTAAATATTTTAATGATAGTTTATTAGTTTATTATTAATACTAATATTAGTAATATAATAATAATAATAATAATAATAATAATAATCTACTACATCTATTACTAAATATTTTAATAATAGTTCATTAGTTCATTATTAATACTAATATTAGTAATATATTAGTATGATAAGAATAATCATAATCAAAACAATAACAAAACAAAATTATTATTATATTACTATCATCATCTCACCATATCCACCGCTACTACTACTTCTACCAAATATTTCAAATAATAGTTTATTTTATTAATAATAATAATAATAATATTAGTAATATATTAGTACAATAAGTTTATTATTATTATTATTATTATTATTATTAATACACAGCATCCACTGCTGCTGCTGCTACTACTACTATTTGTAAAATCATAGTTTATTTCATTAATAATAATAATATTAGTAATATATTAATTATGGTTATTATTATTATTATGCTAACACTGCTACTACTAATAATATCAATATTTTTAAATAATAGTTAATTACTTTATTATTAACAATAATTATTAGTAATACTTACTAATATTAGTAATACTATTTTAATTTATTATTTTAATTGTAATTAATTTAATTTAATAAATAGTTTTTCAATGCATATTATAAAAAAGTTTGGATGCATCTACTGGTCATGTTTTTA